>JALPQD010000582.1:142500-497459 GCA_023101885.1 Typhlomys cinereus
CAGAAGTGTAATCACTTGTATGTTATTTGTGATAATGCTATCTCATACCTTTGAAAAATAAGTTCTATTGGGTTCTGGCTGTAGTTCAGCTGGCAGCATGCTCTCATGAATGCCTGAGTTCAGTTCTCAGCACTTCATATACCTGGCATGCTTTGCATGTCTGTAGTACTCAGGAGAAAGAAGTAGAAGGGTCATAACTCATCCTCACTTACATAGGGGGCTATGTAAGATGCTGTCTCACAAAAATGTTCTCTTTATACGTTTGAAAATAAGACCATGCCACCATTATTCTTGAAATACTCTAGTGTTGGGAATATTAATTTAAGTGTCAAAAGTATAAATTACATTATTTCCCTTAAGTTTTAACAGATTTTAAAATGCTTGAGAACCAAAGTGTTTATTCACTGACTCTGGTAATGCCTGCATCTTTTATTTTTTGTCTTTTATTGATTTTTCTGATTCTAAAAATCACAAACTACAGATTTCAGGTGCAGCTGGTTACCCAAAACAGTATAAAACAATTTCACTTAATGACATTCATGATTTTTGCAGCAACAAAATTTAATAGGTTATGATAAAAATATGAAGCATGTTATTCTAAATTTTATGATTTTAAGATTTCTGTGATTTTTTAAATTGGAAAAGAATCTTTTCCTTTCATAAACACTCTGCTTCCAGGCTTTATGCTGAACCTCTTTATAATTTCTGTAAGGGGAAAGGGGGGAAAAAAGCAAAGAACACTGACCTTGGCAGACCAGAACAGCCTTTATTAACTTAATGGTAGATGAACAAGTAGGCAAGAATGAATGTTTCCACCAGTGACTTATGTGGAAGCAGTGAATTGCAATAGAACCTATCTGGAAGTTGGGAGTGAAGAGAAGGGGGTGGGGGGATAAGAAAAGTTTAGCTGATTAAGATGTCAGTTCACACCCCTGCACAGCTTATGTCAACAAACGTCACAAAAACTAGGCCTTCAGATGATGTATTGGTAGTTGTTCATTCTGTGAGTAGTTTAAAGAGCAGACAGGCTCTCGGGGACAATGTTGGATAATGAATGAGTCACAGACAGAGAGCAGAGAAGGAATGAACCTGAGGGCTTACCCCAAAGGAAAGTGAAAGCTCAGATTAAGCCCTACAAGTTTGACATCTACCAGGAAGTCATCTGGCCTTGCCACCTTAATTCCCAAAGACAGCCACCAACTTGCCTGTGAGTGGCAAGTACTTTGTAGCATTGAGGACATTTTCAGGGAGTGACCTCACTATAAGCATTTTTCTTAAGGAGCTCCACACTAAGAAAGTAAGCAAAAAGGGTACAAATGAATGGAAAAACCTATGATCAACACACCAGATTGACCTTTTATTAAACCAAAGAAGGGAATGAAAGAAAGGTGGGAACAAGTTCATCCAAAGCCCAGCGACTGCCAACACTGAAGTGGGGAAGAAGTGGAGATTTTAACCATGTTCAGGGATTAATGGAGGGGTTCTCATTTTGCACGGCCAAAGTTAAACAATCATTATGGGGCTGGTTCGCAGTGGGTGTTTACCAGATTGCAACTTCTTTCTCAGCTTGGGAGCTGTTACGAGAAATCTTTGTTTGCAAGATGTTTTTTCAGCTTTAGACCTGTTGCCAAGAACTTTCAGCTTCCTGGATATTATTCTCAGTCATGGTCCTCCATGTAGGTGCATGTAGATAAGATGGAGAAAGCTGGTTCCATATTTTGATAGACTAGCAGACTAGTAAGTCAAAAGGCGTATTCTTCTGTCAACTCATCCTGAGGATATGGTGTGGCCAGTTCCCTCAGTTGCTGATATCAGCCTATTTCTCCATGTGCGATGATATTTCCTTAGATGATATTGGGGACTGCCCTCCACCTCATCCCTACCCAGGCTTTGGCCAATCCCATGTTAACAAGATGCTCACCTGGGACCTGTGAGCACCCCCTTATTTTGAAAGAGGGTTTTTTTCAAATCCTCAGTGATCTCAAGTTGAGATTGTTTGAGGTTAGGCTGGAATTGAAATCTAATAACTGATTATCTTCATATAGACTTGTGATACCTAGAAAGGCCAGGTGAAGTTGGTGATGGAGACATCCTCTGAATTCAGAGGGTTCAAAAAGATGCTTTTCTGGAGCACTCAGCAGCACATCCTTATTGGTGCTTTGCACTTGAACTTGTGTAGCATGTGCATGGATGCATATGTATACATGTGTGCAGAGGCCTGGGGCTGATAATAGGAATCCTCAGTCTGGTTAAGCCCAGAGTTTCTGAAAGAGTTGATTGCCTAGACAGTTTGATGACGCCGTTCCTAGAGTTCTGAGGCTAGAATTATGGCAGTCTGGCATAATTGCCCAGCATTTTACATGAGATCTGGATATCCAAACTCTAGGTCTTTTGCTTATGCAGAAGGCACTTTGAACACTGAGCCCAGCCCTTCACTTCAAGTTTAGACACAGGGTCTCCTGTTGAAACTGGAGCTCACCAACTCAGCTGGAATAACTGGAAAACAAGCACCAAGGATCTTCCTGTTTCCCTCCCCAGCACTGTGGTTACAGCATGTGCCTTAGTACTTGGCCTTTCTTTCTTTCATCTTTATTGGTAAATTTTGCTCTTTGACATTTCCATAAAAGTATAGAAAACTTTCCATTTCCTTTCATGTCTGTGCATTTCCTTCCTCTCCATCCCAACCTCCCTTCTAGTCTTCTTTCTGTATTCAAGTACTTTTGCTTCCTTTCCCGTACACTAAGTTCAACCAGGCCCCTCCTGTGTAATTCTGGGATCTTCTCTTGGAAACTCTTCCACATGTAGACAAATAGAAATTTTTTATACCTCAACAACCTTTTAAACCTGTAAGTTGTCCCTTGTTCATCAGTATTCCTTAGGCCCCAATGAGATCCTCCTCCATCCATAGCTGACCATTGACCATGTAGCTTCCCTGTAGGTTTAGTATCTATGACGAACTGTAGTGGGTTTACAACCTTGGCTGTGTTGGTTTTCACATTTCACAACTCCTTTCCCTGTCTTCTGATTCTTACATTCTTGCCACCTCCTTTTCCATGCATATTTGAGACTTTAGGGGTAGTATCCATGACATATTCAGCACCAAATTCTCAACCTTCATTTATCCTTAGTAGCTGTGCTTCCTTTCTTCTTTCTTTTGACCTCCAATAAGATGTGTTCCTCTCCTTAAGGCTGAGTGTAGTCTTTGTATTCTTTCTTCCCCCTCTTCTGTGATGTACCCTGATTCTTGAGAAAAGGAGTTTAGATGTGCAGTTGAGTGCCAAGCAATCAGCCTTTTCATATGAATGGTAAAGATCCAAACTACAGTTCATGCTTGCAAGCAAGCACTTCACTAACTCAGTCACCTCCCCAGATCCAAATATCTGACCTTCAAAACTGCCAAGTTCAGGTAAGGAGAAATAGTTCATGGTTAAAGCCTTTGCCTTACAAGCAGAGTGATCTACGTTCAGATCCCCATATCCCATGGAAAAATGTTACACTGATATTGATATCATTTAAACTTATATGACTCTAAGGTATTGCTTTGGAATCACTCGATTATATATGTATGCTACAAAGTGTTGTACCTCAATTTAGCCGAAATAAGCATTGGCACAGTTTTTCCTTTCTTGAGAATAATCATGATATGCACTGACAGAGTCTAATATCATCTTCAGGACTGTAGAGATGTCTCAGGAGTTAAGATTGTGCCTCAAAGAAGAAGGTCCTGAATTCTGATCCTAGGTCCCACATAAAAAAACGATAGGAAAAAATGGTGGTCCACTTCCAGTGGATCCTGGGAAATCCCAGAATAAAGCAATAAGGAGGTAGAAGCTTTCCAGTATAATTCCTAAAGTCACCCTCAGTAGCATGCAGAGACATACAGTGCCTTCTAACACACACACACACACACACACACACACACACACACACACACACACCTGGGTGTATGTGCATGCATGTGCACATGCAAATAAAAGGATGTTGCATTATAAAAATTAAGAAACTGGAGCTATTAATAAGAGTAGTCTTGATAGCTGTCTTTGTATACATTCTGTGTACTAAACAGAAAGTGGATTATTAAGTGACTGCTCAGGGGAATAGAAAAAAAGCTGAAATGTAAAAATTATTATTTTTTTTTAGATTTAGATTTTTTTTTATTTCAGCTCATACAAACTTATTAGATACACCAGTTCCCTCCCTCCCTCTTCCTCCCCCCGTAGGAGAGGGGTGGGGAGGGGGAGCATGAAATGTAAAAATTATTAAATGACCAGAAGACCATGTTTCAAAGAATGACTTGAAATTCACATTTTTAGGTGTCATGCTCAACTAACTGTCAACTGTTTGATCTATTTAAGGATGAGGCGCTCTCTTTTTCTCTTTCTCTCCAAGGTCACATTGTGAAAACATGGTTGGACTTGAACATTCCAAAGCTTTTGTCTCCAAGTTCTGGAATATTTTACCTATTAGCTTGAGCACTGCAGATTTTATCAAGAAAAAAATGTAGTGTGCAAAGATATTGGGATTAGCAGAGTATAGCATTAAAGCAATTACAAACATGGGCAATGAACTATAACAGGATCCACAGACTAGGCTCATATGATGATTAAGTTTTACAAAATGTCCTACAGAGCAGATGTTTCTGACTTCCATGTGTAAATGTTAAATACCCTACTGACACAATGTTTACATATTCCATGCTTAAGCACTGGTCTGCAGTGAGTTTTGCAATGTTCCCTTTTGAAACTCTTAACCACACTGGAGGATAGGCTGTCAGAGTTCAGTATCTCAGTGTTTTGTGGCACCAGCATCTGCTCAAAGTTCCCTCCCATTCTTGGCTTTCATAGCCTTCGACAATTCATACAGGACCATTCCTAACAGCATGCAGGACTTGTCCTGGGTGGTTTGTTCATGTTCACAGTCTTGCATCACCTGGTAAATCAGAATGCCCACAGGAACTGGTGTAGTTCCTCTGTGCTCTGAAAAGCAAACATAAGCTCAAATATGGTCCTTCCTACAGATTCCGGCAAGAGTGACTCTTCCTGTATCCATATGCAGCAAAGCAGTCAGTCTTGCCATTATGTTCAGCCTCATCTTAGGGAAAACACCAGCAGCTGGCTGGGTTCTGACCACGACATATTTCCACAGCTACCACTGCCTGGTCCTGGGCTCATCTGCTCATTCCCTACCAGTCACTGTTCTAGCCGGCTCTCAGACCCTTACTGCATGCCCAGGAAACAGGTAAGACCTAGAGACTGAATTGTTTTCATATTCCCAGTCTTGAGTACTTTGTTATAACAACACAAAATGAATTTCTTGGTCATTTCTTTCAAAATTATAAACTTAAAACCTATAGGTAAGAAAAAACTAGCATATTATTTTACCTACTAGCCAGATCACTATCAGATTTTTTTTCCTATTTTTCAAGGAAAAAAGAGTAGGTACCATTTTCCTCATTCCCATTCAAACCAACCCCTGCCCTGTGCCCATAGGTTAAGCAATCTTGTAAAGGCACGAATGATTTATGCTTCTAGCTAAATGTGCTCCTTTCCTTAAGAAAGACAGATACACAGCATTACATGCTTCTTTTCAGAAGATTGCTTTGTGTGCTGTATACTGAGACTTGTGATGTAGTTACTTTTATCAGCTGTTTACTGCCTCAACACATAATATGCTGAAATAAATTTTGTTCTCTAAAAATCAGTATTTAGTATGCTGCACATTTTTAATATAAACAATAAAAGAATAAACCTACTAGAATACTTGGAACAATTTCACTTATCTAAAGTTAAATACCAATGTCTTTAAATGATGGATGACAACTAATTTTTGAGAAAGGGTCTCACTATTTAGTCCTGATTTTCCTAGGAATTATGAAGAAGAAAGTGGCCTCAAGTTTGCTGCAATTCTCCTGCCTCTGCCTTCTATGTTCCAGGGTGACAGACGTAATGCTCAGTGCTCCCACGAGTGTCACAGCTAGCAGTAGGTCCATGCTTTACATACAATCAAATATATTATAATGGTCACTTTTTAATTCTTCATTCATTGATCAAAAGAATATACATTTAACATAAACTATACAACATCACTCATCAGATCAAACATTCAGCTGGTTTTCACATAGGTTCTGTCAGGAGTTGTTTCATTTCATCACATGCATAGTATAAAAATCTCACAGTGGGAAGATTTGAGATTACTTTCTCGATTTCCTCATATGTCATAGTACTATTTAAATAATTCACAACTTCCAGATTCAATTTAGGTAAGTTGTCCTTACTTAGGAATTCATCCATCTCTTTTGTGTTGTCAAACTTCACAGAGTATAAGTTTTTGAAATATGATGTTATAATTCTATGGATTTCTTGGGTATGAGCAGTGATAACTCCATTTTCATTTCTAATTTTGGTAATTTGGGTTTTCCCTCTCTCTTGCATTTAGTTAATTTAGCTATGAGTATATCAATCTTATTGATTTTTTTAAAAAACCATCTTTTTGACTGGTTGATTTTTGGTATTGCTTCCTAATCTGGATTCGGATGTATCTCCCCTGATTTTACTAATCTCTTCTGTAATACTTCTTTTGGGAACAGATTGCTCTAATGTCTCTAAAGCTTTAAGCTGCATTGTTAAGTTATTTACTTGTGATTTTTCCATTTTTTTGATATAGGCATTAAGAGCTATGAACTTACCTCTTAGGACAGCTTTCATTGTGTCCCATATATTTTCATAAGTTATATTTTCATTATTGTTTGCTTTCAGGAAATCTTGAATTTCCTTTTTAATTTCTTCCTGAATCCAATTCTCATTGAGCACCATAATGTTTAGTTTCCAGGAATTAGTGAATTTTCTGTTGTTTGTTGTTCTGTGGATGTCAAGCTTAAACCATGATCATCTGATAGGGTACACTCTAGAATTTCAACTTTCCTGTATACGTGGAGTTTTGATTTGTTGCCCAGTATGTGGTCTATTTTGAAGAAAGTTCCAGGTGCTTCTGAGAAAAATGTGTATTTTTTGGTGCTTGGATTTAAAGGTCGATACAGGTCTGTAAGGCCCATTTCACTAAGGGTTTGATTAAGTTCTAATGTATCTCTGTTAAATTTTTGACCTTCTGATCTATACCATGTAGAGAGGGTGGTGTTGAAATCCCCAAGAATTATCGATTGGGGGTTGATTTCAACTTTAGTGCTGTAGGGTTTGCTTAATGAATGTGGAGGGGCCCATTTTAGGTGCATATGTGTGCAGTATTGTGAAGTCTTCCTGGTAAATTGTACCTGTGACTAAATTATAGTAACCATCTATGTCACTTATTGTTTTTTTTTTGGTTTGAAGTCCACTTTGTCTGATAGCATAATAGATACCCCTGCCTGTTACCTGGTTCCATAAGCTTGCAGAATTTTTGACCAGCCTTTTATTTTTAGGACGTGCCTATCTTTTCTGGTGAGATGAGTTTCCTAAAGGCAGCAGAATGATGGGTTTTAAGTTTTAATCCAGGTTTGTCTCTTGATTTGTGAGTTAATTCCATGGATATTTAATGTTATGATGGAGAAATTATTTTTAATTCCGGACATTTTTATGTTTAGTGGCTTTTCTAAGTGTATTATTTGGGTTTTAGGTTGGTGTTATTATACTTCTCTTCTGTCCTCCTGGATATGCTTGTTTTTTTTCTTCAAGGTTGAGTACCATTTCTATCATTTTTTGAAGGCCTGGTTTGGTGGACATGTATCCCTTCAAGTTATCTTTGTGCTGGAAAACTTTTCTTTTGCCCTCAATCATGATGGATAGTTTTGCAGGGTATATCAGCCTGGGTTGACATTTTTGTCCATTGAATACTTGAAGTATGTCTCTCCAAGCTCTTCTTCCTTTTACTTTTTCCATTGAGAAGTCATTTCTTATTAAGGCTTACCTTTAAAAGTGACTATTTTTTCCCCTGAGGCTCTCAGCACCATTTCTTTATCTTGATTGTGGAGTGTTTTAACTATTATTTGCTGTGGCTAGTTTCTGTTTTGGTCATATCTGTTTGGGGTGCAGAATGCCTCTTGTACATGGATGGGCTTCTCTTTTTGTAGATGAGGAAAGTTTTCCTTGATGATCGTTTGAAAAATTTTCTCAGGAGTGGTATTTTGGGATTCTTGTTCTGGTATTCCATGAATACGCATGTTAGGCTTCTTCAGGGTGTCCCATAACTCTTGAATATTTCTCTCAAGTATCTTTTTGGCTTTAGCATCCTCTTCCATTGAGCTGGTTAATACTCCCCCTTTGTCTTCAAGGTCTGAAATTCTATTTTCTGCTTCATTAGTTCTGCTGATAAGACTCTCTGTTGAGTTCTGGGTTGAAGATAACTTGTCTTTTAGTTCAGTTTTAAACTCTGCTTGAGTCTGTTTTAAGTGCTCTATGCTTGTTTTTGTTTCTTGAACTGTTTTTCTCAACTCCTCCCAGTGTCTGTTGTGTTCATCTTCAAAGTGGTTGATGTGGTTATTTAATTCCTACTGGATTTCCTCTTTCATAATGTTGATCATGATAATGATCCTGTTTTGAAAGTTGTTATGTTGGGTCAGGCGTTCTTGGCTATTTTCTGTGGATTCGTTCTGGTTGGAGTCTAACATTATGGGGTTAATTCCTTCAGTGGGAGATTTGTTTTCTTGGGTTTTGTTTCTCATGGATTTGCACTTTGACTTGGGCATTGTCGTTTTATTTCTAAAGACCTTCTTTCAGTTTCTGTGTGTTTTTGACTGAACTGAATTAGTTGACCTGGAATAGTGCTTGCTCTCACTGGCTGGAAGGAGGAGCTGGGACTAGTGGATTACCTGGGGTTTGGGGGTGCGTAGGTTGTGCTTACCTGGGCTGCGGTGTGTCCTCGCTGGACTGCTTGCATCCCAGTCGGGTGGGGAAAGGAGAGAGGTGTTGGTTGCAGGTGCAATCAACTTGGGGAACTAGGGAATAGCCCAGTGGTCCTCCCCAGCCAGGAGCAGCACGTGGTGGGAGGAGCTTGGACTAATGGGTTACTACTAGAGGCTTGGGGGTGAATAGGTGGTGCTTACCTAGGGCACCGTGTGTCCTGATTAGACTGCACTTGTCCCAGGCAGGTGGGGTGCTGGTTGTAAGCACAATTAACCTGTTTCCACCTTATTTTTGAGAAGGGGTTCTCATGGGACCTGGAGGTTTCTGATTCAGCAAGACTGACAAGTGGGCAATTACCTGAAATTTCTTGTCTCTGCCCTCAAAGCTGAGATTATAAGTATGTGCTGCTGCATTTGACTTTTTGAATGGGTGCCAGGGATCTGAACTCAGGGCCTCATGCTTTTGCAGTAAATATAATGTTACCCAAGAATATGTCTGAATTTCCTGGGTGTGGAATTCTATAGATTTCTGTATACCTTTTAGCCATCTTTCTTTTCCTTGTACATTTTCATCCCTTGCTTAGGAATTTTGAATTCTTCAACTCTTTATTCACAGCAGCTGTTTGCAGCACACGTGAGTAAGCCTCCAGAACTCATGGTTCATTTTAATTAAACTAACTGTTGTCACTTTGAAGAAGTAAGATCATGTCAATAGCTAAAATAAGCCTTACCTTCAAAGGCCAGGGTATGTCATAAAAGAGCAGCAGCATTTTCTTTGAGGAACACTGCAGCTTCTCCAAGTTCTGACAGATACAATCATGGTAATATATATCTAATAAGTCTAATACACACTGACACACACCCTCAGAAATGGACTGTCAGCTCCACCTACAGCCACTAAAAGAATGAATTGAAACCATGCCTGGAAAGCACCTGAAAGGTGTGGGATGAAAATTGCCACTGCCTGTGCTCAGGTGAAGTCCATACTCAACTCCCACAGGAACCAGCCTTGCCATTGCACAAGGAACTGCAGCCAGAGCTGGTCCACTAGGGAGGCTGAAGGAAAGCAGTGCCTGGTGGAAAAGAAGTCCGCACTAATGCCTGCAGGAAGGAGAAGACAAGCAATGATGCAGCACCAGCCCCCACTGGGCGATCTAGTCCTGAGCCTACCTGTACTGTTCCCTCCCATCCTCCTCACAGTCCTTGCAGCAGCCTCTGCTGATGCCATGCACTCCTGCAAGGCCCTGATTTGCCTTCAGGCACATGGCCGTTGGGGCTTCTGCACAGACAGCATGGAATTTAATGATGGGAAGGACTAGCAGGAACTGTTCAATCTCAGCGGAACCAAAGCAGTGCCCTTGGTGGAGTGGGGGACGGGTTTCTGCAGGGCACGTTCCCTTGCCCCACTTTGGCCATGGACTCTCCAGGTTGTGCTTGCTTCTCAGCTGGGCCTCTCACTTGGTCAGTCCTGGAGCTCACAGAATGCCTGGCAGAGAAGAAGACTCAGGCTGGAGAGTGTTGACATCAGCGGAGGCAGGAGGAGATTCATGCTTGAGAGCAAGTTCTGTTGGAGGCATGAGGACAGCTCCGTTCTGTGGAATTTGAGGGTGAGAATCCAGTGACGAATGATTGAGGCCCATGGAGTGGGACTGAGATCTGCAGCCCTCTGAAACCTTGTGTGCAAAGCTGCATGTGTGTAGTTCTGTTGTACTAATATTTCATGAGCACTAAGAGGTCACAATAAACGAGGCAGTTAGCACTTAGGTTTTAATACTCAATTTCATTATGTCACTGAAGTTTGGAAGACAGCCGTAGACATTCAGATCTGCAGTGTGCACATCTGTTAACAACATACTCCCTTTTATATTGTTAGCAACAATATACAGCAGTTATTAACAATATCCACAGCCCCCCAGTCCTTCATCCCTGGAGCTTGGGTGGGCCACTAAGCTAAGTCCCAGGTCCCAGGTGAAGAATTCTGCCATCAACATCAGCCACTCTGCCTCACCAGCCCAATGGGGACCCACACACGTGGTCGACGGAAGACACACTGCTACTAAGAATTCAATAGAGTCCAAAGGAAACTCAAGCAAAGTTCTAAGGGTCAAAGGCCATACATCTGAAGACCTCTACAATCATCCTATCACATGGGAGAGATTCTTCACATCCAGCCCAAAGATAAGTAAACCTCCTTTTTTTCATCTTACTGTTCCTTACTAGTATTAATAGCTGTAGATCGACTTGTCCATACAGCCACCCCAAAAATATACAATTCCAGGGAGTACACCACTTACGCTCACATACCACCAAGATACAAAATTGTAAAAGTGCACTACCATACTAATATTCACCCCCTGTCTACTTAACCTGACTTAATTGATGTACTAACAACCTAATAGCCTCATTTGGAAATAACAATAACAAAAGACAAACATACCCAATCCAAGGCAAGGACTAGTAATAACTGCACAAGTGTAACAACACCAACTAAATCAGTTCAGTCAAAAACACACAGTAACTGAAAGGTCCTAAGAAACAAAACAACAATGCCCAAGTCAAAGTGCAGATCCATGAGAAACAAAAGCCATGAAGTCCAATGTCCCACCGAAAGAATTAACCTGATAATGATGGATTCCAAATGGAACAAATTCACAGAAAATAGCCAAGAAAGCCAGATCCAAGATAACGAATGTCACAGTACGAGCATTATCATGATTAATACTATGAAAGAGGAAATCTGAGAGGAGTTAAACAACTGCATCAACCACTTTGAACAGGAACACAACAGGCACTTAGAGGAGTTGAGAAAAATAGTTGAAGAAACAAAAATAGGCATAGAGCAGTTAAAACAGTCTCAGGCAGAGTTTAAAATTGAACTAAAAGACAAGTTATCTTCAACCCAAAACTCAACAGAGAGTCTGATCAGCAGAACAAATGAAGCAGAAAATAGAATTTCAGATCATGAGGACAAAATGGGAGAATTAACCAGCTCAATGGAAGAGATTGTTAAAGCCAAAAAGATACTTGAGAGGAACATTCAAGAGATATGGGACACCCTGAAGATGCCTAACATGCGCATTCATGGAAAACCAGAGCAAGAATCCCAAAATACCACACCTGAGGAAATATTTCAAATCTTCATAAATGAAAACTTCCCTCAACTAAAGAATGACAGGCCCATCCAAATACAAGAGACATTTCGCACTTCAAACAGATATGACCAAAATAGAAAATTGCCATGGCAAATAATAGTCAAAACAATCCACAATCAAGACAAAGAAAAGGTGCTGAGAGCTTCAAGAGAAAAAAGACAAGTCACTTTTAAAGGTAAACCTATTAAAATAACAAAAGACTACTCAATGGAAACAGTAAAAGCAATAAGAGCTCGGAGAGACCTACTTCAAGTATAAAACGAGCAAAAATGCCAACCCAAACTAATATACCCCGCAAAACTATCTGTCATGATCGAGGGAGAAAGAAAAGTTTTCCAGCACAAAGACAACTTGAAGGGATACATGTCTACCAAACCAGGACTTCAAAAAATCCTAGAAATGATACTCAAACCTGAAGAAAAAAAACAAGTGTATCCAGGAGGATTGAAGGGAAGTATAATACCACCAAAACATAAATCTCACACAATACGCTTACAAAATCCACTAAACATAAAAAATGTCCAAAATTAAAAATAATTTCTCCATTATAACATTAAATGTCAATGGTATTAACTCACCGATGAACAGACACAGATTACAAACTTGGATTAAAATCCACAATTAAACAATCTGGCTTGTTTGGTTTATCTCATGTGCCTTCCCAATTACAATGATCTGGTCCTTCTATAGATTTTGGAGACTCAATTTGCCTGTGTTTTGTCTCTTTTAGACCAACCTTGAGGTAATAAAGCCATCTATCAAAGACCTCTAGACCAACCCAGCATTTCATAGATGAGGATGTCAGACTGCTCTTATTTCCTTCGCCCCGATTCAGCAGGAAGCAGCCAGATCGAATCATCGCCCTTTATCCCCAGAGCAGTCTGAATTCTCAAATAGGTTTATGGGAAAGTGAGGCAGGTTTAGAGCAGCTATGCTGGGATGGGTCTCTGAAGGTCTTTGGAATTCTGAAGAGATGTCCCCTACTGCTGGAATTGCCTGGAAGGAACACCACTGCTGAAAAACTGACTGCAATTCTCCCAAAAATTTACCACGAGAACTGTGACTAACACTCCATGATTGGAATGTGCCTATAGAAAAGGGGGGAATGTTGGACCCTGAGACCCTCGCCCTAAAATTCACAAAGCAGGCCAGTTCAGGCCCACAGTATAGCCCTTGCTTGTAGTCATTCAGGCATCCATTGTTTATAGCCATCCAAGCATCCATTGTTAGTCATTGCTTAAAACTATGTACAGCCTTGAGCTTTTTACAGGTATTTCCCCACCCCTTAAGACCTCCAGCCCTTCAGTTCTGGAAAAGCAAGTTTGCACAAAGGGGAATTCCATCAATGAATGTCACCCAGAATGAACAGCCTGCGGTTAAGCAGGTGGACTGGAACGATCAGCAAGAGCCAACTCCACCCGAGCTCTTGCCCACCAATGACTGTAAAGGTCATAGAAAATTCCTCAGCTAACAACCCCCCCTACCCCAAGACCCCTTAAAAACCCCTTGCCAGAGCTGTTCGGGGCCGTTTCAGTCTCTCCTGCATGAGAGGTTGCCCGGCGCGTCGTTAAATAAAACCTCATGCTATTGCAGCGAGAAGGGTCTTGGTCTTTCTCTCGGTGGCCTCGTTCCTGACTGAAAGACGGGGGTCTTTCAATAAACAGAATAAATCTCCCTTTCTCCTCTCTAGTTGTTTGAGTAAGCAAACTCACCTTTGTAAATGAAAGGCAGATTTTTATTATATTGCCAGGAGCCATAAAAAATGACCTTTTGCCCAAGTGACCATCTTGGGTGCCTGCCTGTCTCTGTCTCTGTTTCCCCGATAGCTGAGCCCCTTTGTCAGAGAAGCAAGGGACCATCTGTGGTTTATCTTATCTACCTTATCTACCTCAGTCTCCTAGCAACGTTTCCTGCCTGGCCAAATGGTTTTCCAGCCTAAACCCCTGCCCTGGGAAACCCCTTCCCCCCAAGAACTATATAAACCCTTCCCTGGTTCAATAAAGTTAGAGATTGATCAGAAAAAAAACAAAACAAAACAAAACAAAAAACAATCTGCTGGCTTCAGGAAACTCATCTTACCACAAAAGACAGGCACATCCTAAAAATGAAAGGCTGGTCCAAAATTTTGCAAGCTAATGGAACCAGAAAACAGGCAGGGGTAGCCATTATGCTATCAGACAAAGTGGACCTCAAACCAAAAAAAATCATAAGAGACACAGATGGATACTACATTTTAGTCACAGGTACAATTCAACAGGAAAGCTTCACAATACCGAACATATATACACTCAATACGGGCCCCTCCACATTCATTAAGAAAACCCTACAGCATCTAAAACAAGAAATCAACCCCCAAACGATAATTCTTGGGGATTTCAACACCGCCCTCTCAACTTAGGATAGATCAACAAGTCAATAGCTTAACAGAGACAATTTGGAACTTAATCAAACCCTTAAAGGAATGGACCTTACAGATCTCTATCGAACTTTCCATCCATGCACCAAAGAATACACATTTTTCTCAGCAGCACACGGAACTTTCTCCAAAATAGATCACATATTGGGCTACAAAATGAATCTCCACATACACAGGAAAGTTGAAATTCTAACCTGTGCCCTATCAGACCACCACGGCCTAAAGCTGGACATCCACAACACAACAAACAACAGAAAATACACTAACACCTGGCAACTTAACACTATAATGCTGAATGAGAACTGAATTCAGGAAGAAATTAAAAAGGAAATTCATGGTTTCCTGAAAGCGAACGATAATGAAAATACAACTTACCAAAATCTCTGGGACACAATGAAAGCTGTCCTAAGAGGTAAGTTCATAGCTCTTAATGCCTACATCAAAAAAATGGAAACATCAGAAATAAATAATTAACAATGGAGCTTAAAGCATTAGAGAAACTAGAACAATCTTATCCCAAAGCAGCAGAAGAGAGGAGATTAGCAAAATAAGGGGAGAAATATCCGACATTGGGATTAGGAAAATGATACAGAAAATAAACCAGTCAAAAAGCTGGTTCTTTGAAAAAATCCATAAGATTGACAAACCTCTAGCTAAATTAACCAAAAACAAGAGAGAGAAAACACAAATTAACAAAATTAGAAATGAAAATAGAGTTATAACTACTGATACCCACAAAATCCAGACAATTATACTTTTACTCTGTGAAATTTGACAACACAAAAGAGATGGATGAATTCCTAAGTAAACACAACTTACCTAAATTGAATCAGGAAGTGGTGAATTATTTAAATAGACATAAAACATATGAGGAAATAGAAGAAGTAATCTCAAATCTTCCCACCAAACAATTTCCTGGACCAGGCGGATACAGCACAGGGTTCTACCAGACATTTAAAGAGCTAATAACACCAATACTTCTTAAACTGTTCCATCAAATAGCAAAGGAAGGAACATTACCTAATTCCCTTATGAAGCTAATATTGTCTTAATCCCAAAACCTTAAAAAGAAAAACTATAGGCCAATCTCTCTGATGAACACAGATGCAAAGATTCTCAACAAAGTCTTAGCTAATCAGATTCAAAATCATATCAAAAAGATCATCCACGGGGATTAAGTAGGCTTTATTCCAGGCACACAAGGTTGGTTCAACATACGCAAATCAATAAATGTAATTCATCATATAAACCAGTCCAAAGTCCAAGACCACATGATACTCTCAATAGATGCAGAAAAAGCTTTCGATAAGATCCAGCAGCCTTTTATGATCAAAACCCTAGAGACGGTAGGAATGGAAGGAACCTTTATCAATATAATAAAAGCTGTATACAACAATCCTTCGGCAAGGATTATACTCAATGGGGAAAAACTTGAAGCATTCCTGCTTCGATCAGGAACTAGACAAGGCTGTCCACTCTCACACTTCTATTCAATATTGTACTTGAAGTCTTAGCTGAGGCCATAAGACAAGAAAGGGAGATAAAAAGGATTCAAATCGGCAAAGAAGAAATCAAGATATCCCTATTTGCAGATGAGATGATCTTATACCTGAGTGATCCCAAAAACTCCCCTAAGAAGCTCCTGGAACTAATTGAGAAGTTCATCAGGGTGGCAGGATACAAAATGAATGTACAAAAATCAGTGGCCTTCCTACATGCCCAGAATGAAATAAGTGAAAAAGCCCTGAGAGAAACAATCCCATTTACTATAGCCCCTAAAAAAATGAAATACCTTTGTGTAAACCTAACCAAGGAAGTAAGAGATCTTTATGATGAAAACTTTAAAACCGTAAAGAAAGAAATTGCAGAAAACACAAGAAGGTGGAAAGACCTCCCGTGTTCCTGGATTTGCAGAAACAACATCGTAAAAATGACCATCCTACCAAAGGCAATATACAAATTCAATGCCATACCAATTAAAATCCCAAAGCAATTCTTTAAAGAAGTTGACCAAACAATCTCAAAATTCATATGGAGGCACAAAAGACCCAGGATAGCAAAGACAATCCTGATTAACAAAAACACTGCTGCAGGTATCACCATACCAAACCTTAGTCCATACTACAAATCCATAGTTGTAAAAACAGTGAGGAATTGGCTCCAAAATAGACATACAGGTCAATGGATAAGGGTTGTAGACCCAGATATAAGTCCACACAACTACAGCCATTTGATCTTTGACAAAGGGGCCCAAAAAATCCAGTGGAAAAAGAACATCATCTTCAACAAATGGTGCTGGCGAAACTGGATGTCCACATGCAGATTAAACCTCGACCCATATTTGTCACCATGTGGAGGACTTAATTTCAAATCGATCAAGGACCTCAATATAAGGCCAGAGACTATAAAAACCTTAAGTGAAACTCTCTCGAGCTGATTGAACTAGGCCAATAGTTGTTAAGTGGAAATCCAATAGCACAATCTCTACAATCGACACTCAATAAATGGGATCTTATGAAATTAAAGAGCTTCTGTTCAGATAAAGAGATTGTAACACGAGCAGAAAGGCAACCCACAGAATGGGAGAAAATCTTCACAAACCACATATCTGATATAGCTCTATTATCCAGGGTGCAAAAAGAACTTAGAAAACTAAACACCAAGGAAACAAATGGGCCAATTAAAAAATGGGCCTTGGAACTTAAAAGAAACTTTACCAGGGAAGAAATTGAAATGTCTAACAAATATCTTAAAAAATGCTTCGCATCCCTAGCCATCATGGAAATGTAAATCAAGACCTCCCTGAGATATCATCTCACCCCAGTCAAGATGGCAAAAATCCACAATACATACAGCACCAAATGCTGGAGAGGATGTGGCGAGAAGGGAACTCTCCTACATTGCTGGTGGGAATGCAGGCTCATACAACCACTCTGGCGAGCTGTCTGGCGATTCTTAAAAATGTTAAAGATTGAAATGCCATATGACCCTGCTATTCCACTTTTGGGAATAATCCCCCATACAGCAAAAATTTACCTCGATATCACAAGCACAGTCATGTTCATAGCAGCACTGTTTTCAAGAGCAAAGTCATAGAATCACCTCAAATGCCCAACATTTGATGAGTGGATAAGAATAATATGGTCCATTTATACAATGGAATACTACCCAACCATCAAAATGACGAATTAATGAAATTTGCTGGGAAATGAATGGAATGAGAAAAGATTATATTGAGTGAATTATCCCAGCCACAGAAAATTAAGCACCATATGTACTCCCTAATAGATGGATCCTAGTAACAAATCTACTTAGTGACATACTCAAACATAAATCTCTGTAATACCTGCAGTAATTGCAAAAATTATAAGCAGGGAGGGAAGGGGAAGGAAGGCCCTTCCATAAACAAGGAGAGAGGGGATCATGCTACAGCAGAGAAAATAGGCCACCATTAAAGACTGCAAGTAAGTAATGAGACATCTGGTTAAGCTCACAGTCTTTCCTTCCTGGTCACTTGCATCAGATGGGGTTATGATCTCACCAGACAGGAAGGGCATAAATTCTAGCAGATGGAAGGTAACCATCCTGCAAATGGGAGACTGAACCCCCCTTATCACAGTCTCCTACTCTTCTTATTCAATCTACCTTTGAATCTACTCTTATAATAAGACTCCATTTTAACAGCCTTTTATCTCTGGCCCGGGGGTTACATCCAATATCCATCAGGATGGAGCCAAGGGCATTGCAGGAGCAGCAAAACTGAAAAAAAAAATCAACAAACCATAACTCAGAATGTCAGAGACTCTATATCAACCACCTGGAACTAGGCCAGCCTAATCTCTCCCCATCCTGAAGCTCAGGGAAAATTGCGGAAGAAGGGGCATAAGATTGTAAGAGCCTAAAGATGGGGAGGAGCAACCATATGCAAGATACTCCATACAAGTTAGGGCCAAAGTAATCAAAATAGGACTTTGCATGACCTGCACAATGACCAGCATATCATTGAACCACCAAAGTCTAGTATGCATCACAGGCACTAGGATTCTTAGAGGCAAGGGTTAACAGCCACAATAGTGTTCCTGTAGTAAAGGGGTACACAAAACAGAGCTCTAGGCAATGCTACTGAGTCCTTACACCTCATCAGAGAGGAGGACCCAGAGGGAAGTTTGACAGACACACTAAAGGATGCTCCAGCAATGGGGTGGGTCCACTAGGAGAAGGGGAGGGAGGGGGGAAAGGAAGGGGACAGGGAGGAATGGAGGGGGGTCCAGGGAGGGGAGGAGGGAGGAAGGGGAATGGGCTACTTATCAACTTTGTATGAGTGGAAAAAATAAATAAAATAAAATAAATAAAAAGAAATACAAACTTGGGCCCTTGTAAAGCAAATAAGTAAACAAATTCATAAATAAAATAATTTTAAACATTTATTTTTCTATACTTGGGGTCTAGGATCCGAACTCCAGATCTTCCACCTGCAAGGCAGAGGCTTAACCCCTAAGCCACCTCTCCAGCCCCAAGTTTAAACATTTTTAAAATAAAATTCTGTCCTGTAAATTCAGGACCCAGTACTGATCACAAGTCTCCAATTAAAACCCCATGTAGAAGTGGTGGTGGCCTGCACTTCCAGCCATGGTAGGTAGTGACAGGGAAATCCAAGATTGAAGCAAAATAAGGTGGTAAAAGCAATCCCAGAAGATTTCTGAAGTTTATGCTTGGTCTTCCACAAGAAAACAAAGAATCCACACACAGACACACAGACACGCAGACATACCGACACACACACACACACACACACACACAAACACACACATACACATACATGCTTGGCCTCAAAGTTAATAAATAAAAAATTATTAAAGAATAAGTTTTTAAAAGCCCTCTATACTGCAAACAGGAGGACCTCAGTTCAGTGCTCAGCTTCCAAGTAATATGTTCAGATAGAAATGTTCCTCCACAAGAACACAAAGTATCCTCTGAGATACACACACACACACACACACACACACACACACACACACACACACACACACGCATGCACACACTCACACAAACACAAACACCCACAAACACAGACACACCTAAGAACATACACACATGTTTGAGCATAGTACATTTTAAAATAAATATCAAAATTAAAAGAGTCTTGCAATTAAGGAGAGACTGTTTTTTGATGCCAAATCCCAAGTAAAAATTCCAGGCAGAAATTTTCTTTGGCCTGCACTTCCAACCCTGGTAGGGAAAGCATGAGAAATCCTAGAGCAAAAGAAAACAAGGATATTTTGGCAAAATCTAGGATCATTACTGAAGTCACCTTGTTCCTAATCAGGGACACATGGAGCCCTCTCATACAAACACTTACACACACACACAAACACACACACACACACACAAGCACGTACACACACATACAGAAGACTATGAAAAATAAATAAGTAAACAAATAGATAAATAATATTATTCAAAATAAGCTAAAGAAAAAGTGTTCTGCATTGCATGCAGAAGCAACTAATTTTGGTTTCCAGGTGCCAATTTAAAATGTCAGCAGAAATGGTTGCCGCCTGGATTTCCATCCCTGGTGGCCAGAGTCTGGGAAATCAAAGAGGAAAGCAATAAAAGAACCTTAAAGCAATCCAGTATGATTCCTGTATATCCCTTTTTCCTCCACATCAGCACACATTGCCCTCTGATACATAACACACACACACGCACACGCACACACATGCACGCACGCACGCACGCACACACACTGCACACTAAAGTGCTTGTGCATTATAAATAAATATAATGCTTTTTAAACGTTTAAAAGAAAGACAACCTTGCAGTCATGAGGACCTGTATTCTGTTATCAGGTGCAAAAAAAAAAAAAAAAAGTAGGAAGAACTACATTGGAATCCATTACTGTGTTTTCCTGTCAGTCATCTTTTCCATTGGCCTACTTTAAGAGAAAATGGTCAGTTCATTTTGAGGCTGATTCTAAAAGCTCTCAATAACTTTTGCAATAGTAGCACATGAGGACAGTCTCCAAGGGAGGTGAACCAGTTTCCTGAGACTACACATCAACATGAATCACTGACACTCAAACACCCGGGACAGTCACAGCCTCTTTCTACTGATGCCCACCCAGTTTGAGATCACTTCCAGTAATATTATGTGTATAACCTTCCCAAGGAATGAATTCTCTGAGTATTATCTTTAGGGTCTTAACAAGTTTCCTTTTACCTCTGGTTCCTCATTTTTGTCCTCATCTTTGTCTTCCTTACCTTCATCCTCATCTCCATCAGTACCTTTCAACACTTCTTCAAATTCTTGAAACTTCATCATTGTCATTGTAATCTTCTCCTTTGAGCTGCTCTATATCAAGGACCATGAAGTATTACCAGGATCCAGCCAGATATCATCCCCGATGACCTCTCCTATTTCATCTGCAGCATGATCAGAATGGTTGGTGACCAGGTAAAGAAGCTTACAGGCTCTTCATGCTGTCTCTTCCTGCTGGTTTTCTTTGAATTTGACCTGAGCATTTCTCCATTAGACCATTTCAAAACTGCTTGATTACAGTGGACTGTGAGTTCGGCTCAGCACTCTTATTCAGATAGACATCTTTTGAAAGAACTTTGTTTTCAAAGCAAAGATTTTCATTAAAATAGAAATCTATTTTGTAGCCAGACTTTATATCTTCAAATTCTGTCCCATCAACAATGGACATATAGCACAGGGCCGGTTTGTCTTCTTTGATAAGCAGTGTGGACAGTTGGAGAAAGTTGACAAAAGTAGTTAGCCAAAAATGAGGGATTTCAGTGATCCACTCTGCATACTTCTGGAAAATTGGTGGCAGAGTTTGTAATATTCCTGTTCTTTCAGAATCTCCTCAATGGTCTGCTCATTAAGTCTAGTTCATCATGTATTTCATCGATATGTTTGATTGCTTTTTGCTGCTTTTGTTCTTCCTCCAGCAGGCCAGAAGAGCCCATACACTCAAGGCACACTGGGTTTCTTTGATTGTGGGAACAGCTTAGATGGTGGTCTAGAGACCATGTCACCTGAGAAGCACAGAACACCAGAGTCTGCATGTCCAGTTGTTTTATTTTTTTTGTGATCATATATTTTATTATTAAGCAATAAGAATGATACAGCAGCAGATGATGCATTATTAACAGCATGTTTTTTACAGAGTTAGATAAATTGCCTGAGAACAGAAAGGTTACATTTATTGATAATAACATAAGAGTATTTTATTATCTTCCCTTAGGGGAGACTTTTTCAATATTGTATTAAACATACTGAGTATCTCCTTTTCATTCAGTGTTACAATGATTCTGTGCATTTTTAGCTAATGGGAAAAATAACTCTTATTCAAAGATTCATCAATTCATGTATAAACTCTGAGACTCTACTCTGATACTTAGCATCTTTTTTTCTTTTTCTCTGTATCTTTCTTATTTATTTATTTATTTATTTATTTATTTATTTATTTATTTATTATTATTTCCACTCATACAAACTTAACAGGTACACCGATCCCCTCCCTCCCTCCACCTCCCCCTTATCCCCCCTGCCTTCCCCTCCCCTCTCCCCTTTCTCCCCTTCCCCCAGTGCCTCCCCTCCCCGATCCATGGAGCATCCTTTAATGTGCACAACAAACTCTCCTCTGGGTCCTCCTCTCCGATGAGGTGCAAGGTACCAGGGGCATATCCCAGAACCCTTTCCTGTGTTCCCCTTAATCTTAGGAACACTACTGTGACTGTCAGTCCCTAGCCTCCAAGGATCCTAGTGCCTTTAGTCCATGCTAGACTTCGTGGGGTCAATAATGTATTGGACATAGAGCAGGTCATGAAAGTCCTACTATGATTGCGTCAGCCCTAACTTGTGCAGAGTATCTTGCATATCATTACTCTTCCCATCCTTGTCTCTTACAATCTTACCACCCCCTCTTCTGCAAATTTCCCTGAGCTTCAGGATGGAGAGAGATTAGGCTGGCCCAGTTTCAGGTAGTTGATATAGAGTCTCCGATGTTCTGAATTATGGTTTTTTTTTTTCTAGTTTTGCTGCTCATGCAATGCCCTTGGCTCCATCCTGATGGGTATTACAAGTCACCTCTTGCAGTCCTTGATGGGGGCCTATTTTCTCTACTGTAAAATAGTCCCCTCCCTCCTTGTTTCTGGTGGGGCCCTCCTTCCCCATCCCTCCTTTTTATAATCTTTACAATTACTGTAGGAATTATAGAGATTTGTCTTTCAGTGTCTCTATGTAGGTTTGGTGCTAGGATCCACCTATTAGGGAGTACATATGACACTTAATTTTCTGTGTCTGGGATACTTCACTCAATATAATTGTTTCTAATTTCATCCAATTCCCGTCAAATTGCATTAATTGATCATTTTTGATGGCTGAGTAGTATTCCCTTGTACAAATGTACCACATTTTCCTTATCCATTCATCAACTGTTGGACATTTGGGCTGATTCCATGACTTTGCTATTGTAGACACTGCTGCTATGAACGTGGTCGCGCTTGTGCTATTGAGGTGAATTTTTGCTGTATGGGGGGTTATTCCCAGAAGTGGAATAGCAGGGTCATATGGCATTTCAATCTTTAACTTCTTTAAGAATCTCCAGACAGCTCGCCAGAGTGGTTGTATGAGCCTGCATTCCCACCAGCAATGTAGGAAAGTTCCCCTCTCTCCACATCCTCTCCAGCATTTGGTGTTGTTTGTATTGTGGATTTTTGCCATCCTGACTGGGGTGAGATGACATCTCAGGGAAGTTTTGATTTGCATTTCATTGATGGCTAAAGATGTGGAGCATTTTTTAAGATATTTGTTAGACATTTCAATTTCTTCCCTGGTAAAGTTTCTTTTAAGTTCCAAGGCCCATTTTTTAATTGGCCCATTTGTTTCCTTGGTGTTTAGTTTTCTAAGTTCCTTTTGCACCCTGGATAATAGAGCTCTATCAGATATGTGGTTTGTGAAGATTTTCTCCCATTCTGTGGGTTGCCTTTGAGCTCGTGTTACAATCTCTTTATCTGAACAGAAGCTCTTTAATTACACAAGATCCCATCGCTTGAGTGTTGGTTGTAGTGACTGTGCTATTGGATGTCCCTTTAGGAAGTGTTGGCCTATCCCAATCAGCTTGAGGGAGTTTGCTACCCTTTCACTTAAGGTTTTTATAGTCTCTAGCCTTATATCGAGGTCCTTGATCCATTTGGAATTAAATCTTGTACATGGTGACAAATACGGGTCCAGTTTTAATCTTCTGCATGTGGAGATTCAGTTTTGCCAGCACCATTTGTTGAAGATGTTGTTCTTGTTCCAATGGATTTTTTGGGCCCCTTTGTCAAAGATCAAATGGCTGTAGTTGTGTGGGCTTATATCTGGGTCTACAACCCTTATCCATTGACCTGTGTGTCTATTTTGGAGCCAATTCCTCACTGTTTTTACAACTATGGATTTGTAGTATGGACTAAGGTTTGGTATGGTGATACCTGCAGCAGTGTTTTTGTTAATCAGGATTGTCTTTGCTATCCTGGGTCTTTTGTGCCTCCATATGAATTTTGAGATTGTTTGGTCAACTTCTTTAAAGAATTGCTTTGGGATTTTAATTGATATAGCATTGAATCTGTATATTGCCTTTGGTAGGATGGTCATTTTTTACAATGTTGATTCTGTCAATCCAGGAACATGGGAGGTTTTTCCACCTTCTGATGTCTTCTGCAATTTCTTTCTTTAGGGTTTTAAAGTTTTCATTATAAAGGTCTCTTACTTCCTTGGTTAGGTTTATACCAAGGTATTTCATTTTTTTAGGGGCTATAATGAATGGGATTGTTTCTCTTAGGGCTTTTTCACTTCTTTCATTCTAGGCATATAGGAAGGCCACTGATTTTTGTACATTTATTTTGTATCCTGCCACCCTGCTGAACTTCTGTATTAGTTCTAGGAGCTTCCTGGTTGGGTTTTTGGGATCACTCAGGTATAAGATCATGCTATCTGCAAATAGGGATAGCTTGATTTCTTCCTTGCTGATTTGAATCCCTTTTATGTCCCTTTCTTGTCTTAAGGCTTCAGCTAAGACTTCGAGTACAATATGGAATAGAAGTGGTGGAAGTGGACAGCCTTTTCGAGTTCCTGATTGACGTGGGAATGCTTCAAGATTTTCCCCATTGAGTAGAATCCTTGCTGTTGGCTTGTTGTATACAGCTTTTACTATACTGATAAATGTTCCTTCCATTCCAACCTTCTCTAGGGTTTTGATCATAAAAGGCTGTTGGATCTTGTCAAAAGCTTTTCCTTCATCTATCGAGAGTATCATGTAGTCTTGAACTTTGGACTGGTTTATATGGTGAATTACATTTATTGATTTGCGTATGTTGAACCAACCTTGTGTGCCTGGAATAAAGCCTACTTAATCCCCATGGATGATCTTTTTGATATA
This sequence comes from Typhlomys cinereus, assembly GCA_023101885.1. NCBI lineage: Eukaryota > Metazoa > Chordata > Mammalia > Rodentia > Platacanthomyidae > Typhlomys > Typhlomys cinereus. The sequence goes on from JALPQD010000582.1 coordinate 167,328, forward strand.
TTTTTGAATCCGATTTGCTAAGATTTGTTGAGAATCTTTGCATCTGTGTTCATCAGAGAGATTGGCCTTCAGTTTTATTTTTTAAGTATATCTTTATTAGGTTTTGGGAGTAAGATGATATTAGCTTCATGGAAGGAATTAAGTAGTGTTCCTTCCTTTGCTATTTGATGGAACAGTTTAAGGAGTATTGGTGTTATTAGCTCCTTAAATCTGACACAACTCTGTGCTGAATGCATCTGGTCCAGGACATTTTTTGGTGGGAAGATTCTAGATTACTTCCTCAATTTCCTTATCTGTTATAGGACTATTTAAATAATTCACAACTTCCTGATTCAATTTAGGTAAGTTGTGTTTACTTAGGAATTCATCCATCTCTTTTGTGTTGTCAAATTTCACCGAGTATAAATTTTTAAGATATGACATTATAATTCTCTGGATTTCTTGGGTATCAGTAGTGGTACCTCCATTTTCATTTATAATTTTGTTAATTTGGGCTTTCTCTCTCTTGCCTTCAGTTAATTTAGCTAGGTATGTATCAATCTTTTTGATTTTTTCAAAAAAACACCTTTTTGAATGGTTGATTTTCTGTATTGTTTTCCTAATCTCTATTTCCAACATTTCTCCCCTTATTTTACTAATCTTTTCCCTTCTACTACTTTTGGGATCAGATTGCTTTAGTGTCTCCAAAGCTTTAAGCTGCATTGTTAAGTTATTTATTTCTCATGTTTCCATTTTTTTGATGTAGGCATTAAGAGCTATGAACTTACCTCTTAGGACAGCTTTCATTGTGTCCCAGAGATTTTGGTAAATTGTATTTTCATTATCGTTCACTTTCAGGAAATCTTGAATTTCCTTTGTAATTGCTTCCTGAATCCAATTCTCATTAAGCAACATAGTGTTACGTTTCCAGGAGTTAGTGTATTTTCTGTTGCTTGCTGTATTGTGGATGTCAAGCTTTAGGCCGTGGTGGTCTGGTAAGGTACAGGCTAGAATTTCAACTCACCTGTATATGTGGAGATTCGTTTTGTGCCCCAATATCTAATCTATTTTGGAGAAAGTTCCATGTGCTGCTGAGAAAAATGTGTATTCTTTGGTGCCTGGATGAAAAGTTCGATAGAGATCTGTAAGGTCCATTTCTTTCAGGGTTTGATTAAGCTCCAAAGTGTCTCTGTTAAGTTTTTGACCTGTTGATCTATACCATGTTGAGAGGGCACTGTTGAAATCCCCAACAATTATCGTTTTGGTATTGATTTCTCGCTTTAGAAGTGTAGGGTTTGCTTAATGAATGTGGTGTTGGGCCCGTATTGGGTGCATATATGTTCAATATTGTGAAGTCTTCCTGGTGAATTGTACCTGTGACTAAAATGTAGTATCCATCTGTGTCTCTTATGATTTTTTTTTGGTTTGAAGTCCACTTTGTCCAAAAGCATAATGGCTACCCCTGCCTGTTTTCTGGTTCCATTAGCTTGCAGAATTTTTGACAAGGCTTTTATTTTTAGGATGTGCCTATCTTTTGTGGTGAGATGGGTTTCCTGCAGGTAGCAGATTGATGGATTGTGATTTTTAATCCAAGTTTGTAATATCTGTCTCTTGATCGGTGAGTTAATTCCATTAACATTTAGTATTATAATGGAGAAACTATTTTTAATTCCAGAAATTTATTATGTTTAGTGGCTTTTGTAAGTGTATTGTTTCACTTTTAGGTTTTGGTAGTATTATACTTCCCTTCTGTTCTTGTGGATATGCCTGTTTTTTTCTTCAAGCTTGAGTATCATTTCTAGCATTTTTTGAAGGCCTGGTTTGGTGGACATGTATCCCTTCAAGTTATCTTTGTGCTGGAAAACTTTTCTTTTGCCCTCAATCATGATGGATAGTTTTGCAGGGTATATCAGCCTGGATTGACATGTTTGCTCATTGAATACTTGAAGTATGTCTCTCCAAGCTCTTCTTCCTTTTACTTTTTCCATTGAGAAGTCATTTCTTATTAAGGTTTACCTTTAAAAGTGACTATTTTTTTCCCTTGAGGCTCTCAGCACCATTTCTTTATCTTGATTGTGGAGTGTTTTAACTATTATTTGCTGTGGCTAGTTTCTGTTTTGGTCATATCTGTTTGGGGTGCAGAATGCCTCTTGTACATGGATGGGCTTCTCTTTTTGTAGATGAGGAAAGTTTTCCTTGATGATAGTTTGAAAAATTTTCTCAGGAGTGGTATTTTGGGATTCTTGTTCTGGTATTCCATGAATATACATGTTAGGCTTCTTCAGGGTGTCTCATAACTCTTGAATATTTCTCTCAAGTATCTTTTTGGCTTTAGCAACCTCTTCCATTGAGCTGGTTAATACTCCCCCTTTGTCTTCAAGGTCTGAAATTCTATTTTCTGCTTCATTAGTTCTGCTGATAAGACTCTCTGTTGAGTTCTGGGTTGAAGATAACTTGTCTTTTAGTTCAGTTTTAAACACTGCTTGAGTCTGTTTTAAGTGCTCTATGCTTGTTTTTGTTTCTTGAACTGTTTTTCTCAACTCCTCCAAATGTCTGTTGTGTTCCTCTTCAAAGTGATTGGTGTGCTTATTTATTTCCTCCTGGATTTCCTTTTTCATAGTATTGAACATGGTAATGATCATGTTTTGAAAATCATTATCCTGGTTCAGGCTTTCTTTGCTATTTTCCATGGGTTTGTTCTGGTTGGAGTCTATCATTATGGGGTTAATTCCTTCAGTGGGAGATTTGTTTACTTGGGTGTTGTTTCTCATGGATTTTCACTTTGACTTGGGCATTGTCTTTTTAACTCTTAAGACCTTCTTTCAATTTCTGTGCATTTTTCACTGAACTTAATTATTTGGCCTAGGTCACCATGAATCCCGGCTGGACTATGAAGGTCCCAGGCATGTGGGGAAAGGGCCAGTTGTTTTAAGAGAAGGTAAACTTATGTAATGGTACCAGCCTGGCTGGGGAAAAGTGATTCTTCTCTCCCTGGGACCTGTCCTAGACCTGCCCACCTAGACTTCAGAGATGCCTCTTGACGCTGCCCTGGGAAGAATACATATATTGGTGTTGGAGAATGCTGCTCTTGGAAAAATCCACCTGACGGATGTGATTTAGGAGTGCTGTTCAAGTTGTATACAAGTGGCAAGGTTAGAGGAACTTTCCGAAGTATATACCTAGGGGTTGTGTGTAGAGGTGCGCTCCTAAGGATACAACTAGAGACCATGGCGGTAGAGGGGACTCTGCTCAAAACCCGTAAAATTATTGGTGTGAGTGTGGGGAGCTTTCCCAATGATGTACAAAATTGTGATGGAGGTGAAGTTCTAGGGGGAGAGCAGAGGCTGACAGAGCTGAGGGATTGCCTTGTCTTGGGATCCCCAGTTTTCATGGAGGGAGTTATTCAGGCTTCATTACCTTGGGCCTCAAATCATAAATTTAGAAGTAACCTCCTTTGAACACAAATTTACTTATCCAGAAACACTTTCAGAGAGGACAAGAGGCAAATATCCCTTTGAATGGTTCCTACAAGGTTCCCCTTGTTACTCTGTGGGGCCAAATAGATTCTCTGAGACAACAGAGCAGGGGACATCTCCACCTGGCTCCTCCATGCAAGCCTTTTCCTGCCCCTAAGGGCTCTTGGCTTGCCAAGGCATTGCCACCCACTCCACTGCAATATCTGGCTCTTCCTTTCTAGGGGGCTTTTTCAGAACATGCCCTGGCCCGAGGATGTGGAGGGGGCAGGAAGCTTGAAGTGGTAGCTGGGAGAAGTCCACCCTTCATGCAGGGTGAGGCCAGGGGCAACACAGCTTCCCTTAGATGAGGTTCTTTGCTTTCCTCTTCCTTTCCTCTTTGGCTAGCTGCAGGATGCTGGGGCCAGGGTGATTTTTCTGGAGCCAGTGGATCTTTTGCCCCTAGAAGGCATGACTCATACTTCCTGAAGTGCTGCTTGTATGTAGCCAGCTGGATCCAGCCTTGTTTGGTCTCAGTGCCCCTGGGAAACCCTGGTGGAGAGGGCATGATTGCCTTCCCATAGGAGACATAGGTTTGCCCCCTTTGCTTTGGAGGCTTCAGGCAGCTGGTTTCTACATATGAGTTCTCAGAGCCCCTTAAAGGACTAACTAGGAAGAAGAGGAGCCACTTAGATACATTGGACTCCTCTGGAGATTATGAATACTGAGACTTGAGACTGGGCGATCTGGAAGATCCCTGTGTTTTTCAGAGTTCTAGACCCTAAGTAACCCCTGGACCTGACTAGAGGAAAAGGAAAGGGCAAGGGATGGGAAGGTGTGTGCATCCTTAGTCCCAGGAGGGTCCAGAGGTTCTGGCCCTGAGGAGGTTCATGCTGAGTGGTATTTAAACTGCTGGATGCTTCCAGGTCCTCAAGTCTTGGGCTGAACACATTTAGATAACACGTGAGTCACAAGTTTTCCTTTTCTGCATATTCACAATCTGAAACGGGTCATTGCATCTTGACGATATTCATCATAGTCAAATGAGTCAGGCACTGTAAAATTTTCTGTGGCATTCACATTTTTTAAGTTTTGCAGATATGTGAATGAGGGGGATCTGAATTAAGGTTAGTATTATCTCGCAGTGAGATTTCTGGAAGACAGGTTCTCAGGCATAATAATCAAAACCCCCTAATTTGATAATTACACACACCTCAGCATGTAAGTATTATGGATGGAATCACATTTTTAAAAGAAACGATTTCAGGACCAAACATGAAGATTACTTACTCCAGTTACTCCTATCTGATATGGTTAAGTTGGTTCATTTCTTTGTGTATTCCAATGTTTGACATTGTATCCAAAAATGTAAAGCATACAAGTTCTGAATAGGTTGCCATTGGGTTCTGTCTGATTTTCAGTAATTAACCATGCTATTTATTATGTTCTTAGTTTTCACTGATTTCTCAGATATATTTTGAGTCAAAAATAAGAATACCTAGCCTTGTTCTGGAGAGATAAAGGAAGGAAGGATTTTTAAATTGAATTTTCATCTTTGATAGGTTCACGTATGAATACTATGCATTTACGTCATTTTGGCTTGGTACTAAATACTGCTCCCTCCTTTTCTTACTGCAACCGTTCCTCTTCGCTGCTGATTTTCCTCTCTATATTAATTTCCTTTCCTTCTTTTCTTTTCAATTTCACACCTTTCTCTGTGGCCCACTGAGTTTTTCCTCTTGGTGGTTTTTCAATGACTTGTGTCTAGGCACCTCTTGAAGCATGGATGATACATCAATAGGTATTCTGTGGAAGACTATGGCTCCCCAGCCATCACCCCAATCCCACATTTATCCTCAATAATCTCTCAGTGAATGCTGAATCCTCTTCAGATGTTTCCTTCTCCATAGTTAAATGTTGATAGGACAAATCATGTGCAGGTCTTGTGAAGTACATATAGCTGAGTTGAGATCTTAAATGCAACAGTCCTGTCATGTCTAGGAGATACTGTCTGTCCACAACCTATCCTACAGTCTCTTACAGTCTCACTGTCCCACTTGGGTGATACGATGTGGGTCTGGTGAGGAAGTGATTTAGAGGCTTTGTTTAGTGCCTAGCAGTCCATAGTCACTTACTCTCTCTTATTGACCAGTTGTGATTCTCCGTGTTAACCACCTTCCATTGCAAAAAGAAGCTTGTAGGTTGAATGCTAAAAAATCCTGTAATGCTAGGATATAATTACAAAGATTAAATGGCAATTTCATGGGATGTCCTTACAAACTAATCTTTTGTAGTTTGTTCCCCGATGGCTCTATTCTACAGTTCCAAAGTAAACACATTTTTAATTTAAATTATTAACCTTATGTACTTTACAGGTATGTGTCTGACTCTGCATGTCTGTGTCAATGAGCGTGTGTGTGTGTGTGTGTGTGTGTGTGTGTGTGTGTGTGTGTGTTTATGTCTGTGAAGTTCAAGATGAAGAAGGTAGAGAGCAGGTGGGAAGGAACTTCAGGGCAAGGCGTTTCCCCAGTAAAATACCTTACATGACAAGGTCCTCCACCCAAATCCTGGCAAGCTGGAGCCATTTCATTCTGGAGGTGGTCTGGAGATCCTAGTTGTAGCTTCAAGTCTGGTCATAGGCTGGAAATCTAAACCTGGTGCTAGGCAGACCTGGACATGATGGTATGAGGGAAAATAGGTGTAGGAGGCCTCAGTCCAGGGAACTCAGTGGTTGGGATGAGAGTTGTTTACTGGGCCACCCTAAGTGAAAATGGGCAGTGGCTAAATGACAAAAGGACTCTCCTGAGGACACAGGTGGCCCTAAGGTTTCCTGATTGGTAGTGTAGAGCATTTGCCCAGGGGACATGGTGTCCAAGCAGGGATCCTCAAGGAACCATCTTCCTGGGACGCACTTGCTGAAGCATGCAGGAGTGCCTGACTGCCTATGTTTGTGTGCCATCCACTTTTCCAGTCAGGTCCGTTCCAAATGCATGTTCAGAGAATTCTGTGGATTTGACATCTTCCCATATTGCAAATCTCTTCAGAGGAAAAAGGAGGAGGCCTCTGGGGCTTTATTCTGTCCTTGGAAGATGCTGGTGGTGGAAAGCTGAGTGAAGGGGAGGTGGGCTGGCACAAACAGGAGTCAGTGGTCCACTAGCATCTTGGTGGGCTCCTTGAGGATAAGCCCTTGCTGTGTGTACTGATAATACACCCCAGGCCACTTGGATCCTGTGAAGTAACAGCAGCATGGGGGAACAGTGAGCACCTGCACTACCCAGAAAAGGAGATAGACATAGAGGAGTTTCAGGTCTTTTGCAGACATGAAAAACTGTGAGAGTGTCTAAGAGGTGTGATGAAGTGGCTAAAGAGTAAGTGGGGCAGGGGAGAAGGGGAGAAACAGGGATTGTGTGGCAGGGTTGGCCAAGCTGAGTGAATTTTAGATATTCAGGTTTAAGGACAGATAAGGAATGCTTTCTTGGAGAAGCCCAAAGACTTTACCAGAGTGGTGCCTGAGTTAGAGTTTTGGGGTGGTGTGGGGCCAGGAAGTTTGTCTGTGACTGTGTATGGGTGAGTGAGGATTTGTGTGTGTCCATTTGACTTTGTGCATGTGTGATGGTAGCCTAGGTCTGAGAAGCCAAAAGAGCAGTTGGAAAGGAGCATTTTCTTCTCATGATGTTTTTTCTTGTCTCCACCTCAGGAAGCAGGGCATCAGAGACCATCTGTAAAGGTCGGGGATCTAACTTAAGGCCAAAAAGCACTAGAAGCTGTGGAAGATGGCTGACACTGTGCACAGGAGGCCAAGGTGAGGCCCCTGGAGAACACTGGCTGGGATCTGCAGGCAAGAGAGCCGTAGGGTTTCTGGGTGGTTTGTGTGCACATGCGTTAATGTGTGTTTAATTGTGCCAGTGTGTGTCTTATTGGATGAGGTGAAGAAAAGGAGAGAAATGGTGATTGTCAGAGGGCCAGGTGATGAGCCTTCTTTAACACAGCTAGGTGTGCCGTGAAATTTCCAGTCTGAGCCCAGACTTGGCAAGTCTCAGCGGCCTCCGAGATAGCTTTGATGGTCCCCAGACAGACAGAGTGAAGGGTAGGCTGAAGCAGACAAGCAGGGTTCAGTGTCTATCATTTCTCTCTGATCTGTAAGGAAAGTTGTAGTTAAGATTGCCATTCCTAAAGCCTGGGAACTGGCCCTGGTCTGCTCCCTTCATGTGGCAACCTGAACCAAGGGTAGTTTGTCTGCTGACTGCAGTTCAAATGAGGAGCCTCTGCAAATAGTCCTCTGAGTGAGATGGGAGACTCTAGACTGCCCCCACAGTCTCTTAGAGGGTGAACCACTATGTTGGGGCCAAGCAGCATGAGGAGGTACGCGATTTTTAGTTGGAATTTGCATGCCATTTGTCCATGGGGCAGTGTTGGTTCTTACATTCCGCAAGCACTGTAGATGCACTTACAAAGCGGGAGGGCTGTCTATGACTCAGGACCACTCCAAATCAGCTATGCATAGGGCAGTGGGCTAAAGGAGGGTGGGTGATCTAGGCCTGGAGAGTTCTGAGCCAAGAGTTCTGAAGGCACAGGACCCCTGCAAGCTGATGGGGAAGGCTGCAATGCGTGGTACCTGGCTGCCCTCACATAGGAAACAGGTTCCTGGAGATCGCCTAAGGCCATGTTTGGCAGGAAGGTGAAGAACTGCTTGCCCAGTAGTCTGAGTGTGAGGAATATGGCATGTGGGCTAGGCAGAAGGCTCTGAGTATCCCCAGCCCTGTTTCTGCTCAAGGAAGCATGAGCAACACCCCTTTCCAGTGGACAACCCCAACCAGAAGGTTCCCATTATCCTTAGAGGTATTTTGGGGAATGGGGTAGAGAGAATCTTTTCTGGAATCACACAGTGCTCTGGACATCTTCTCACTCAGTTATTGCTTCCTCACATATACCATCCTGAGCTCCTTGCTCCTTACCTTCCTCGATCCCTCAATTTCTATTTCCTCTCCTCCTTCCACAGTAGACTTTTCTTTCTCAGCTGACTCTGGAGACACCCCGAGAGTCCCTTGCCCCAGGATGTGCCCCTCACTGCCAGATACCCTCTGTGCAGATTGTCTCCCTCACTACCAAATACCTCTGTGACCTTAAAACCAAGAATTGGTAGCTGTGCTAGGCCACAGTTGGCCACTGTGCATACTGGAATTGTCTGGGAGAAGTTGAGCTTGGGACTGGGTTTGTGTTCTAGGTCACTCTTAGACGTGGCCAGGAATATGAATGGAGGCCCAGCAGAGTCCAGAGCTGGAGCCTCAAGGACAGGATGGTATCTGGACAGTTAGTTCAGAGCATTTGGAGAAGGGAAATGGTGGCCACGGTATCATCAAAAGACACCTGTGCTGAAGACCACAGAAGTCCCTGGGTGTCTGTGTTTGTGATTGTGTCCTTGGCACATGTTCCATTTGTGCCTGTTCCCACAGGCAGATAACATGCTGAGACATTTATGTGGATGTTGTTTCTGCCCATAGTGTCAGCCTCCAAGGACAAAAGGATGGTGACTCCTCTGGAGAATTTCCTTTTTAGAGGATGATGAGGACAGGAAGCAGAGTGAAGGCAGAAGACTGGGAGGCCTGGCAATCGGTTTGACACTGTCATCATGGTGGCCTCTTGGGGACTAGGGACTCCCGTTATGTACTGATGGTGGCCCTTGGGTTTCTGGAATACATTTGTCAGATTGGCATTCCTGGGTGCATCAAGACCACCAAGAATATGAGACAGGAGGAGAGGGGTTTTGGGTCTTTGACCTACCTGAAAAAGAGACAATATGAATGGCCAGGGTTTGCAAGTGGGTGGGGTGTTTGTAGTGAAGTGCTTGGGAGTCATGCCCTGTGAGGACAGATAAGCAATTCTGTGGCAGAATCCCAAAGATTCTATCAGGTTGGTATGGATGGTGGTGGTGGTGAGGCAGGGGTCTCTCTGTCTCTCTGTCTCTCTTTCTCTCTCTCTCTCTCTCTCTCTCTCTCTCTCTCTCTCTCTCTCTCTCTCTCTGTGTGTGTGTGTGTGTGTGTGTGTGTGTGTGTGTGTGTGTGAAGCTCAGGTTTGATAAGGGACAGGAGAGTGGGTAGAAAGACCATTTTGTTCATTCGAGGTTTTCTTGTCTCTCCCTGGGGGTCCTGTGTGTATGGGACTCTCAGTTAATGTTGAGTTCTGTCTTCAGGCTAGAAAGCATTTTAAGCTGTGGATGATGGCCAACCCTGTGTACATGAAGGCAAGACCAGACCCTTGGAAGGGACAAAGTGGGATCTGCAGGAAAAAGGACCCTAGGTTTTCTAGGTAGAATGCATGTGTTCCTGCTACAGAGATGCTCTAGTACTCCTATGCACAGGAGCTGGGCTCTGTGTGTGGTTCCTGAGCACCAAGTATCTCCCAGATCAACTTTCTTCCAGCTATGAAGACAGGCCTGAGTTCTGTGATATGTGTGTATATGTATGTGTGAGGATTGGTGTCCCTATTCCTGGCTTTGTGTGCATGTCAGTGCTTATGCATGGGTGTGTCTGTGTGTTTTGGATGGGGTGAAAAGGAAGAAGTATTGGAGTCACCATCATAGGGATGAGGGGGAAATATGCCTGCCCCCAGAGAAACGTACCCTGGAACGTAAAGTGGGATGCCAGCTTCAGCAGGCCCTAGAGGCCTCCCAGGGGGCGCTGGTGACCACCAAGGTGACAGAGAAGTGTGTGGACCCAATGTCTGTCATGTGTCTGTGGTGTGAAAGGGAGTTGCAGCTAGGGATCCAATATTGGGAACTTGGACCTGTGTTCTGGCACCAGTTTGGTCCCTAGAGGAGACACCCTGACAAGGGGGTAATTTGCCTGCTGAGTTCTGTGGAAATGAGCAGAATGAGTTTGTTGTGTCCTCCAGGATGAGTCCTCTGAGTGTGAATGGCAGGCCCAAGACTAGACCTTAGTCTATTAGAAGGTGAGCCACCATGTTGTGGTTACAGCGTCTGAGAAGGTGGTCATTTTTTGTAGGAACAAGGGTAGAGGGAGCTCATGTGGGGCCAAACTGCATTGGCATTGGCCCTGCCATACTGCCTTAGAGTAGGATTTTTCCTTGGATGCCGCCAACTATGCAGGTATGCTTTCATTGGTGTAGGGCTGCTCTTGATCCCCTTTCCAAAGGGCAGGGGGTTAATCCAAAGGGGTTTTCCAGGACTGGGGAGATCTGGGTCAAGCTTGCTCTCGACACATGGTTCCTGAAGGTTGTTGAGACAAGCCTGGAAGACCATACATAGGAAACAACTTTTTGGAGATTGCAGGTGGCCATGTCTCACATTACGGAGAGAAGCTGCCTGCCTAGGAGTCTGAATACAAGGACTCTGGCATGTGGGCTAGCCAGAAATTCCCCAACATGGTCAGCCCTGTCTCTGATCATGGAAGCATGTCGCAGACACCTTCCCAGTAGTAAACCCCAATCAGTATGTCCCTAGTGCTCTCAGTACTGTTTGAGGGACTAGGTGCGGAGGACCCTTCCATCCATATCCAGGGCTCACTCACTTGCTGGATTACACAGTGCTCTGGAGGTCTTGCCACCAGCTTGTTGCTGCCTCAAATATTCCATATTCAGCATGTTCCCTGCTCCAACCTATAATTTCTCTATCCATCCATCCCTCCTTCCTTCCTTTCCTCTCTTCTTCCATAGGAGGATTTTGCTTTATAGACTGCATATGTGGCCTTTGAGGTCACACACAGGCACAGTGAGCACAGCATCTCCCTGGATATGACCAAAGCCCCTAACCCCAAAAGATGTCTCCCTCACTGCCAACCACCTCTGTGACCTCATGGGCTAGAACTTTGAGCTGTCCTAGGCAACATTTGGCCAATTCCCAGGATGGGCTTGTCTGTAGTATGTGGATCTTGGGAATGGGCTTGTGCTCTCCCAAGCCCGTCCAGCATTCAGGGCCAGGTGTTTCCCTGTGCATCACTTTTGTGTCTGAATTCACCATGAAAAACCAGGCGAGCAGGAGTGGCTCCATTCTTGACATGGTCTGGGAGATCCCAGGTGTGGCTTTGAGTCTGCTCAGTTCCTGGAAATGTGAACCTGGAGCAAGGCAGCCCAGAACGTTAGGGTAGGAGAGAGATCAAGGTCAGGAGGCTGTACCCTTAGAAACTTAGTGGCTGGGATGAGAGCTCTTCCTGGGCTGGCCAAGGTGGAGATGGGCAGTGGTAGATGAACAAAGGACTCTGGTCTACAGGAACAAATGTCAAAAAAGCTCCTGGGCCTCTGGGAAGGACAGAGTATGAGTGAAGGATAGAGCATCCAGGGCAGGTGGGTTTTGGAACAGATAGTTCAGAACATTTGCACAAGGGACGAGTTTGCTAACCTGTATTTGTGTGCCTGGCATGTTTTACAATTGTGTCTGCTCCCCAAGAAAAAGATATGTTGTGGAATGTGAGTGGATCTGGTCTCTACCCATAGCACCATCCTCAATGGGCAAAAGGATGGATGCATCTTGGGCTTTTTCTTTCTTTGGAGGGTGCTGCAATGAAAGGAGAGTTGTGCTGAGAAGCAGTTTGACACTGGCATCATGGTGGGCTTTGCAAGGATAAGTGCCTCCAAGTTGTGTACTGATTATTACACACAGGGCCCCAGGTTACTGTGAAGCATGGCATATCTAAGTATATCAAGACCACCAAGAATATGAGAGGGGTCTTTGGTCTTTGGCCAACCTGTTAAAAAGAAAGAATGGCCAGGGGTTGAAGAAATGTAGATGGTTTGCAGTGGAATTCTTGGGAGTCAGACAGTGTGAGGACAGATAAGTAATGTGGGAGAATCCCAAAAGTTTACTAGTAGATTTTGGGATGGGAATTGTGGTGTTGAGGCAGGGGGAGTGTCTCTTTATATTTCTCTCTCTCTCTCTCTCTCTCTCTCTCTCTCTCTCTCTCTCTTGTCTCTCTCCTCCTCCTCTCTCTCTCTCTCTCCTCTTCGCATCTCTCTCTTCCCTTCTCTCTCTCTCTTTCTCCTTTCTCTCCCCCCTCTCTGTTTGTGTGTGTGTGTGTGTGTGTGTGTGTGTGTGTGTGTGTGTGTGTGTGTGTGTGTATGAAAAGGAAGAGAGTGGGTGGGTAAGGCCATTTTGTTCTTTTGAAGATTTTCTTTTCTTATCATGAGTGTGCTGGGTATTGAGGTTTGTCAGTGAATTTTGTGGTCCATCATAAGGCCAGAAAGCATTTGAATCCCTGGATGACGGTAAGCACTATGCCCATGAGAGCAAGTCCTGGACCCTGGAGGGCACAGGCTGGGATCTGCAGGCAAGAGGAAGCTATGGTTTCTAGGTGGGATGTGTATGTCCCTGCTCCAGGCCAGGCAGGATCACCCCTAGTATCTCAGGCACAGGATATGGGTTCTGTGCATGGTTCCTGAGCACCAAGTCCCTCTCAGAGCAACTCTCATGGGGAGAAAGGCAGGAGATTTGTGTTGTGTGTTTATGTGTCTTTGAGATTTGATATCCACTCACCTGGTTTTGTGTGTGTGTGAGACAGAGCTTGTGCATTGGTGTGCCTTTGTGTTGGATGGGGTGAAGGAGAATAATAGTTGGGGTCATATCATAGGGACAGGGGAGCATTGTGCCTGCCCCCAGACATATGTGACCTGCCACTTAGGTTATGAGGTGAGGTTAGGCAGGGCCTAGAGGCCTCCAGGGTGGACCTAGTAGCCACCAGGCAATCAGCAAAGTATCTGGGCCTGGGTTTCTTCTTGTCTTTGTGGTGTGTTAGGGATTTGAAGCTAAGGATACAATTTATGAGAAATGGGGCCAGTAGCCTGGGGCCTGAGGCTAGGAGCATGGTCCCATTCTGGTCTCTATAGGAGGATCCCTGCCCAGGAAGCAGTTTTTCTGCTGAGAGCTTTGGAAATGAGCAGCTTGAGTGTTGTGTGTCCTCTGGGTTGAGTCCTCTGAGTGAGGCCAGCAAGCCCAAGACTGGGCTTAAACCTCTTAGATGGTAAGCAACCATGTTGCAACCAGGCAGACTGAGAAGCTGGTCATTTTTCGTAGGACCAAGGGCAGAGGTAGCTCATGTGGGATCACACTAGTTTGTCATTCACCTTGCTTTCTAGCCTGGGAGCAGGATTGATTCTTCTATGCTGCCAGCAGTAAAGGTGCACTTTCATTGGGGGAGCACTGTCTGTGGCCTGGGGCTACTCCACATCCCCTCTCCACAGGGCAGGAGGCTAAGACAGAGTGGGGTGACTAGGCCTGGGGAGATCTGGGCTAGACACAAAGTCCTGGCAACCTGGTGAGACTGGCAAAGAGCACCTGTGCATGGCCCATCTCAAACATGAAGTAGCTTCCTGGAGATCTCAGGTAGCCATGTCTGTCAGAAAAGAGAGGAGCTGCCCACCCAGGAGTCTTAGCATCAGGACTAGGCACAACACCCCGGCCCCCACCATTTCCAGCCCTGTATTGGCTCACGGTAGCATGATCTAGACATATTCTCACTGGAAAGCCCCAATCAATATATTCCTAGTGGTGTCGGTGATGATTGAGGGCCTGGGTGAGGAGGACCCTTCCATCCTTATTCAGGGCTCACTCATTTGCGGAAATCACACAGTTCCCTTGAGGTCTTGACACTAGCTTCTTAATGCCTCATAGATGCCATCTTCCCTTCCTCCCTCCATTCCCTCCTTCCTTCCTTCTCTCCCTCCTTCCATAGGAGGATTGTGCCTTATAGACTGCCACTGTGGACTCTAAGGTACCCACAGATAACGTGAGTCCAGTGCTCTCTAGAGACAACCTAAGCACCAAACACACAAGGATGTCTCCCTCACTGCCAAGCATCTCTATGATCTCATGAACTAAAATTTTGAGCTGTGCTAGGCAGCAGTGGGCCAGTGCCCATGCTGGGCTTATCTGCAGGAGTTTGAACTTTGCCCTAGGCTTGTGCTCACCATCTCTTGCAGGTATGGACAGGAATCTGAAAGGGGGATGCAGGCACAGTCTAGAGGCAAACCCCACGCTGCTTCTATTCAGGGAGTTCATGAAAAAATCAGGCTCATCTCACATGTGCTAGGAGAGACCCAAACCAGGACAGCAGCCAGGGCCAGATATTTCCCAGTGCATCACTATTTGTGTCCAGGTTTACCATGAGAAGCCTATCCAGTTGCAGAAGTTCCATTCTGTACATTATCTGGGAGAACCCAGGTGTGGCATTGAGTCTGCTCAGAGTCTGGCAATGGAAACTCGTTGCTACACAGCCCATAACATTAGTGTAGGAGGGAGTGTAAAGTCAGGAGACCATGTCCCAGGGAACTCAGTTGCTAGGATGAGTGCTGCTTCCTGGACCAGCATTGGAAGAGATGGGCAGTGGTAGAGGACCAAAGGACTTGATTCTGGAAGTACAAGTTATCAGAAGAGGTTCTGGGCCTCTGGAAATGACAGCTAAGATCCCTGGACTCTCTAGCTTCCAGGGCAGGATGGTTTGTGGGCAGAGCATGGTAGTTCAGAGCATTCGGGATGCAGGTACCACCCAGATATCATCAAAGGATAAACTGCCCAGGACACCCTTTGTGAAGTACACAGGTGTCCTGAGATCATATGTTTGTGTTGCTTTCAGGTGTTCTAGTTGCTTCTGTTCCCTTACAAAGTTGACGTGCTAGGGGATATGAGAATCTGGTCTCTGTCCATAGCGTCAGGCTCCATGAACAAGAGTTGGGAGGCCTCTCAAGTTTTTTGTTTCCTTGAAGGATGATAGGAACAAGAGGAGGAGTGAAGGGGGGTATGCTGGGAATCAGTGAGATACTGGCATTGTGGTGAGATCCATGGGGATTGGGGCCTCTGACATTGATTCTGACAGTGTCTCCCAGGGCGTTGGGATCCAATGCAGCAGCATCATTTACCTGGGTGGGGGCAAACCACCAAGAAATTGAGACATAAGTAGGAGAGTCTTGAGTATTTCTCCCACATGACATCAGGGATGTCAAAGGGATCCATGTGGTGGGGCTTGGTGTGGAGTGCGTTTCAGACAGACATTGTGAGGATAGATAAGTAATGCTGAGTGAGAATCCCAAAGAGTTTGCCAGGATGTTGTGCAGGTGGGAATGGTGGTGGTGATGAAAGGGGAGTGTGTGTGTATGTTTGTGTGCTCCAGGCTCAGAAAGGAACTGCTATAGTATTCCTCAGCACAGGAACTAGGCTCTGTGTATATGTGGTGAGAGCCATGTCTACTCCAGAACCGCTTTATTCCAGGTAAGTATGTAGACCTGTGATCTGTGATGTTATGTATTTGTGAAAACTGGTGTGTCTGAGCCTGGTTATGTGCATGTCATTGCTTGCTCATATGTGTGCCTTTTTGTGTTGGATGGAATGAGTGGGACACAGAGTTGTGGTGATTTACAGAGGAAAGTGGAGCAATGTGCCCACAAACAGCAAGTTATACCCTGGCACACAGAGTAGTATTATAGGTTCGGTAGGCTCTTGAGGACTCTGGGGAGATTATGCTGACCACCAGGCTTACAGATTGATGGGTGACACCAGGGTCCATCCTTTCTCTGTGGTCAGCAAGGGGGGTTGCAGCTAGAGATGCCATTCTTGGGGCCTTGGGCCTGAGTCCTAGGTCCTGGCTCCAGTATGTTTCCTAGAGGTGGCACCTTGCCTCAGTAGATTGTAGAGGAAACCAAGAGCCTGAATGTAGTGTGTCCTCCTGCCAGAGTTCTCTGATTGGGCTAGGAGGTCCTTAGAGTTTAAACACCACATTGTGGCCAGATATCATGAGGAAGTGGGCAGCTTTCGAGGGACCAAGTGATGAGGAAGTTCACATTGGGCCCTATTAATTGGGTATTTGCCTACCATACTGCCATGGAGCAGGATTGGTTCTTGCATGTCACCATCACTGCTGGTACATTTTCATTTGGGGAAAACTGTCTATAGTTCAGGACCAATCCAGATCCCTTTCACACAGGACAGGAAGTTATTGGGTGAGGTATCCAGGCCCTTGGGTGTGGGGGGTCTGGGCCAATCTTACCCAGGACACAAGGCTTGTCAAGCTAGTGAGGCAGGCCTCACTATCCCTGTGTGACCTCAAACTGTAAGCAGCTTCTAGGAGATCACTGGCGGCCGAGACTGGTGGGAAGGAGAGAAGCTGACTTCTCAGGAGTGTGAGACCCAGGATTGGGGCAGGTGTTCTAGGCATGTGGACAAACACCATCGTCAGTCCTGTCTCTGCTCACGGCTGCACGACCCTGCCCCTCCCCAGTGCTTACCCCCAAACACTAGTTTTCTAGAGATCTTGTGGGTGTTTGGGGGCTGCTGCAGTGTTGAAGACCCACCCATCAGTATCAAGGGCTCACTTACTTGCTGGAATCACACAGTGCTCTGGAGGTCTTGCCTCTGGCTTGTTTCTGCCTCACATATTTCATACTCAGAGCCTTGTTGCCTCCCTTGGTCTCTTCCATTCCTCCTTACATCCATCCTTCCTTAAACAGGAGGATTGTCCTTTCTAAGCTCACTTTGTGGTCCTCCAGGGCACAAACAGTGAATGGGAGAACAGTGCATCCCTGGAGAAAAAGGAAGCCCTCCACCCCCCCCCCCAAATATCTTCCTCAGTTTAGGCATCTCTGTGACCTCATCAGGTAGAACCCTGAGCTGCACTAGGCAACAGTGGGCCAGTGATCAGGTTTGGCTTTTCTGTGGGAAGTTGATCTTGGGCTTGGGTTTGTGTTATATGTCCCTGGAGGGCATGTATATGAATCAGAATGGAGGCCCCTTTCATAGTCCAGAGCTGGATTCTCTGCTTCTTCTGCTGAGGGAGTTCGTGCCAATTGGCAGGCTGATCTTAGGTGTGCTAGAAGAACCCTAAGCTTGCCCAGCAGCCAGGGCCTGGCATTGCCTAGAGCATTAGATTTTGTGGCTGGTTTCTCTGAGATTAGTCTGGCTAGCTGGAGCAGTTGCATTCTGCACGTGGTATGAGAGATTTCAGGTGTGGTGTGTAGTCTGCTCATGGTCTGGCAATGTAAACCTGGAACTATGTAGACCAGGACATAAAGGTAGGAGGGAGAACAAGGCCACACTCTGAGCTTCTTAGTGGCTAGGATGACAGCTGCTTCCTGGGCTGTCCTAGGTGGATATGGGCAGTAGTAGGAGAATAGAGTATTCTGGCCTAGAGAAACAAAGGACAAGAAGAGCTCCTGGGCCTCTGGAAGGACACAGAGGACCTTTTGAGGCTCTAGCCTCGAGGGTTGGAGGGTTTTGGAATGGATTGTTGTGAGCATTTGTAGAAGGGACAACGTGACCTTCTAGTTATTATTAAGGGAAAAACTGCCCAGGATGCTGTGCTGAAGTCTTAAGGGGTCCATGAATGCCTACGTTTGTTTGTTCCAGTCCTGTCTATTACCACAACCAGACGATGTGTTAGGGGATGTGTGTGGATCTTCATTCTGCCCACAGGGCCACTAACCTTGGACAAAAGAACGCAGGTCTCTCAGGCTTTTCTTTTCCTTGGGGGATGCTGGGGACAGGAGGTGAAGTGAAAGGGGAGATGTGCTTGAATCTCCAGGTGGCATCCTGGTGGGCTCCATCAGGACAGGGTCTCTGAAATTTATACTGATGGATGCTCCTGGCATTTGGGAAGTTGGTGCAGCAGCATAGGGTATCTGGGTGCTGACAAATCACCAAGAAATTGAGACAGAAGTAGAGGAGTCTCACGTCGTTCACCCACTTGAAAACCAGAGAGCAAGAATAGCAAAGGGGTTCAGGTGGAATGGCTCGGTGTGGAGTGCTTGTGAGACAGACATTGTGAGACTAGTTAAGTTATGTGAGGCAATCCCAAAAACTATGCCAGGGTGGTGTCCAGACAGAGATCGTGATGGTGAATCAGGGTGAGAGAGAGAGAGAGAGAGAGAGAGTGTGTGTGTGTGTGTGTGTGTGTGTGTGTGTGTGTGTGTTTGTAGAGTGTGCATATGTGGCTCTGTGTGTGTATGTGGCTCTGTGTGTGTGTGTGTGTGTGTGTGTGTGTGTGTGTGTGTGTGTATGTGTATTATGCAAGTGCCAGGTTGTGTGCATGTAAGATATTGTTCATGTTTTTGCCTGTCTGTGTTGGATGGGGTGATGGGGAAGAAGAGTTAGTGTGATTGTCAGAGGGACAGGTAAACAATGAGCCTCTCCCACCAGTGTGTGCTGGGATATGTTGAGTGCGAGGCCAACTTGGGCAGGTCCTAGAGGCCTCCCAGGACACCCTGGTGGCTACCAAGTGTGCAGAGTGGTGGACGTGTTCAGGGTCTATCATGTCTTGGTGGGCTGCAAGGGGATTTGTAAATAGATTGTGGCATTCTTAGTTCCTGGAGCTTGGGGTTTGAACTCCACTCTGACACCCAGGGGTCACACCCTGCCCCAGGGCTAGATTGTCTAGAGAGAGCAGTGGCAATGAAGAGCCTGAATGTTGTGTGACCTCTCCGCCCAGTACTCTGAATGGGGCTGGGAGGCCCTGACTGGCCCCTAACTTCTTACAGGGTAAGCATCCATGTAGGGGGCAAGCAGTCTGAGATGATGGGTGTTTTTTGAGGGACCAAGCACAGAGGGAGCACACATGGGTCCAGAATAGGTTGAGATTCACCCTGCCCTACTGCCATGGAAGAGGACTGGTTCTTGCATGCCTACTGTGCTGCTAGTGAGCTTTCATTTGGGGAAGACTGTCTGTAGTTCAGGACGTATCCAGTTCCCCTCCACACATTAGAGGAAGAAAAACTGGTAAGGCATACAGGACTAGAGGTTCTACAGACCTCCAGGAGCTGTTCTTGCTCTCATTTCACACTGGAAACAGATTTCTGGAGATCCCTGGAGGCCATGAGTGGTGGGAAGGGGAGGAGTTGACATCCCCAGAACGAGAGGCCCAACATTGTGGCATTTGGGTAGACAAAAGGCCCACCACCATCCATAGCCCTGTCTAGTCATCACAGATGAGAGCACTAGTTCTGTAGTGGTCCTGAGGGTGTTTGCAGACCATCAGTGTTTGAAGAACCCTCCCATCCTTATCCAAGGCTCACTCACTTGGTATAATCACACAGTGCTCTGGTGGTCTTTTCACTGGCTTCTTGCTGCATCACCTATTCCATTCTCAGCTGCTTGCTGCCTCCCTCTCTTCCATCCATTCCTCCTTCCTTTCCTCCATACCTGCTTCCACAGGAGGATTGTCCTTTCTGGGCTGCCTCTGTGGCTCTCCAGGGCACGCATAGTCAAGGGGAAGACAGCACCTCCATGGACACAAAAGAAACCCCCGAACCCAAGGTATCTCCTTCACTGTCAGGCATCCCTGTCATCTCATGGTATAGAACCTTGATCTGTGCTAGGCAACAGTGGGCCAGTGGCCAGGTTGAGCTTCCCTGTGAGATATTGAACTTGAACAATTTCTCTGTCCCTGGAGGACATGGATAAGAATCAGAATGGGGGCCCCAGCCTCTGTTTCTTCTCCTGAGGTAGTTTATGCCAGTTGGCAGCCTCCTCTCAGGTGCTAGGAGAATCCCAAGCCAATGCAGCAATTTTGTCAGGCATTTCCCAGTGCAACCCCTTTCCTGAATAGGTTGTCTGAGGGAAGGCTGGCCAGCTGGAGTGGTTCCTGTTTGGATGGGGTCTTGGAGATCCCAGCTGGGATTCATGTCTGTTCAGGATCTGGATAAATAAACGTGGAGCTAGGCAGACCAGGACATTAAGATAGGATTGAGAATACAGCACAAGAGGCTTTACCCCAGAGTACTCAGTGGCTGGGATGAGAGCTATTTCCTGGTCTGGCCTAGGTGGAAATGTGCAGTGGTAGGTGACCAAAAGAGTATGGTCTAAGGAAGAGAGGAAGGAACAGGAGAGCTCCTGGGCCTCTAGGAAGGACAAAGAGGAACACTGGAGGCTGTAGTCTCAGAGGATGGAGGAATTTGGGACAGATAGCTGAGAGCATTTTCAGAAGGCACAATGTAGACACCCAGGCATCATCAAGGGAATAACTACCAGAACACTGTGCTGAAGTCAGCAGAAATCCCTGCATCCCCTTGTTTGTGTGCTTGACACATGTTCTAGTCCTGTCTGTTCCCCCAAGCAAAGGACATGCTGGCAGATGTGTGAGGATCTGTTGTCTGCCCTTAGAGCCAGCACACATGGACAAAAGGACATTGGCATCTATGGATTTTTGTTTCCTTGGAGGATGCTGGGGACAGGAGTTGAGTGAAAGGGGAAGTGTGCTGGTAATCCATGGGTCAATGGCATCGTGGTAGGCTCCATGGGGACTGGAGTGTTTGAGATTTCTACATGATGGTGCCAAGTGCTTCCGGATCCTGTGCAGCAGCATAGGGTTTCTGGATGTGGGGAAACGACAAATAAAATGAGATGGATGGAAGGAATCTTGGGTCCTTCACGCACATGAAAAACAGAAGTGGAAGAGGGGGTGGTAAGATTGTAAGAGCACAAGGATGGGAGGAGTCATGATATGCAAGATACTCCACACAAGTTAAGGCCAAAGCAATTGTAATAGGACTCTGCATGATCTCTACAAGAAGGCATCTGTTCTCCTTGGTGGCTCCTTTTTATATGATGCAGTATTGGGAGGATCCTTTGAGAGCTTTGGAGTTCTGATAGGATCTAGGGTGTGTACAATCAGCCCAGCTTAGTTAATACCGGGTGTATCAAGTTGACACCCAGGCTTAACTATCACATTGAGAAATGAGACCTAATATTCATTGGTGCAGGAAATGGGCTGTGTGCGTTTCCTTAATGCCATGTACAGCCCAGAGACACTTTCTGCCAGGTGGCAATTCAGGCCTTCGATCTGTGATGTTTTCTGTGTGTGAGGATTGGTGTGCAGGAGCCTGGATATGTGTGTGCATCAGTGTTTATACATTTGTGTGTCTGTGTGTATTGGATGGGGTGAGGAGAAAGGAGAGTTGGGGCGACTGTCAGAGGGTCATGGGACCAATTTTCCCGCCCTTAGCAAGTAGTTCCATGGTATAAAGAAGGGCAGGTCAGATTCGGCATGTTCTAGAGGCCTCCAGGGATGCCCTGGTAGCCACCAAGCTTTCAGAGTTTTGGCCAGGCTCAGGGCCCTTCATGTCCCCGTTGTCTACAAGAAGAGTTGCAGCTAGGGATGACATTCCAGGGTTCTGGGGCCTGGCACCCTTGTCCTGGCCTCAGTCTGTTACCTAGAGATCACACCCTGCCCCAGGGGAAATTTATGTGAAGGGTGCATTGGAAATGAAGGGACTGTATGTTGTGTGTCCTACTGGCTGACTCATCTGAGTGTGGCAGGGTGACCCTAGACTGGCCCTTACCCTATTGAAGGGTGAGCTGGCATATTTTGTTCTCCTACCATGAGATGTGGGCATTTGTTGTGGGAATAAGGGCCCAGGGAGTACATATGGAGCCAGTTTTTTTTTGGTCTTTGTCATGCTATACTACCACGGAGCATGATAGTTTCTTTTATGATATGAAGGCTGCTGGTGCATTTGACTGGGGAAGGACTTAATGTACCTCAGGACTATACCAGATCCCTTCCCCACAGAACAGGAGCCTAAAGCACGGTGGGGGTATCCAGGCATGGAGTGCTCTTTTCTACACTGCCCAGGACACAAGGCCCAGCAAGCTGGTGATTCAGACCTCCAAGAACTGTTCCTGTTTGACCTAATACAGGAAGGAGATTCCAGGAGATCCCTGGTGGCCATGACTGGGAGGAAGAAGCAGAGCTGATTTCCCAGGATTGTGAGAATGAGTACTGTGACATTTGGGCTAGGCATAAGGCCAAGCCTATCCCCAGCCCTGTTTCTGCTGCTGGTAACAAGAACCTGACCTCTCCCCAGTGCTCACCCATAAACAGTAGATTGCTAATGATCTCAGAGTATTTTGAGGACTCTGGGTAGATTCACACAGTGCTCTGGATTTCTTCCTACTGGCTTGTTGCTTCTACACGTATTCCATCCTCAGCCTTTTGCTACATCCCTCCTTACCTCCTTCCAGAGGAGGATTGTCATTTTTATGATACCTCTGTGGCCCTAGAGTGCACACACTGTCAAGGTGAAGATAGCACCCACCTGGAGACAATGGAAGCCCCCCATTGCCCAAGATATGTCCCTCACTCTCAGGCACCTCTGTGACCTCATTGGCTAAAACTTTGAGTTTGGATAGGCAATATTGTGCCAGTGCTAATTCTGGGCTTGCAGGGGGATGTTGAGTTTGGTCAGGGCTTGTATTTTCTGACCCTGGAGGGTATGAATGGGAATCTGAGTATAGTCTCACTACATAGTCCAGAGTTGAAGCCTCTGCTTCTTCTGCTGAGATAGTAAAGGCCTATAGGCAGGCTTGTCTCAGGTGTACTAAAAGAAGCCCAAGCCAGTGCACCAGCCAGGGCCAGGTGTTTCCCAGTGCAACACCCTTCCTGGCAGTTTCTCCCATGGAAGACTATCCAGCTGGAGCAGTTCAATTCTGGACATGGACCAGGAGACCCCAGGTAGAACATCCAGTCTTCTAAGGATCTGACAACATAAACGTGTTGGAGGCAAACCAGGATATTAGGGTAGCATGTACAACAAAGCAATGGAGCTGATATTCCAGGCTACTCAGTGGGTAGTACTAGAGCTGTTTCCTGGCTGGCCTTGGTGAAGATGTTCAGTGGTTATAGACCAAAGCATTCTGGTCAGAGAAACAGAGGACAAGAAGAGTTTCTGGGACTCTGAGAAGAGCAGGCAGGATCTCGGGAAACTGGAGCCTCAAAGGCTAAGAACATTTCCACAAGAGATGAGGTGGCCATCCAGGTATGATGAAGGGATACACTGCTCAGAACATAGTGCTGAAGTCCACAGGATTCCCTGAGTGCCTTTATTTGCATACCCAGCACATATTCCAGTCCTGTATGTGCTCCAAAGAAGATGAAGTGCTGAGGGATGTGTGTGGATCTGGTCTATTCCAATAGTGCCAGTGTGCATGGAAATAAGGATGGAAGCATCCCGAGTTTCTGTTACATTAGAGGATGCTGGTGTCTGAATGCTGACTGAAGGGGATGGGTGCTGGTATCAGAGGGACACTGGCATCATGGTGGGCACATTGGGACTGCGACATCTGAGATTTGTCTTTTAGGTGGCTCCAGAGGCTTCAGATATTGTGCAGCAGCATTGGGTACATGGGTGTGGGAAAATGATCAAGAAAGTGAGACAGAAGGAGAGGAGTCTTGGATCCCTAGCCCACTTGAAAATGCCAAAAATGTTTATGTTGAGGGGGTATATTGGAGTGCTTGTGAGATAGACTGTGATATTTAAACATGGGTATGACGTTGACACAACTGGCATCAACTAAGAATAGCTGAAATCAATCTGGCAAATACAGAGGAGAACACATAAGAGATTAACTGTACAATATAAAGATTGGCCATAGATTCCATGGAACCTCCCTGGATCTCTTTGGAACCTGCCAGTAGTGGAACATATGAAAGGATTCACAAAACAGAAGACTGGGAAGAAGAAGAGAATATATTCAGGAATTCCAGTAGCATCTTGGATGCATGTGACATAGCCTATCTCTAGCTTCAGCAAGCCAGCTATGCCACTTCTACCTTGAAAGACTGTCTCTACACTCTGGAACTGTAAATTGAATAAATGTTCCTTTCTCCCTTAAGTTGTTTGACTCTGAATGCTATCTCACAGCAATGGTTAAAAAAAAAGAATAACAGTTACAAAAATTGGTATAGGGAATGTGGTATTGCTGTGAGTTTAAGAACATCTGGTACCACATGGTGATGCTGTTGATGAAGCTGAGAGATGTTGGTAACGAGCTACATGTCCATTGCTATGGTGGGGCTAATGTGCATTTGGAATTGTTGGGAGAAATGCGAATAACTTTGTGACTTTGTGCTGGGAAAGTATTTGCGTGTTGGTGATGGCAAAAAATGAACCTTTCTCATGATAGTTCTCAAGAAAGCAATGCTGTGAGAGATGCAGGCAATGTAAATCCAGCTTATCATTGTCCAGAGCAAAACAGAAACTGCACTTGCAACTGAATGTTGTAACAGTGAATCTTGACTATTGCTGTGAGAGAGCATCCAAAGTCAAATAACTTATGGGACAAAGGAAATTTATTTAACTTACAGTTCTGGGGGGAAAATAGATAAAGTCTTTCACAGCAGAGATGGCATGGCTGTCACAACAGACCTCCACATTGCTTGAGAATTCCTGGAATGTCTCTACTCCTGTATTGTATGGTCTCTATTATATGGTCCATTACTGGGAGGTCCTATGAGAACTTTGGAGTTCCCATGGGATCCAGGGTGGGTATAATCCTTTCAGGTGATCTCAGTTGATCATTCTAGGCATGGTCTCAGCAGATCTTTCTTAATACAAGGTGTGTTAAGTTGACATTAAAGCTTAACTATGACAATGAGTGTCACATGGAGATATATTTGGCAGAGAGTTTAGTGAAGGTTTGTTCATTTACTGAAAGCTTGCCTGAAATTAAACCAGAGTGGTTAGCATAGAAAATTTCAAAGCAATGTGGTGTCGCCAATGTGATATGGCTACTTTTTAGTTGTCTTCAGAGTTATGAAAAAGAACAAAGAATCAGACAGAAAGAGGAGACAGTAATGTTTGATGCAAAATGCAGTAGCAAACTGAAAGAGTTAAACCAGGAATAATCAAGAAACACATGGCTGTTGAAGAGATGAAATGAAGTAGTAACAAAATCCTGCTGTAAATTGGGGTACTAGAAGAGACACTATCATGAGGGCAAGTAAAATATTTTAATCTACATTATGATATTGTGTTTGTTTCACAGGACACTAAAGACTATGCATTTCTCATGGGCCTTTGTGACTTACTGTGGGAAAAATTATACATGTGACCTTGTACCTGGATGACAGTATTATGTTCAGCAGAATTACAAATCTTGGTGTTTTTATGTGGAAATCAAGAATGATCTAAAGAAATGTGATCTGCTGTTAAGTGGACAAGGGTTGGAGTTGTGACAGTTAATCCTTGATGTCAACTTGAGACACCTGTTATTAACTAAGATCAGCTGAGATCCCAACTGGCAAGATCACTTGAGACCACTGGAAGTGATTACATGGACAATACAAAGATAAGCTATAGATCCCATTGGAACTTCCCTAGATCTCATTAGAAAATAACAATAGTGTAACATGTCAAAGCATACAGGAAAAAGAATACTGAGAAGAAGAAGAAAAGAAGAACAAGGAGAAGAAAGAGAGAAGGAGGGCAAAGAGGTGGAGTCAAAGAAAGTGAAGGAGGAAGGAGAAGAAGGAGAAGGAGGAGGAGGAGGAGAAGAAGAAGAGGGAGAAGAGGAAGAAAGAGAAGAGAGAAGAGAGAAGAGAGAAGAGAGAAGAGAGAAGAGAGAAGAGAGAGGAGAGAGGAGAGAAAGGAGACAGAAGACAGAAGAAGAGAAAATCTCCAGGCATTCCAGTCTCCTCTTGGAGGTGTCAGACATAGCATGACTCCAGCTTCAGCCAGCTACCCATGTCTACTTCAATTTGAAACACTTCTTTACTCTGGAGCTCTACGTTAAATAAATATCCCTTTCTTCCTCAAGTTGTTTGTCTCTGAATGCTGTCTCAGAGAAAACTTTAAAAGTAACCATTGCACTAGTTGGTACAGGGATTGTGGCATTACTGTGAGTTTAAGAGCATCTGGGACCACAAGGTGATGCTGTTGGTGAAACAGAGAGATGTTGGTAACCAGCTGTAGGGCCAATGCTGTGATGTGGCTAATGTGCCTTTGGAACTGTTTGTTGGGAGAAATATGGATACCTTTGGGACTTTGCGCTGGGAAGGTGTTTATGTCTTGGCAATGATACCAAATGGACCATTCTTTCCCCTGAGGGTTCTGAAGAGAGCATTGCTGTGTGATTCGTGGGCAGGATAATCCCATGTTGTCATGGTCCAGAGGGAAACAGACACTGTGTTTGCAACTGGATAGTGAGTTTAATGAAGTTTTGCTCTTTCTCAAAAATTGCCTGACATTATACCAGGGAGGAAATTTCAAGCAATGAGGTCTTGCCAATGTGATATGGCTGCTTTTTAGTTGTCTTCAGAATTATGAAAAAAAACAAGGAATCAGGCAGGAAGAGGAGACAGTAATATTTCATTCAAAATGCAATGGCATTTTGAAAGAATAACCCAGGAAGAATCAGGAAAAAATGGCTGTTAAAAAGATGAGTTGCAGGAAGGGTGATGTGGCTGGGCCAGCGCCGGCCTCACTATGTCTGCCATTTTCAATTTTCAGAGTCTGTTGACTGTTATCTTGCTGCTTATATGTACGTGTGCTTATATCCGATCCTTGGCACCCAGCCTTCTGGACAGAAATAAAACTGGACTACTGGGAATATTTTGGAAATGTTCCAGAATTGGTGAACGAAAGAGTCCTTATGTTGCAGTGTGCTGTGTAGTGATGGCCTTCAGCATCCTCTTCATGCAATAGCTTCAGAAAATGCCTGCATTTAGTTGCCATCAGATGTCATTGTAAAGAAGGACTTGCCTGTATAAAATAATGAGAAGAATGGTTGGCCCTTTTATCTCTGAACATTGAGTGGGATAAATTTCCAGATACTGTTCTCTATTTTTTTGTTATTGGACCAATGATCTGTATAAGTAATTAAGATGTTATCATTTAATGCACAAAGTGTTTAATAGTCTGTAACAATCAACCTCAGTACTTTCATTCTAATATTATATTCTGCAATGTCATTCTGTTGTATCAGATACCAGTTTTTAATAAGTTATCTTGATAGCCTGTAGTAGTAAACAAAACTGGTAAATTACACATGTTCCTTTCACTGTGACTTGAAAATGATATCTTTATAGAATGAGAACTTTTGGACACGCATTTTTTATTGCAGGAGAATATTCGATTTTTTGAGGATTAGATTCATATTTACACCATTTTGATTGTCATCCAGATTACCTCTACTCTTAATAAATTTCATAGTTTTTAACAGGTGTTTAAAATATTAAAAACAAACCTCTAGAGTTCTGAAACAGCAAGATAAGTGAGATGTGACTTAAAAATAATACTGGGAAGTATTCATGTTTGATGTAAGATGCAGCTTCTGGTCAACTGCAGACACATGCACGTCAAGCAGAAACGTGACTAGCTAGCTGCCTTTCTCAGAAAAGGAGAGTGCTGATTCTCAGAGTGAAAAGAGCAAAACAGAATGATAATCCTATCTGTTTCATCCTTTTAGTATCAAGTCTTCCAAATAGAACATTTATTGTAGTTGCCCTGTGTGAAGTGTACTTTTTGGTTTGTTTCAACACCGCACTTTAAGTCTAGTTTATGTTCTGTCAACTTAAACTGGAACCTCTTATGTAACTTTGTGTGATAAATCTCAGATCAGCATAATCTGTATGCTATGGTCTAAGTGTCTTTGACTATTGCAATTGGAATAAAAACGTTAGTAATTTTTATTATAGGCAAGAAAAGTATTCGGAATAAACTCACATATTTTACAAAAGGGCAGTTAACAGTCTGTGATTAACGTTTCTAAAGGTTTTCCAAAAAATTAGTAACGATTTCAAAGCTAAGAGGAACTTAATATAGCTAAAAATTACTTTTTTTAGAGAATTTTTATTAAATTCTTAAATCTAAAGTGTGTACAGAAACAATATTTAAAGTCATTTTTTCTTGCTTTTTTTTTTTAAAGCAGGCTATTGCCTAATAGCCAAAGCTGTCATCATACCCAGCTGAGCCACCAGTTTTTAAAGACTACATGAGACTATTTGGGATAAATTCTAGGGAAACATCTAGGAAAGTTTATTTTGTGTTCTGCTTGTTTTGAAAATGGTATATTTTACTTTGGGCTGGGAATTGGGTTATAGTAATCAGTCTTACTCTGAATCACCCCTTGAGCTTTAGGTCAAGCATTTTCTGAGTGATCCAAAAACAGACCTTCCTTGTCAGCCTATGTGCACAGACTGGGTGACTTCTGCGCAGCATTGGTAGTCCATCACTGCTACTAACTGGATTTTACAGAAGCTTTGCAACCTTTTTTTTTTAATAGTAATTAAAAAAGAGGGTGAATAAAGAATCCAGTCTAAGACCATCTCTTTAGTTTGGCATTTCAGATGTTGTATGTAGAAATTAGAGAAAGAAGTAGTTAAAATTTGTGATAACATGAGACATAACTATATGTCAAAGAGTGTGAGGCAGTTTACTTCACAACCATTCTGGCTTTTTTTTTAAGTCTTTAGGAAGTGGATGAAAGCAGAGCATCCTAGGAAAAAAAGCAATCAGTATTTACTATCTTTTTTTTTTTTTTTGAGTCAACACTGAATGCTGTTTTCACGTACTTGATTTTTCTTTTGATGGGTGGATTTTTGAGATGTAGTGGAGCAATAGAGTGATCTCTATCACGGACTAGCGTAGTTTGAAGGGCAGATATTGAAAGCCTATCCTCGCAGGTTCATGTTTTCCCTAGCCACCTTCTTGCTCTAGAATCTCAAAACCATGTCTAAGAATTTGTTTCATGTGGATGTTTAAGATCTTGATTAGCTTCAGATTTACCATTAACAGCACACATGCCTTCCCTCCAGGCAGTCTTCCAAGATGATCAGTCCTGGCCCACCTAATCATAAATTCATTCTGTAGTTTAAAACAGAATTGATGTTGTTTGGTCTTCTGTGTCAGACACCACTATCAAGACTTTTGCATTTCATTTCAAGCTGTTTTCTGCTGGGAATATGATGTAATTTATAATAAATTCCTTCATCTTCATAATCTAGTTTTACCTGAGGGTGACAGGTGTACATGAATTCTTCAAAGTTTACAAAGTCAAAATGAACAAATCTCTGCCTCCTTTTGTGAAAGATATTTAATACTTGTAAATAATGTATTTCAAGAAGCATTTATAGAATTCATGTGGTGTGTAATAATGAAGAATACAGTTTATGTATTCATCATATAGTTCATGAACCATGTAGTGAACATATAGAGTACAGTGTAATCAACTATTGAGAAATCCCCAGGATTCTATAAGCAAATTAGTAAGGATGAAGAGACGAGATTAGCAAAATAAGTGGAGAAATATCTGAAATCGAGATTAAGAAAACGATAGAAGAAATCAACCAGTCAATAAGCTGGTTCTTTGAAAAAATCAATAAGATTGATACACCCCTAGCTAAATTAACCAAAAGCAGGAGAGAGAAAACCCAAATTAACAAAATCAGAAATGAACATGGAGTTATCACTATTGATACCCAAGAAATCCAGAGAATTATAACATCATATTTCAAAAACTTACACTTTGTGAAGTTTGATAACACAAAAGAGATGGATGAATTTCTAAGTAAACACAACTTACCTAAATTGAATCAGGAAGTTGTGAATTATTTAAATAGTCCTATAACATATAAGGAAATTGAGGAAGTAATCTCGAATCTTTCCACCAAAAAATGTCCTGGACCAGATGGATTCAGCACAGAGTTCTACCAGACATTTAAGGAGTTAATAATACCAATACTCCTTAAACTGTTCCATCAAATAGCAAAGGAAGGAACACTACCAAATCCTTTCTATGAAGCTAATATCGTCTTCATCCCAAAACCTAAAAAAGATACACTTAAAAAAGAAAAATATAGGAGAATCTCTTTGACGAACACAGATGCAAAGATTCTCAACAAAGTCTAAACAAATCTGATTCAAAAACATATCAAAAAGATCTTTCATGGGGATCAAGTAGGCTTTATCCCAGGCACACAAAGTTGGTTCAACACACACAAATCAATAAAAGTATTTCACCATATAAACCTGTCCAAAATCCAGGACTGCATGATACTCTCGATAGATGCAGAAAAAGGTTTGACGAGATCCAACAGTCCTTTATGATCAAAACCCTCGAGAAGGTTGGAATGGAAGGAACTTTTATCAATATAATAAAAGCGGTATACAACAAGCTTACAACAATGATTATACTCAATGGAGAAAAACTTGAAGCATTCCCGCTTTGATCAGGAACTAAACAAGGCTGTCCACTCTCACCACTTCTATTCAATATTGTACTTGAAGTCTTAGCTGAGGCCATAAGACAAGAAAGGGAGGTAAAAGGGATTCAAATCAGGAAAGATGAAGTCAAATTATCTCTATTTGCAGATGACATGATCTTATACCTGAGTGATCCCAAAAACTCCACCAGGAAACTCCTGAAACTAATACAGAAGTTCAGCAGGGTAGCAAGATACAAAATAAATGTACAAAAGTCAGTGACCTTCCTACATGCCCAGAATGAAAGAAGTGAAAAAGCCCTGGGAGAAACAATCCCATTTACTATAGCCCCTAAAAAAATGAAATACCTTGGGATAAACCAAACCAAGGAAGTAAAAAAACCTTTACAATGAAAACTTTAAAACCCTAAAGAAAGAAAATGCAGAAGACACCAGAAGGTGGAAATACCTCCCATGTTCCTGGATTGGCAGAATCAACATAATAAAAATGAACATACTAGGCAATATACAGATTCAAGACATGAGTCTTAACTGAAAGCAAACATTGGACTTTGTGACAACTATCTCTCTTGGTTCACAGTGTTTCTGTGATGCAAAAGTCTGTGAACAGCCTGCCTAAAGATGAACATTGGAAAGTCCTGTCATGACAGAGCTCCAGCATTTGGGTCTGTATGATGGCTTTTGATAGCAAAAATGAAAATATGTTAAAGATTCTAAAGCCCAGCATAACCCTTAAGGATTCATTTTAGTAGCTATATTCTCTGTGTTTCAGGGGCTACTGTTGATATTTTATCCAGGCAGCATGACAAAGTCCTCACTCATTTTATATTGATGAATGATGTGTTTGACACATCTGACTTTCCAAATCTTAGTGTCAACTGAAATGAAGTCCATTGGTTTTATTAGTGTGGGGTTGCTCCAAGCTGGCCCTTTTGGCTCATTCATGGTATGTTTGTTCACTGTGATTTGGTATTAATATGTTTGTGCTAGTAAATGTATCACCTACAAGTAGAAAGTCAGAACTCAACATTACAGGTTCTTTTTCAGAGCCCCCATAATTTTTTTCTAGCATGTGGTGTGTCATAAAAACAACATTGGATGTTAGTTTACATAAGAAAACTTACATGTCTACAAGCAGTGAATCTATTTCCTCTATTTCAAAGTCACAAAACAGCTAGTACAGAAGGAAGGAAAGGAAATATGGTTTCTTTCTTATTTTTAATTCTTTAATGCTGCATACAGTGATTTCATATTTACAATTTTCACCCCTTATCACAATTCCCATCCCCCTTCTTTTCCCATTGATTTCCCTTGCCAGACTCCCCCCCATTATGAAATATTTTCACTTGTGCAGTGCACTGTGCTTAATTTAGTTTGCTTTAATGGAATATGTGTGACTTGTTTCATGATCCACCATGTATCATAAATCAGTGGGTATACTATTGAGGAAAGCATCCTTTTCATCCCTGTCAGCTTTAGTCCACAGCAGTCACTCAGAGAGGTGTAGCTCTTCTTGAGATCTTTCTCTTTCATGGTGAGATGTTGAGAAAGATCCTATATAATTCTTGGGTAAATATGAATATCTACCATGAAATCTTGTATAACACAAATCTGTCTTACCCAGGATATACTGTCTGGCCCACCACTGTCTGACTTCTGATTCTTAAAGTCTTACTGATCCCCTTTCCCCAGTGCTCCCTGAGCCTTGGGGTGGGGGTGTGTGAGGTATATATGTCTTGTTTAGAGACAAGCAGTCCAGAGTCATTTCTTTTCCACATTTTGGCGAGTTGTGCTTTTCAGCAATAAACTTCTGCTGTTGAAGAAGGCTTCTAGGTTGAGCACTGAGTGCTTTTTCAATCTATGGGTATAACAGGTATTGACAAATCAGTTTGGTGCACTGTCTTTCTAACTAAAGATTCATAGTCTGGTCTTGCCATGGGACCTATGTCTTTCCTTTCTTAGGTACTTGTTCTAGTTTACAGTAACAGGATGGTGTTCCAGTCTAAGAAGCAGACCTTGAATCTAGTCAAAATACTGTTGCTTCACTGTCTTTTTGATATTCATGTCCTTATTATACTAGTAGCCACTTGTTGTCATGATGATTGTTATTGATACTTGCAGATTTCAAATATTGATGGGACTTTCGATTGTTTTTCTCCCATTAGCTTCCACAGTTCTCTCATATTATGCAAACTCTGCAGCAAGGAGAAAGCTTCCTGACAGTTCCACTGGTGTTTTTTATCCATGTGTGTTGCATCTTCAGTAGCAGGTTCTTATTCTCAGTTTCTGGAGTGCAACCAAGAGCAATAACCATGCCTGTACCATTCGGGGGTCTTTGAGACTTCTCTGACCAACAACTTATCAAGAGGTATCATGTACCTATTACTTCCATCATTGTTTAATTGCCTCTGGGTTCTAGATGGAGCTACCTAGAAGATTTTTTGTTTTCTCCTGTCTTCCTCTCTTTGTGTTCCTCTATCCAGGGACTTCCCTTTTTTAAAAACTAATTATTCTGACATACTGATAGCATACTAAAGTCCTACCTGGTTGCATCTCAACTTCTTACAGTTTTTCTATTAGTTCCTCAGTCCCTCTTAAAGCCAGTCCCCTCATCTTCCCTATGTGTTTCTCTTATTTTTCCCTCCCTCATTCTGCCACCCAGGGAATCCTGTATCTCTTCCTCCTTGGAAATCTTCATCCTAAACTTATCTTCCCTTTTTATCTTCCCTCTTGCTCATTAGTACCTTTCAAATATTCTTTCTCTTATGGGAAGTTCAAGCCAATTGATACAGTTAGGAGAACAGTGCTAGCATTTGCATATGAGATTGATCATCCTGCATTTGTCCTTTTGTGTCTGAGATGTTTCACTCAATGTTATATTTTTCTACTACCATCCAATTTTTCTTTTACATTCATGTCCTCATCATTTAGATTCTAGGTCTTATGTGTTTGTGTGTATGTTCTCACAATAATACATGTTAAATACATGTTTATTTTGTAGTAAAATAATTTATTATAAGACTATTCTCATTTCAAGAGAGCTGCTATTTTGACAAACGTGGAGAACATTTTGCTTCCAAGACAATTACAAAATAAATCTATAAAATTGTCTTAATGCTCATAGTGGCACACACCTCTAATCCTGTATTTTGGGAGGGTGTTTCAGAAGGATTGCCATGAAATCAAGAATAGCCTGAGCTCAGAGTGAATTCCAGGCCAACCTGAGCAACACAATAGAATCCTGTCTCAAAAGCAAGACTCCCTTATTTCTCTGAATTAACCAGTATCTCTATAGCTATTTTTTTAGCCTACTGTTGTGCTTTTCAGTTTTTACCATGTAACTGGTCCATGCACCTGAAATAGTAGTCAAAACTGGCTCAGTTATAAAATGGTAAGTAGAATGGGGATCAACAAATGTCATATTGTTTGAAAATTAATTTAAGAATAATTTTCTTCTTCTCACATGGTAGATTCAGGGAACACTCCCAAATTTCTGTCTTCTTCATCCTCTCCTAAAGGTAACTTCTGCCTTCACATCCAGTGCATCCTCCATTTAACTGTTCACTCATGACAACAGTTATCCTCAAAGTGTCAAATGTTGCCTCCTAACTTTGGATTGTGAAACTCTGCAGGAAAAGATTTTCAAAAGTAAAAAATGACATGTCACTTTGTGTTGTATGTGTGTGTGTGTGTGTGCATGTGTGTGTGTGCATGTGCATATGAAATACTTGTTTCTTGGGTGTAAGTACGGATAGATGCAGTAAATATTACAGACATTGGTTACACTGGGGTTGCTGTAGACTTTGCTAAGAAGATGAGTATAAAGCAGTTTTTGCATCATGGTCATGACAACACTGCTAAGTGCTGCCCAACAGCACAACTTTGAAATTTTAAAGCTTTTTATAAGCTTTGCCTAGTGTTCCCTCCCTTTCTGTTTCCAGTAGTAAACTGCTTTTCTCCTAATGACTTGCAAGAAATTTAAATATTACGGTATGTATAAATGTATGGTTTAGATGGTTTGTTTATATGCTTTTACCTAACTTTATTTCTCTTCAGGATGCATTCTTTTAAGTAATTCTTTTGTAATAATGACTGTGTTGAGTTTAATTCTGGAATACAGTAGCTGTGTTGAAGATTAGTTGAACTTAGCTGAAGCTAACACAGAACTTAGTGATTTTTTTATCTTCAGTGATAAATAAAACAGAGAATTAAAAAAAGTCTTTTCCTTGTGATAAATCACTATCCAAAATCATAAAATTTATGTGCATGCATGTATATTCTTTCCATTTGAAGTGCCTTCTGTCTTAATGAAATTGTCTGTCACCTAACAGCTCACCACCCTAATGGTGTATGAGGACAATATTGAAGTAGAAATTTCCAATTGACCATGTTTTAGAGGAAAAGGCCCAAATTTGAAGCACCTCCAACAGCACTGAATAGGAAACACACTGTGAAAATGCAAGAGATGACAGTGTTGCCTTTTGCTTGCTTGAAGGTTACACAGTGGGTACAACCTCATTGTCCTGGCTAGTCTCTGTACCTCTGACCAGATATTGCTGGAATTCATTGAAGAAAGAATCGATTCTGACCAGGGTGAAATGTGTGACCAGGATGTGGATCCCGTGAATAATCTTATTGAGCAGGTATCCCTGATCTTTGCTCAACCTTGGCACTCGGTCTTCAACATTGTTTTGCTCAGTGTCTTCACTGAAGCAAATCACCATTTTTACAGAGAGATGCAGAACTTCAGCAAAGACATTTAGCTTTTGAAAATGTGCAATTCCTATGGCTATGTATGTAAGGTCCTATTATTTTTTCAGTAGTGTGAATTTTTTGTGCAGTATTTAATCAGTATTAACTTGGTAAAATTATTTATGTACATTGTACTTCTTGATCAAAGAATATAGTTACGTATTGGTTTTAGAAGTTCAAACTGTCATTTATTTTTATTTATTCTTTTATTATTCCATAATAATTGACATTGTGAAATCCATTCTATTTCCTCTAATATTGTTACATATTGCTTTGTCCTTTTTAAAAATGCATTTATATACACACAAACACTCCAACTGCTATATTCTAAAATGTCTAAATTAATTTTATTCATCAAGTACATCATATATTCAAGTTAACTTTTTTGCCCAGATTTCAAGAATCAAAGACGCTGTATTTCAAGGTAAAGCCTCCTAAGCCAATGCAAGACCCAGAGTTGCAAACACACATGCTTGCAAGAAAGCATTAGTTGTGAAATTCCTAACAAAAGATAACTGTATTTTTCTCTGTTAGCATGTGTATCAACTACCCAAGAATAAACTTACATGAAGTGCCCACATGCTTACAGGGGCCAGCCTACCCTGTCCATGTAGGTATTACTAAATGGTAGTCTTTAATATTGCATTTCTACCTGTCATGCTGCTATGCTGTCGCTATGGCAGCAACTTCAGAACTCTGAAAGAAAGAAAAAAAATAAGGTAATACTTAAGGTTGAATTTTGATCTCTTGTACACAGCTGTGCTGTGGCTCAGGCAGCAACTTTAGAACTCTAAAAACAAAGGGAAAAAAGGAAAAAATAAACATCTACTTGCTTCTCTGTAAATAGTGAATATAAAGGACAGAAAAAACCCCACATAAGTTGGTTCTGTTAAAGGTATGAGTTTCTGTGACACAAGAAGACCTTTCCATGAAGTATGGTTGAAAATCTTGAATTTGTGAGGCTTTCAAAGCCAGGGCAACCTGACCCCAACTTTTGTTGTTGTTGTTGAGGATTGATTAGGGCAGAGTTTATTAGAGGAGTGAAAGGAAAAACTTACACATATGGATTTTGTAAGGGACAAGAGAGCTGTCTGATAGGCTATGCCAAAATGTGGCATTCAAGTGTCAGGATATTCAAGAGGGAGAGCAGTATAAGAAGATTGAGGTAGATCTTATTAGAAGAGAGAAAGAGAACAACTCTTAGATGTTGAGTTTGTGATGGGCAAGGGAGTTGAAACGAATTCACAGATACTAGATATGGAGTGGAAACTAAGTGGTCAGAGAAAGAATCCATGGACTCCAGACATGGAATCCATAAGGGGTGAGAGAAAACTGAAACTGAACTCACACATGTAGTCTGTGAGGAGCAAGTGAACCCTGACCCCAGTTTAAAGTGACATGATTGTGCATTTAATGTTAAAGGACTGCAATACTAAATAGGTAGCCAACAAGGATGCCCAGCTGTGCTGAGACCTGGGTGCTCTACTATACGCTTAGGAAACAATCTATGCAACAGATGTAGAGATAAAAATCAATTCATGAAAAAAGGTTTTATGTTTCATAGATGGTTTTACTTATATTAAATGACCTTATCACAGGTATGCACTGTGAGATTTTTATACTGTGTATGTGATCAAATGAAACACTTCCTGACAGAACCTATGGGAAAACCAGACCAATGTTTGATCTGATGAGTGATGTTGTATAGTTTATGTTAAATGAATATTCTTTCGATCAATGCATGAAGAATTAAAAAGTGACCATTGTAATATATTTCATTGTATGTAGAGTATGGACCTACTGCTAGCTGTGACACTCATGGGACTACTGAGCATTATGTCTATCATCCTGGCACATAGAAAGCAGAGGCAGGAGAATTGCAGCAAACTTGGGGCTACTTTGCTTATCATAGTTCCCAGGCAAGTCAGGACTAAATATTGAGACTCTTTCTCAAAAAATAGGTCATCCATCATTGAAAGACATTGGTAAAATATGTTTTTGAATTTAGATAAGTGAAATTGTTCCAAGTATTCAAGTAGGTTTATTCTTTTATTGTTTATATTAAAAATGTGCAGCATCCTACATATCCATTTGTAGAAAACAAAATTTATTTCAGCATATTATGTGTCGAGGCAGTAAGCAGCAGATAAAATTAACTACATCACAAGTCTCAGTATACAGCATACAAAGTAAGCTTCTGAAGGGCAATATGTAATGCTGTGTACATGTCTTTCTTAAGGACAGGAGCACATTTAACTACAAACATAAATCATTCATGCCTTTACAAGATTGCTTAATCTATGAGCACAGGGCAGGGGTTGGTATGAATGGGAATGAGGAAAATGGTACCTACTTTTTTCATGAAAAAATATGAAAAATTCTGTTAGTGATCTGGCTAATAGGTAAAATAATATGCTAGTTTATTCTTTCCTATATGTTTTAAGTTTGTAATTTTGAAAGAAGTGACCAATAAATTCATTTTGTGTTGGTATAACAAAATACTCAAGACTGGGAAATTGAAAACAATTTAGTCTTTAGGTCTTACGTGTTTCCTGGGCATGCAGTACTGGCCTGAGAGCCAGCTAGCACAGTGGCTGATAGGGAATGAGCAGATGAGCCCAGGACTAGGCAGTGGTAGCTATGGAAATATGTCGTGGTCAGAACCCAGCCAGCTGCTGGTGGTTTCACTAAGACAAGGCTGAACATAATGGCAAGACTGATTGCTTTGCTGCATATGGATGCAGGAAGTATCACTCTTGTAGGAATCTGTAGAAGGGACCACATTTGAGTTTACATTTGCTTTTCAGAGCACAGATGAACTACACCTGTTCCTGTGGGCATTCTGATTTACCATGTGATGCAAGACTAAACATGGGCAAAGTCCTGCATGCTGTTAGGAACGGTCCTGTATGGTTGTCGAAGACTATGAAAGCCAAGAATGGGAGGGAACATTGAATAGATGCTGGCGCCACAAAGCCCTGAGATACTGAACTCTGATAGCCTATCCTCCAGTGTGTTTAAGAGCCATGTCCTCAAGCTCTTTGTCCAAGAGTTTTAAAAGGGGACACTGCAAAACTCACTGCAGACCAGTGCTTAAGAATGGAATATGTAAACATTGTGTCAGTAGGGTATTTGACATTCACACATAGAAGTCAGTAACAGCTGCACTGTAGGACATTTTGTAAAACTTAATCATCATATCAGCCTATTCTGTGGATCCTGTAACAGTTCATTGCCCATGTTTGTAATTGCTTTTTGTCATACTGTGCTGACCTTAATATCTCTGCACATGAAAGATATCAGTGACAGGCATGATGGTCTATATTTTTTTCTTGATAAAATCTGTAGTGCTCTCACTAATAGGTAAGATATTCGAGCACTTGGGAGAAAACATCATTGGAATGTTCAACTCCATCCATGTTTTCACAGTGAGACCTTGGAGAGAAAGAAAAAGAGAGAGACCCATCCTTATATAGAGCATTTTTATAGGTGAGCATTACACCTAAAAATGTGAACTTTAAATTATTCTTTGAAACATGATCTTCTGGCCATTTAATCACTGTAACGTTCTTCCTGGAATTTAAACACAATTTTTGCATTTCAGCTTTGTTTCTATTCCCCTGAGCATCCACATAATAATCCACTTTCTGTTTAATACACAGAGCATACAAAAAGACAGCTGTCATGACTACTACTATTAATAGCTCCAGTTGTTCCAGTTTCTTAATTTTTATAGCACAACATCCTTTTATTTGCATGTGCACATGCATGCATGTGCACTGAGGGGTGTGTGTGTGTGTGTGTGTGTGTGTGTGTGTGTGCGTGCGTTTGTGTGTGTGTTATAGGGCATTGTATATCCCTGCATGGGACTTAGGGTGACTTTGGGAATTATCCTGGATTGCTTCTAGCTCCTTATCGCTTTTTTCTAGATTCCCCAGGATGCACTGGAAGTGGACCACCATTTCTGCCTGTCGTTTTTATGTGGGACCTAGGATCAGAAATCAGGACCTTCTGCTTTGAGGCAGAATCTTAACCCCTGAGACATTTCTTCAGTCCTGGTAGATGAATTTAGATTCTGTTGGTGCATATCATGCTTATTCTCAAGAAAGGAAAAACTAATTGGAGGTTATGCCAATGCTTATTTGGGGAAAACTGAGGTAAAGCGCTTTGTAGCATACAAATATAATCCAGTGATTCCAAAACAATACCTTGGAGTCATATAAGTTTAAATGATATCAATATCGGCCTGACATTCTTCCATAGGATATGGGGATCTGAACTCAGATCACCTTGCTTGTAAGGCAAAGGCTTTAACCATGAACTATTTCTCCTTACCTAAACTTGGTGGTTTAGAAGGTCAGATATTTGGGGCTGGGGAGGTGACTGAGTTGGTGGAGTGCTTGCTGTGCAAGCATGAACTGTAGTTTGGGTCTTCACCATTCATATGAAAAGGCTGATTGCTTGGCCCTCAACTGTATATCTAAACTCCTTTTCTCAAGGATCAGGGTACATCATAGAAGAGGGGGACGAAAGAACACAAAGACAACACTCAGCCTTAAGGAGAGGAGCATATCTTATTGGAGGTCAGTAGAAAGAAGCAAGGAAGGACAGCTACTAAGGATAAATGAAGGTTGAGGATTTGGTGCTAATTATGCTATGGATTCTACCCCTAAAGTCTCAAATATACATGGAAGAGGAGGTGGCAAGAATGTAAGAGAAGACTGGGAAAGGGGTTGTGAAATGCTATAGAAAACCAACACAGTCATGGTTATAAACTCACTAAATGTAGTCACAGATACTAAACCTACAGGGAAGCTACACAGTCAATGGTCATCTATGGATGGAGGAGAAACCGATTGGGGCCTACAGAATACTGATGAACAAGGGACAACCTACAGAATTAAGATATTTTGGGGGTACTAAAATTTCTATTTTTTTGGATGTGGAAGAGTTTCCAAGAGAAGGTCCCAGAATCACACAGGAGGGACCTGGTTGAACTTAATGTACAGGAAAGGAAGCAAAAGTACTTGAATACAGAAAGAAGAAAAGAAGGGAATTTGGGGTGGAGAAGGAGGAAATGCACAAACATCAAAGTAAATGGAAAGTTTTCTATACATTTATGGAAATGTCAATGAGCAAAATTTACCAATAAAGATGAAAGAAAGAAAGGCCAAGTACTATGGCACATGAGGTAATCACAGTGCTGGGGAGGGAAACAGGAGGATCCTTGTTGTGTGCTGGTCAGTTATTCTAGCTGAGTTGGTGAGCTCCAGTTTCAACAGGAGATCTTGTGTCTAAAAATGAAGTAAAGAACTGGCACAATGTTCAAAAAGCCTTCTGCACAAGCAAAAGGCCTAGAGTTTGGATATCCAGATCTAATGTAAAATGGTGGGTAGTTGTGCCAGACTGCCATAATTCTAGCCTCATTCTAGGGGAATGAAGTGGTTTATTCTTGGCTTACAGTTTCTAGTTGTAGTTGATCATCATGCAGGGAAATTCATACTGATATCAGGAACTGAAGTAACTGGCCATACCATAGCTCCAGGACAAGCTGAGAGAAGAATATGCCTTTCAATTTACCAGTCTGCTAATCTATCAAAATACTGAACCAGTTTTCTCAATTTTACCTACATGCACTATGATTTGGGTGATGGAGAAACATTAGTGAGAACAATATCCAGGAAGCTGAAAGTTCTTGGTAACTGGTCTAAAGCTAAAAAAAAAAAAAAAAAAACTGGCAAACAAAAATTTCCCAGTAGCAGCTCCCAGGCTGAAAAAGAGGTTGCGATCTGGAAAACATCCATTGCAAACCAGCCCCATAATGATTATTTAACTTTGGTCATGCAAAATGAGAACCCTTCCATTAATCCCTGAACGTGCTTGAAATCTCCCATTTCTTCTCTACTCCAGTGTGGCAGTTGCTGGGCTTTGGCTGAACTTGTTCCCATGTTTCTTTCATTCCCTTTTTTGGCTTGATAAAAGGTCAATCTGGTGTGTTGATCACAGGTTTTTCATTCACTTGTCCCTTTTTTGCCTACTTTCTTAGTGTGGAGCTCTTGAAGAAAGAAATGCTTATAGTGAGGTCACTCCCCTGAAAATGTCCTCAATGCTACACTCAATGCAACTCTCAGGCAAGTTGGTGGCTGTCTTTGGGAACTAAGGTGGCAAGGCCAGATGACTTCCTGGTGGATGTCAAAATTGTAGGGCTTAATCTGAGCCTTCACTTTTCTTTGGGGCAAGCCCTCAGGCTCTTTCCTTCTCTGCTCTTCCTCTTTTAATCATTCATTGTTCAACATTGTCCCTGAGAGCCTGTCTGCTCTCTAAACTGCTCACAGAATGAACAGCTGCCAATATATGATCTGAAGACCTAGTTTTTGTGACGTTTGTCGACATAAGCTATGCAGGGGTGTGAACTGACATCTTACCAGCTAAACTTTTCTTATCCCCCACCTCTCTTTCTTTTCACTCCCAACTTCCAGATAAGTTCTTTTGCCATTCACCTGTTCCACATAATTCAATGGTGAAAACATTCATTCTTGCCTACTTGTTCATCTACCGTTGAGTTAATAAAGCATGTTCTGGTCTGTCAAGGTCAGAGTTCTTTGCTTTTTCCCTCCTTTTCCCTTAAATTATAAAGAGGTTCAGCATAAAGCCTAGAAACAGAGTGTTTATGACAGGAAAAGATTCTTTTCTAATTTAAAAAATCACAGATATCTTAAAATTTTCATAAATTTAGAATAACATGCTTAATATTTTTATCATAACCTATTAAATTTTGTTGTTTGAAAAATTAAGAATGTCATTAAGTGACATTGTTTTATACTGTTTTGGGTCACCTGAAATCTGAATTTTGTGATTTAAACATGTAGGCATTAGCAGAATCAGTGAATAAACAGTTTGGTTCTCAAGAATTTTGAAATCTGTTAAAACTTAAGGGAAATGAATGTAATTTATACTTTTGAAACTTAAAGTTCCAACACCAGAGTTTTTCAAGAATAATGTTGGCATGGTCTTATTTTCAAACATATAAAGAGAACTTTTTTGTGAGACAGCATCTCACAAAGCCCCCTATGTAAATGAGGAAGAGTTCTGACACTTCTACTTCTTCCTCCTGAGTGTTACAAACATGCTGTTTTACCAGGTTTATGAAATGCTGAGGACTGAACTCAGGGCTTCATGTGAGCATGCTACCAGCTGAACTACAGCCAGAACCAAATAGAATTTATTTTTAAAAGGTATGAGATAGCATTAGCACAAATAATATACAAGCAATTGCACTTCTCTAACCACAGGCATTTGCAATAAATATGCAACAGAAGTTGGAACAATGATGTTCTGTCACTGCAACAGAGGACAAGAAACTATAAAATCATAGATGACAGTCTCCTGCAGTAGCAGAGAAGTAGCAGCAGATCCAGAAGAGCAGGTTTACAGACAAGTCCACAAGGATGTTAAATGAAGGAGTGAGGGTGAGGATTTACAGAAGAAAATGTGATACATGACAATTTTACCAACATGGTCTCCATCCATACACCCAGCCGAGAAGTTATTAAAATATCTGAAAAGAAAAACTAGGCACTTTGGGAAATTTATTCTTTCTTTATTAGAGGCACATTTGTTTTAAAAGATGGTATTCCAGTTTGCCTGCATGGTTACTGATAAATGACTATCAAATGGCTTAATGGAACCAATTATTGGTTACAGTTCTGAGTCCACCTTGATGGGAGAGCACACACCAATGCCAGGGCCCAAGGAACTGGCCATGCCATCTCTACACAACAGCTGAAAGAGGGACAACCCTTACTTGCCAGACAAGTTTAGAAGAATGCAAACTCTGTCAACCAGATGTCTTTATTTTATTCCAGGGTGTAGTCCCACTGACCATGTGCTGGGACTTCCCCATCAGCTAGACAATATCCTGTGGGTTTGCTCTGGGCTTAACACAACCACTGATTCTCTGCAAATGTGCCCAGAGTTCAAACCCTCAACTCTCAAGTTGACACCTGTGCCTAACTATGACAGTGGTTTCACTGAAATGGACTATTTTGCTATATGTTTTCCCAGCCAAATAATTATTAAAATATTTAAAAGAATCTAGCACTCTGGGAAATTTATTCTTACTTGGACCAAGAACAAATGTTTTGAAAATCATCTCCCTGATTTTGGAACACGTGAGTTGGTTTACTAGCTTTATGTTTAATTGTGAGAAAAGCTACAATCTGCTGAATCTTTAGCATAAAAACATGACTAAATACTCAGTCCTCTGCATAGTGCAGCTTTCTCTAGACGCAATTTTCTGTTGTGTTTGATAGATAAGGTTTCATGTACCTCAGACTGGCCTAGAATATGCAGTGTGTCCAGGATGACCTTGAAGTGGTGATGGCCTGCCATCATCTCCAAAGTGCTGGGATCACAGATGTACCACAACCCAGTTTCCAGATACAACCTGATGCCATGGTGCTCATCTGGACTTTTTAATTTTTTCTTCTTATTTATTTTGCATGTGTGTGTGTATGTGTATGTATCTGTGTGTCCCTTTGAAGATCAAGGATGACTTAAGAAATCATCCTGGATCGATTCTACTTCCTTTTCCCTTCACTCTGGGATTTCCCAGGCTCTGCCCATCAGGGCCAGAAATGCAGGCTGCCACCATTTCTGTCTGGTTCTTTTACAAGAGACATGGAATCTGAACTCAGGACCTTCTGCTTGTGAGGCAAAATCTTAACATCTGAGCCATTTGTCCAGCCCCTATACTTTAAAAAAATTTTTTTTGTTCATTAGAAAGATAATAGAGAATAAGATAGAAAGAGAGAGAGAGAGAGAGAGAGAGAGAGAGGGAGGGAGAGAGCGAGAGAGCACATGGACATCATGGCACATGGGTGAAGATCAGATGACAACTTTGAAGTCAGTTTTTTCCTTGTACCATATGACACCTGGAACTCAAATCTCCAGGTTTGGGAATAGATGCTTTACCCTCTCACCAGTGCAGGACTCTGGGGCCACTGCAGGTAGTGTGGTTAGGGACGACCGGACCAGCTGGGCGACCTGTGGGGCTGAGCGGGTGATGAGTGTCACAGCCCAATGAACACAATGGAGCTGGGAGGTCTGT
The DNA here is from genome assembly GCA_023101885.1 of Typhlomys cinereus. Classification (NCBI taxonomy): domain Eukaryota; kingdom Metazoa; phylum Chordata; class Mammalia; order Rodentia; family Platacanthomyidae; genus Typhlomys; species Typhlomys cinereus. The sequence continues at coordinate 211,547 of JALPQD010000582.1, forward strand.
CAAAGCAGGATTTCAACTGTATTAAATAGGGGGGTGAATTATATAGAATGTGCAGCGTGGGGAAGGGTGAGGAGTGGTGTGATTATGGGGTAACCAATAGGAAGTGAATAAGTGACCAGAAGGTGATTGAATAGGTGTGACATCATCCCAGGTAAATGAAAGAGATGAGATTTGAAACCTGAAGTCAGGTCCTGAAACTCTAGCCAGGCTCAGGAAGTTCCAGCAGGCCTCAGTCCTGGTAAAGAGGCCCAACACTTCCCCTTTCTGTTTTTTAAAAGATGATCCAGGGGCTACATGTGATCAAGCAGGCCATATGGCCTTGAGTGACTGTGCCTGTCCTAGGTGTGAGAGCCACCCTCCGGAGTCTTATCCGTCATGGGAGCTTGCAACTTTGAGTGTTACAAGTCCTGTCTTAGGTTGATCTCCGGCTGGGCCCTCACTTACCCGTCTCTGGCCACCAGCCCTCACTTAAACGCCTGGCTAGGCCAGACTTGGGGGTTTCATGGTCACAGGGAGTCATCAAATGGCTCTAAGGCCAAATGTTCAGAGCTGGATTCCTGAGCGGCGAGCATCTGATAGTTGATGTGGACCTGGTGGAGCTGGATAGATTCAATCTGTCTTTTAATAAAGCGAGTAAGAGAATTAATCACACAAGGCCCAACAGCTGCAAGGAGAAGTATCATGGACACAGGACCCAGGAGGGGAGTAAGGTATGGGAGGAGGCCGCCAAAGGAGAACCAAAAGGGGTGTACCTGGAGCTCTTTCCTTTGCCCATCCAGGTCCTCCTGTAGTTTCTTTATCTTGTCACGTACGAATCCTGATCTGTTAGCGTAAAAACAGCATTTTTTTCCTGTAAAAAAAGACAAATTCCTCCCTCCTTGGCAGTTAATAAATCTAGGCCCCATCGGTTTTGTAAGACCACATCGGCAAGGGAGTCCAATTGGCCCTGGAGCTCAATGACAGTCTCAGATACCTCCTGAACATCATCAATAAGCCTCTGTGACAACTGTTGGTAAAGGCCTATCGAGGTGCCCAGGCCTGCAGTGCCTGTGGCCACCCCTGTTGCAATTCCGATGCCAGCCAAAATGGGTATCATTTGTAAAGCCCTCTTAGGTCGACTGGCAATAGAATCAAATGCGGAGACAGGGATTGGTTCATCTCCTTTAATGTAATTGATGTCAGGGGTCAATATTGCTAATACACAAAACCTTGTCCAATTGGCTGGGATCAATCGGTGGGCTTCAGTAAAGCCACAGACAAAAACATGTCCAGGTCGGGGGCACACTGGGAAGGTCGGGTACTTGATGGTTGAATTGGTGGGACAAAGGGAGGAGTCAGCATAACCAAGATGAATGCCTGTAGCATCCTTAGGACCAGGAGGAGCCTCCAGGCAATAGGGGTGATTGGCTCCCACAGGCATTAAATTGTACTGAGAGGGGGTGGGAGAAGCTGCATCCCTCAGTAGTATAATTTAGGGTCCCATTATAGGGTACTGGTAGAGCGAGAGGACGTGGGGGTCCCTGTGCAAGACAAATCCAGCAATCCTCAGCTATGGAAGGAGCAGAAGTATTCAGAAAATTAAAAGCAAGTTCTAAAAGAGCTTCTGTGGGAGGGTCTAGGAGCAAGTCCCCCTTCCTTTCTGGGAAAGCAAGGGGATGATATCGAAGGCATGGGTGAAGGGCCCGGGCTATCTCCTCAAGCTTATCTTCAACTATTACCTTTGCCAACTGGTCCTGAACTCCTCCATCAGACACACCCAATGGGGCTGTAAGCTCCCAGCACATATTTTGCCCTCCTGGAACATCCGGGCATTGGGCTTGTTTGATTATGTATGTACTGGAGGTGAGGGACCCCTGAACCCCATTCCTCATTGCAATCCAAAATGTCTTATCACCTAGTTGGCATTGAGAGGCCTGGTAATAGCAGACCACATGAACAGCTTCGTAGGTGGTTATACATGCCCCAGGAGGGCAGGGTCTGTGTTGCCCATCAACTGGTTTAATTACAGTGGGCTTTTTCTAACATACCCATTGTTGTTTTCCCAATCCAGTCTCCCGTTTAGGAGTGAAACTCCCTGCTGTTTTTTGCCCACAGTCCACAGTGCTAGAGAGAAGCCCGTCAGTAGGGAGGATATTGAAGGACCCTCTTTTGCAGTTGCAGGGTTTACCCATCTGTCGTTCAATGATGATTTGGGCCTCATGTGGATTTCCAAATCCTTCTCTTGATGGTTGGAAGATCACCGTCAGGTAGAGTAAGATCAATGGAGTCTTCATGCTGTGGAGAGAGAAGAAAGAAAATCCTCAGGGATTGTTGCAGGGTAAACCCTGAAACTGCAAAGGGGGGTCCTTCAATATCCTCCCTACTGACGGGCTTCTCTCTAGCACTGTGGACTGTGGGCAAAAAACAGCAGGGAGTTTCACTCTTAAATGGGAGACTGGATTGGGAAAACAACAATGGGAAGGTTTTTATCCTCTCCCTCCGCCAATGGAGGAAGGTATTTGATGTCCCGAGTAGGGACTCAAATAGGCCTTTTTTCACTTTGGGGGAACACGCATCCAAATCCTCTCCCCACAGTGATGAGGGGGTCTGGACCCCTCCATCCCCCGGTAAAGGGGTCCTTCCAGCGAACCTGGATGGATTTGTATGAGATCTTAGAAGTCCAGTACCTCTGGAATGGTGTTTCTAAATCTATTTTAGTCAAATTTAAAATATTAAGTGTTAACAAAGCCTTCTTCAGCTGATCATGGGGGGGGGAGACTCCCCTTTTTGTTTTTGTAATTGGGCCTTAAGAGTTTGATTTTGACGTTCTATGATTGCCTGTCTCCGAGGGTTATGAGGGATGCCAATGGAGTGGGTAATATTCCAGGTCTGGAGAAACTTGGAAAAGGCTTTACTAATAAACCAAGGGCCATTATCTGTTTTAAGTTGATCAGGCAAACCAAGGACAGCAAAGCATTGTAACATATGACTGACAGCATGTTTAGATTTTTCCCCTGTGTGTGCTGTAGCCCAGCAGGCATGAAAGAATGTATCAATAGTGAGAAAGACGTATATAAGTTTACCAAATGGAGGGTAATGAGTAACATCTGTTTGCCATAGGTTGCTAGGTCGTAATCCACAGGGGTTAACTCCCATCTTTTGTAAAAGAGGGAGTTGAAGAAAGGGTTGGAAGGACTTGCAAGTGAGGATGATCTTTTTAAGATCTTTGATGGGCACCAAAGGATATTTGTGATGGAGGCCTCTCCAGTTAATGTGAGTTAACTCATGTAAACTGGCCGCTTCTTGAAAAGTTAAAGCAGATGTCATCTTATCTGCCAGGGCATTTCCTTCAGAGAGAAACCCAGGCAAATTTTGGTGACCCCGAAGATGTTGGATGAAGATGGGATTAAGTCTTTGTTTGAGTAATAATTGTGCCTGCAGCATCAATGGAGTTATAGGGTTAGAATCTAATTTAATATAAGCATCAAGTAGATTAGGCAGTAGGTTAACAACATAAAGGCTATCAGAAAACAAATTAAAAGGCTCAGGTATAGTGCTCAGTGCTAATACCACCACATACAATCCTTTAAATTGTGCCGAACCCTCAACCTCGTGGGTGACCCTCTTAAGGGGGAACAATGGTTGCCCCTTCTTATGAGGGGGAAAAGCCGCCAAGGAGGCTCCTAGGCGCCCCCCATCGGTAAATACAGTAAGAAAATTAGGATCAGGTTGAGGGAGGAAGAGCCTAGGGGGTCTCCAATCTAGTCTTAAAAATTAGCTCATCCATTTATGAGGGCCATAATGGCAATCAATCTTTCCTAAGTATGCTTCAAGGGCTAAAGCAACCCTGTCGTTATTTCTCTGAAGCCAGGTAAAGTCTGAAAGCTTAAAAGGAACAACAAGAAGGTGAGGTTCCAGCCCAAATAACCGGGTGCAAGCATCTCTGCCTTTGATAATACAGTCAGCAACTTGATCAGTCATAGAATAAACTCTAGGGGCTCCCCCAACTGAGAGGTGGATCCATTGAAGGGGGTCACCTCCTTGTGCCAACATGGCAGTACATAACAACTCCCCAGAAAAAAAGGTAAAGGATGATGGAAAGACCAGGATCATATCTCTTTAAGGCCGAATGATCTATAGCTCGTTGAATTTTGTGAAATTTTGTGAAATTTTGTGAATTTGACGATGATAAGGAGTGAGGGTCACCTGGGGGGAGAGATCCAAGCCCTTCAAAAGATCAAATAGGGGAGACAGTTCCTCAGTGGTAATAGGTATCCATGATCTCATCCAGTTAATTTCTCCCAGGAGTTTCTGTAGTTGGGGCAATGTATAAGAGTCTTTGATATGTAACTGAGGCTTGATAGGGGAAACTGTATGGAGGGACAGTACAGAGCCCAGTATCTTGAAGGGAGGGAAAGTCTGAATCTTATCAGGAGCCACCCTAAACTTGTTGGCCTCCAAGATAGCAAGGCACTCATTAGTAATTTTTTGGAGACTGGTGGGGGAGAGAGCCCCCAAAATTATATCATCCATATAAATGTAAAATAAAATGTTAGGGCAGTTAAGCAAGGATAAGAAAATTTGTGACATAAAATAATGACAGATTGGGGGGCTATTGGCCATCCCCTGAGGCAGGACAGTCCATTCATATCTTAAATCTGGCCCCCCACAGTTAATGGAGGGGATGGAGAATGCAAATTTTTCTGCATACTCTGAGTGAAGGGGAATGGAGAAGAAACAAACTTTAATGTCAATAATAGTCAAATAATAATCTTTAGAAATAGCTGGAATCCAGGGCAGACCCCTTTGAGGGGTCCCAAAAGGAATCATCCTTTCATTTATTTTTCTTAAGTCATGTAAAAGTCTCCATGAGCCATTGGCCTTCTTAATAACAAAAACAGGGGAATTCCAGGGGCTAGTAGATGGTCGTATATGTTCCAAGGACAACTGCTGTTCTACAAGAATATGAAGTTGTTGTAATTTGAAAGTAGGGAGCGGCCACTGCTCAACCCATATGGGGTCTCCTGATGTCCATCGAATCTTAGGCACCAGGGGGCGAGCAGTGGCCTCTAGGATTGGGAGTGGACCGGAGGGTGATTCTGCCTCAAATGCTAAAATAAGGGTCATCCCTATAATTTGGATGACTAACTCTGCCTGCTTCAAATTGCTGTTCATAATCTTCATGATCAAGTATATCCTCATAAAAACTCTTATGATCAGTTGTAATATAGGCCTCGGCTTCACCAAGAATATCCTGGCCCAGAAGATTAGCAGTTAAGCCAGACACCACTAGGGGGCACACCTCTCCATGGTTCCGGTCAGGATCAGACCAGGGCTGGTAATCAATAGTCTCCCAGGAGGTAGACTGTTCTCCCACTCCTAGTAATGGGGGGCCCGGGACCAGCCGCTAGGCTGAAGGCACCTCCTCTTTTCTTATAACTGTGCGGTCAGCCCCTGTGTCAATGAGAAACTTGAAACTCTTTCCGCCAATGGTGAGGGACAGCTTGGGTCTCAGCCTGGGACTAGAGGCACCGTCCAATGAGCTCTGACTGCTTGTTTCCCCTTATTTAACGGGGCTGGGGCGGCCCCGGAGGAAGTTTAAAGACTTCCCCTGAATGTCCACTTTAGATCTACAGTCTTTAGCCCAGTGGAATGCCTTTCTACATCTCGGGCAGGGGGTCCGAGGACCCTCCCCTGGAGGGGCTTTAGCCTTAAGTGGGCACTCCCTTGTAAAGTGACCCTGTCGCCCACAGCCAAAGCAGTTTCGTTCCCCTTTTCCAGGGAGAACTTGCTAGAGGGCACACACCAGGGTGTCAATTGATTCCTGCCTGTCAGCTTCTCTGGCTGAGTGCAAAGCCATAGCCATGGCCCGAGCATTGGCCCAGGCAGTGTGGGAAGTAATGCCTATGTCCCTGGTGGCTACAATCCACCCAGCCATATTTTTATCCTTAAGGCCTGCATAGGCCAGCTTGTGATCCTGATTCATACCTTCCCAGACTAGAGATTTTTCAAACTGGTCTCGTATAGGCCCTGGGGGGACCTTACGGGCTAGGCTTTTTTCCACTCTCTCAATGAAAGAGGCGAGGTCCTCATTTGGTTTCTGGGACAATCCAGAAATGGGGGACTCAGTTGGGCTGTCATCTAGCCTTTTCCAGGCATTAGTGCCTGCAGTCCTCACTTGGTCTCTATAGGGGTCAGGGATAGCTGCCTGTTGAGCCCCGGTAGAATATTGGGCTTCAAACCCAGCAAGCATACTATAGGTGATGGGGATTACAGGGTTGGCCTCCTGATTCCTCTGTCCCTGAGTTCTACATTCATCTTCAAAAAAGGCACTCCACTTGATAAAGAGTGCCCCAGGGAGGACGGCTTTAGCTAAGTCCATCCAGTCTTGGGCTGTGCAGGGCTGATGAACAAGCCCTCGAAGGATGGTCTCTGCCCAAGGGAAGTTGGGCCCATCCTCAGCTACAGCCTTTTTTAAGTCTTTGATCTCAGTAGCTGTCCAGGGGTACCATGCTGCAGGGCGATTTCCCGGCGCTATGTTAACCGGGAAAAGCTCGGTCGGCCCCAAGGGAGGATATGGAGGAGGAGCAGAAGGGGATAGAAAGGGGTTTGTTGGAGGTGATCGAGAGGTCACAAGAACAAAGGAATCAGGAGGGGAGTGATTGATGGCAGTCGGGTTAGCTGGGCTTGGGCTCTCACCGGGCTGCGGTTTCACTTCATCTCCTGGTCTATTAACCCCTTTCACCCAGTTTCCTTTTTCTCCTTAGGAGGCCGTGGGGGAAAACAACTCTTGAGGGTGCCTATGTTGGATAGGATCCCCAAGAGGGGAATTTCCCCCTTCTGTTTTGGGGCCTTTAGAATCAACTTCTCTATCTGGTCCCAAGTGTCCAAATCAAATAAATTGCTCTCAGGTAGCCACCTTGAGCAAGCAGGACCATGATTGCTGTGCTTGGTTATCTGTGAGGTTTAAATCTCTGCTTTTTAAAAGCACTCGTAGGGAGTCCAGGGCTGGATCAGTCCAGGAGGAGGACTGCCCCATAATTTATGGGGGTACACTCACCCAAAGATCGACTTGTCCATCAGCGAGTTGAGGTTCACCTCACACGGGGCACCAGTCTGCAGGACTCTGGGGCCACTGCAGGTAGTGCGGTTAGGGATGACCGGACCAGCCAGGCGACCTGTGGGGCTGAGCGGGTGTTGAGTGTCATGGCCCAACGGAACAAAATGGAGCCAGGAGGTCTGTCAAAGCAGGATTTCAACTCTATTAAACAGGGGGTTGAATTATATAGAATGTGCAGTGGGGGGAAAGGGTGAGGGGTGGTGTGATTATGGGGTAAACAATAGGAAGTGAATAAGTGACCAGAAGGTGATTGAATAGGTGTGACATCATCCCAGGTAAATGAAAGAGATGAGATTCGAAATCTAAAGTCAGGTCCTGAAACTCTAGCCAGGCTCAGAAAGTTCCAGCAGGCCTCAGTCCTGGTAAAGAGGCCCAACACACCAGGTCTCTCTTAACTTTTGATTCACAGATAATAACAGATGTAGATATATAAAACTGAGCATTAAATAGAGCTTTCTCTTAACCCTGTTGTGTGTGTGTCATAGTGTGGGGTATTCATTACGAGAGGAAGGACACTCACTGCTCTTGGAGAAAAATGATGTCATGTGGCAATATGCTCATTACTTGACCCTATTTTACATTGGGCTTTTTCTATAAAATGGGATTATAATTTCTGTGGGACTCATAGTTTTAATGAGAGGGTCAAATAAGAAACATGGAAGACTTGTAGACAGATGTAGCAATTATTTCTGTGTAAGAGTCTGCTTTTTATAATCTTTTCATGAACTTTCTTCTAACTTAGGAGTATCATTATAAGTTTAGAATATTGAAATATGAAAATATAACAATATTGTTTAGCAGCTCCAATAAGTTGATATGGTTGTTAGAGAGATGATGATTTGGATATACGGACAGAACGTAGGTGGATAGTTCTATGTAGATCTAGGTAGAATTCCAATAACCCCTAGATGAAACACCCCTTTCTCATGTTATTCCAAGTTCCCTTTTGTTGAATCACTGGAAACAAGTTCAGACTGGTGGTTTTAAATGGGGAAGGAAGGACTTCTAACCCTGATCATCAACTTCTCTCTCCATACCTTTAGCAAACACTCTTCCTGCTCTTTGTACTGGTCTATTCTAGGTAATGATAATGTGGCTAGATTTCTTTTTTTTTTAATATGTGTGTGTGTGAGAGAGAGAGAGAGAGAGAGAGAGAGAGAGAGAGAGAAAGAGAGAGAGATAGTGTGCTGTATGCCGCTGTGGAGGCCCAAGGGTGACTTTGGGAATTATCCTGTATTGCATCTAGCTTTCTTCTTCGTTCTAGTATTCCTCAGGCTCCACACACCAGGGACAGAAGTGCAGGCTGCTGCTTTTTCTGCCTGGAATTTTTACATGAGACCTGGGATCTGAACTCAGGAACTTCTGCTTGTGAGGTAGAGTCTTAACCTCTGACTTATTTCTCCAGCCCTGCATAGATTTATTGTAAGGACTCTCCTAACTATTTGCCACATGTAGTGGTATGCACTCTCTGCTTCACCAGGAATTACCTATATGAAAAGGCCTGGTTCAGAATTAGAAAACTAAGTTAATTTTTGTTTCTTGTGTAGGCCTCATCCTAAGCATCAATTCTCTCTCTCTCTCTCTCTCTCTCTCTTTCTCTCTCTCTCTCCTTATGTATACATACAGACAGACACACAGAGACAGGCATGCAGACTTACAGACACACACACGCACACACACACACACACACACACACACACACACACACAAGTTCAACTGTTAGCTCCATCCACAGCCACTCAAATGATGAATGCAACAATGCCTGGAAGGCACCCAGAAAGTTGTGGAATGAAAATTTCAGTGGAACTACAAGGATAATTGCTCAGACCACTGTGAGCAGGAGGCTGAGGACATGGTTGCTCAATAATGTGCATTGCAGATGCTTTACCTTGATATTCCTTCCTTCATTGGTCTTGTTAACATCAAAGGTCTTGTTCATGTAAACTCTCCACATAGTAAACATCCTAGTTTTTAATGTATTGATCTTTTTGGTTTCATTTTAGAATCAAGTGGCAGGGATTTTTCTCCTTAAATGTTTGTATGTGTCTTCCTGGGGAATGTATTTAGGGGCATACATATTGTTGTAGATTAAAAACTGCATTATATTTTTAAAAGCATTTAAATATTGAGGCAGTTATGATGGTCTTGTTATTTGAATTAAAACTAATTGTTGCCAGGTTGTTCATCTAATTATTTAAGCATACAGTATGTACCACCTCCACACATGAATGAAGGAACATCTTTATGTTGTATCTGAATGTATCATAAGCATCATGCTGTCTGATAAAGGACAGAAGGCAAAAACATTACTTCAAAATAGAAAGTGAGTAAATGCTTATGGAAACATAGACACAAAGCAAGGACTGGGAAAGATGAACCCTCTTTTCAGTGCTTAGGAAAGTCTTCCCAGACCAAGAAAAGAGCTTGAGAAGTAAGTGTGAAAACATCCTGATTTGTGTGTGAAAACTGGAGCTCAGGGTGGGCTAGGATGTGGTCTGAAATGATGCTCACTTGGGACATTGGTGGCATAGGGCACCAGAGGGCCCTAGGGAGCCATTGAAACTGTTCTGTGCTTAGACTTTTGTTTTCCTCAGATTTTCCTGATTCTACTGTGTAGATTAGATGTTAGGGAAACAAAACTTAACCCAGGCATGGGAGAAATGAAAGCTCTTGGATAGAAAATGAATGAAACTCCATGAGATACTAAATGAATTAAGATGGAGTTTTGGTCCTTAGCATTCTGCTCTCTATAGAGAAAAATACAAAACTACCACCACCACAATGACCACTTCAACAAAACATAATGAGAAAAATTTAGGAATTAAACTCTAAGATGATATGACTTGATTATCTAAAGGTAGAAGCGAGTGGACATGAAAGGAAGAGGAAGAGAGAAGAATCTAGAAAGATTCCTGGATTTCTTCTCAGTGGGCAATGTGGACATCTATCTGCTCTTGTCCACAGGACAGGGCACTTCCTTCTTTCACCTTTAGTATAGTTTCACTGGGGGGATGGTTGTATGGATGGCTCTAGTCAAACTTTAGATCCCTTCAATTATATATTGTTAAGTCTTGTTTTTAGGTGTGAGTGTTTGAATTTTGGCAAATGTCTTTTCATATCTACTAAGATGACATGCTTCTCTCATTCTTCATTTTGTTATGGTATAGGATATTTTTCTTTTCAGATATTTTTCTATAATCATCTAACCTTGAATCTCTGAGGAAACCTCCTTTGTTGTGACATATAATCATTTTTGTATGTTGGTATATTTATTTGGCAGATTTTGTTGAACAGTTTTGGAGATCCAGTAGGACACATTTGTGTGTATTTTTGTGTGATGTATTTCTAGTTTTTATGTTAGGATAAATACTGTTCTTACAGGATGGATTAAGTAGAAATCCTTCCTTTTTGGTAAGAGTTTGGAATTTTTCATTTTTTTCTTTACTATTTTGATAAATTTACTAATGAAGCCATTACTTTCTAGAGTTTCATTATTGGAAATTTTTCGTTGATACCTAAATCAATGTTTTTGTTTTACTTCCTCAGTTTTAATTTTTATATTTTTAGGAATTTACTGTTTTCTATGCAGAAATATGATTGTTCGTAATATTTTCTTTTTTATTGATGTTCTTTAATGATGTTCCTTCTTTAGGTATTGATTTTAATAATTGAGTCTTCTGTCTCTTTTCATGGTTAATCAACCTAGTGATTTACCTACTTTTTTTTTATGAATAACTTTTCGAATCTCAGTATGTGTTTTTATTGATCTGTTTTTCATACCCAGTATCTCCTGTTATATGGCAGGTGCTTTACTCGAATAAGCCCGAGATCTCCATGTTGTGTTTTTCTGATCTTTATTCTCGACCCCAACTGCCTGATCTATTGAAAAGCGAGTAAGTGACAGCTATTTGGGAATCAGCAACTACTACTTCTGCAAAAGCAAATGAACAGAAAGTGGGCTCCCTGATTAGCAATGGCGAGCAAAGTCCCAGCCAAAGCCCAGGAGCTGATAGTCAGTGGCCTTGACTTCCAGCTTACAGACATCAGGAATTTGGGAAGGAAGGCAGATATCAGTTACTGAGGACAAGGTGCAGCTCCAATTTGCCTGGGATAGCAGAATGCTTTCCTAAAGGCACTGAGACCTCCATAATTTGGGAGCTGGGAGTGGGGAGAAAGAGCAGCTCAAACTAAGTGAGGGTTCCAGGGATACATGGTAAAATGTACATTCCTTCACCTCCCTTCATGAGCAGTCAGCTATGGCCATGCCCAAGGCACTCTATAGCACTCCCACTCCCACTCACTCATGCCTACTCCACACACTCAGGCTGTCACAGCCTTGGGCCCACACCCTGCAATCCTGGAATGCCTCTCAATAGGCATCACAATTGGTTGTGTTCAGAATGGGTGGGGGCTGCCAAGAGGCCAGATCCTCCTAATTGCTACGGATTGCATGCCTTGCAGGCAGCTATCCAATAGCTGTAGCTTCTCTGGTTCTGATGTCAAGTGGAATCCATTGTGATGTCACCACACCTGGCAGTTGTAGAGGCATCGCCAGGGTGCCTAGCATGGTCCTCTTCCGAGGTGGTTTCCCTTTGGTTCAGCTTTGTCCACTGCTGGTAGGGAATCAGCCTGCACTCATCCCTAGCTGTGAAGACCGGATTTTTTTTTAAGTCTCTAGTTATTGAAAAGGGTTTGTTTGTTTGATTCTTAAGTTTTTAGTTTAAGTTTGAAGTTTAAATTATTAAGTTGAAGCCTTTATTTAAAAAAAAAAAAAACCAGTCTTCTACAACTATGAATCTCTATTTGACATATTGCATTGACTGCGACCCATAAGTTCTGGTATGTGACATTCTTGTTTTCATTCATGAGGAAGTATCTTGTAATATGTATTATTTATTTTCTAACCCATGGTTATTGATTTTTATTATTAATTTCCAAATATTCCTAAAATTTCTAAATTTTCTACTGTTTCTGACTTTCAAGGTACTTTCAATGACTTGAGTTTTTAAGAATGTATTGAGATTTATTGACTTCATTGTTTTCCTTTATTCTGAATAATCTTCCATACTCAATGTTTTTTATGCTGCTTGTTGGGAGGACTGTTTTATTAGTCAGGTAGCTCTACTTGGTTTGTTGTGGCATTGCTTGCTACTTTCAAGGCTGAGAGTAAGGTCTTCAAATGTCCAGCTATTACTGTTAAATCATCTGTTTTCCCTCTTTGTTCTCACAGATTTTAATTCAAGTTGTGATTTTTCTTGTGTCATTTTTTTTTGTTGTTGTTGCTGTTGAATAAAGTAGGTTTCTGGCATGTACCTGACACTTTAGACTTCATTGACTTACGTTTTTCAAGATCTTTGATTTTAGTAAAAACCTTGTTTTATACTGTAGGCACTACACCTACCTTGTGGTAACTCTTATAGAGAAAAATATGTATGTAAATTGTGACAGGTTCTCATTATGTAGCTGTGGTAGCTGGAACTTGCTTATGTACCATGTTGACCTCAACCATGTAGTGAGCTTCTTGCCTCTGCCAGTTTGAGAGCTGGGATTACAGGCCTGAACCTCCATGCCTGACCAGAATTTCCTTTCTGTCACTTCATTTTCAGGTTACCTGTCTCTTATAGAAGGCAGAAAAATCATTCTGGGGTGTGTGTGTGTGTGTGTGTGTGTGTGTGTGTAAAGCCTCTAAAAATTATACTATAGAAGTTCTGAGGTGAAGACTGGAAAAAATCAAATATGGCCATACTTAATATTGTTCCTTAAGAATACTCTCTGTTCTTCTCCTGCATTCACTTTCTATTAGTGAATAGATAGAATCTGAAGCTTGGTAGCAAAGAACACAATAGAATGAAGATGAAGTATGAGCTGTTCGAGGAAAATTTGAAATACAGAAGCTAGTGCTGACTTCTCAAGCTATTCTGTTTGGAGGACTATTTGGGGTAAAGGAGAAGCTGTAAAGGATTATAAAGGTTATAACATATATATATCGTAAAGGTTATAAGATAGTGTTCTTTGGAGAAGTAACAGAAATTCTTGCTTTTTAATGAGCACCTGCCTCTTGTGTTCAAGCAGCAGCATTCTGATTAGAAGAGGGACCTGGAAAGATAGGATGAAACCCAATTCCAAACTCAAAGCTCTATCATTTGTTTTCAAACTGCCCCCTGTACATGCCCTACCCCAGAGATTCTACAGATCATGTTTTCTCCATAGGGAAGTCTGTCTCAAACCAATTGTGCTGTATAGACCTTACCTGCTGAATTCAGGGAAGGAGCACCTGGCACAGTTCACCAGTTTCTGCTTTCTCCTGTCTCTGGCTTTTTTCTCTATCTTTGAACATTCTGAGAAGTCTCAAGAGCTCCAGGTTGGAAACCATAGCATCTTACAACACTGTTGTTCTTTACTACTAAGTGAGAGTGCTTGTAAGTTGAAACAGAGCATGCTGGGATACTTTCTGTTTGGTATTAAAATAACAGCCCCATTTGGTGAGAAGCATATTAATAGAGTTGACCATTTTCAATCCTAATGATATTTGTAACCATCATGATAAAGAATGTACATTCACAGTCCTAAATTTTTTTTTGTCTTTAAGGTCGTAGCAACAGTGCTTGAAGATATGAAGCCTGGCCTTGTTCCTAGTGCTATTTGCCAGGAATTGGAGGTATTCATATTTATTTCTTTATTCTCCTTTCTGCTTTTGTGGAGGGGTTTTTGCTCAGTAAGTGGCCATGCCTGTGAAGAGAATGTTCATTCTGTCTTTAGGTTGAACAAGAATTTGCTGAAATACATTGTTGCTTGCAGGAAATGAGATACATTATACTTTTCACATCATTTGTGTTAATCTATTGCTATTAGAAACAATATGGATTCAGAGGAATTATTTTATAAAAATTTTGAACTGTTTATGGAGACATTTTACACTAAGAACCTGCAGCAATTTTTTTCTCTCCATCATGTCTTTGTCTTTTTTCTTTTCTTTCTTTTGTTTAATTCTTTTTCTTCCTTTGGATCTGTATTTTGTTTCATCAACATAAAAGTTGTGAATGCACATGCAACTCAGAATCAGAGACATGGACCATATATAGACATCTCTCATTACACCTGTCACTTGCCCATCTTAAATGACCTATTCTGGATCCATCTGCATTGGATAGTCCCACACCTTTGAAAAAAGTTTCTGGGCAAGTCACATTATATCCTTTAACACTGTTTGATATAGTTTATTTTGGTGTCATGCCTTATGTTATCTTTATTTTTTTCTTATTCTTTTAAAACTCAAATCCTATTTTAAGATGGGTACTTTTATTTTGAGGCAGTCTTTAGATGGCCAACTGGCCTTTAAAAATATATGAAGGTCCAGGGACATATATTAAAATAAAATGCCTGTTGAGCATGTAATGGCTCAAGGTTTGATCCAGAGTACTGCCCCTCCCCCCAAAAAAGATAGAAAATATATATTAGATATCATGGAAAAGATGGAAAGTACAGGGTGAAAAAGATACCAATGATGACTCTAAGCAAAACTGACATAATCAATCACTATCAAATTTAAAGGTAAAATGTTATGATAATCACTGTCACATGACAGATTCCTCAGATTCATTTTGAATATTAGCACTAGAGTAGATGGTATGCTGACTTCTTTGTACCATGTAGTAGTTTTTCTCCATCTTTGATAGATGTCTTTTGTCATATGCTTCTTCAATGCTGTGACTTATTTTTATTTCACATGGTGTTAATTTCTTAATCATTTCTTTCTGATGATTGTTTTTTATTACTGTTTATAGAAATGGCTGCATGTCACATGAATAAGTATGCTCTTAAATATTAGATAAAGATTTTAGATATGTTACTGTTTTGCTTTATTAAATTTTACTTTTTCGTTCTGTGTGTGTGTGTGTGTGTGTGTGTGTGTGTGTGTGTGTGTGTGTGTGTACATCACACTGCACATGTAACCTTGTGGAGGACCAAAAGTAACTTTGGGAATCATCGAGGATTTCTAATACATCATTTTTGCTTTACTCTGAGATTTCCCAGGCTTCACCCACCAGGGCCAGCAGTGCAGGCTGCCACCATTTCTGCCTGGCATTGTTACATGGGACTTGTGATCCAAACTCAGGACCTTCTGCTTGCGAGGCAGAGTGTTAACCACAGAGTCATCTCTCCAGCCCTGTTTTGCTTTTCTTTTCATTTAGACTTTGTGTTATTGTGCTAGGGCTGCCATGAAAATATAGCACGTTAACACCAAAAAAGAATTTCTCGTAGATTTGGAGGTAGGAAGTCTAGGATGAAGATGTACACAAACATTGTTTTTGTTGTGACTTGTCCCGGTGGCTTCTGTCTGTCCTGTTACTGTGTCCTGTGGTGTCTCACTGTGTCCTGTGGTGTCTCACTGTGTCCAATTTTTCTTTTTGTACATGAAAACCTGCATATTACCTTGAGATATCCATCCTGACCACCACATTTTAATGTAATTATCCTTTAAAAGGCTTATATCCAAGGAATAACCATACTCTGAGATACTGTGACTAAGAGTTTTAGCCTAGGACATTGTGTGGCCACGGTTCTGTTGTTGATCCATTGAGAACTGAGTCCATGTTGCCACAATTGGCAGTGTATGTCAAGAATCAGGTGTTGTTCATGTTTCTGCAGAGTTGTATTCATTGTTTGTTTCTTACATGACATCTGACATTTTAATAATAAAATCTGTTTTGAACTTGAGATTCATTATCTCATGCCCTTGAGTGCTGAGATTACAGATCTGTGACACACAACTAACTGGGTTTTGTTCTCTTAACATAACTGGTCTTTGCTTTGTCCGGTAGCTTGTGTGTTATATTTGCAAGCCAGTACTTGGATTTCTCTTCTGACAATGTCGTTCTGTTAGTTTCTATGGCAAGAGAGGCCTTCGCTTAACAGCTTATGTAGCTTCATTCTCACATGGTTCTTTTCAGCCCTCAGGGATCTCGAAGTTCTCCAGCACTTGTGTCAGGACCTTCTCTTTCATAGTCCTTGAGTTTGGGATCCTCTTGCAATAGTTTGTGTTGGGAGTTGTTATGACATTGACTTCCATGTCCATTCTGATAGTTGACATTTTTATAATACTGAGGTTTTAACCATGAACTACACTGCATTCTTTCATTCTTGCCTTTCATTATGGTTTTGTGTTACAGTGTTGCAGTAAAACTTTGCCTTCCATTTATTCCCAGCAGCATCTTCTCTGAACGTTTTTCCCTTGCCTGTTTAATTTTCTGGGAACCTTATGGGTATTTTGTTCTTCATGTTTACTTCTGATCAGAAAAGTTGACTGACTACTATGGAAACAACTACAATGTCTTGATAGAAGTAATATTAGCCACAGGAAAGTTGAGTGTACACTACATTGTAATCCTCATTAGATATCTGTCTACATATTTCCAGATAAAAATTGGGTAAAACTTTGCAGCTTGTACTAATGTGTTCCTTGTTTCATTAAGCGTAAAACTTTAGATTCATTCTTAACTGATACCAATCACCAGAAGTACCCAACTGAAGTACAGGGTTTGGACGTAAGAATGAAAAATGTGTAACTTTTGCAGGTTGGGAGACTGACCCCCCACACACAGTGGTTTCCTACTCTTATTCCATCTACCTTTGAATCTACCCTTATAATAAGACTCTATTTTAACAGCATTTTATCTCTGGCCAGGGGGTAATATCCAATACCCATCAGGATCGAGCCAAGGGTGGTTCAGGAGCAGAAAACCTGAAAAAAAAAATCAACAAACCACAATTCTGAAAATCAGAGACTCTACATCAACCACCTGGAACCAGGCCAGCCTAATCTCTCCCCATCCTAAAGCTCAGGAAAATTTACGGAAGAGGGGGCGGTAAGATTGTAAGAGACTAAAGATGGGGAGGAGCAATGATATGCAAGATACTCCATACAAGTTAGGGCTGAAGTAATCATAATAGGACTTTTCACGACCTGCACAATTACCAACATATCATTGAACTCCCAAAGTCTAGCATGGATCACAGGCACTAGAATCCTTACAGGCAAGGTATTAACAGCCACAATAATGTTCCTATACTGAAGGGGAACACAAAAAGGAGCTCTAACAATGCCACTGAGTCCTTACACCTAATCAGAGAGGAGGACCCAGAGGGAAGTTTGACATACACACTAAAGGATGCTCCAGGAATGGGGGGGAGGGAGCACTGGGAGACAGGGAGAGAGAGGGGGAAAGAAAAGGGAAAAGGAGGGAGGGAGTAAGGGGATCCAGGGAGAGGTGGAGGGAGGGAGGAGAATGGGGTACTTATCAACTTTGTATGAGTGGAATAAATAAATAAATAAATCAAAGAAAAATGTATAATTTTAAAAGCTTATGTTAATATTGCTTTCAAATACATAAACTTTGCATATGTGGTTTTCTCTAATCAAATTATTTCAAGAAATGTGCAGCAGTATCTGTAAATATTAAACCTTAAAGAAGAAGGGTACAGGAAATGTAACACTAGTAGGCAGTGCATGTTAAAATGTTGACATCTTGCCAAGTTCTTTGAAAGTGGTATTTTTTTAAACTGGATTCTGCAAGTCTGTAGAATAAAGGTCTTCAATCTTTATTCTTAAAGCATACATGGGGAAGCATGAAAGATGACTTTGAGGTTAAAACTGTAACTTTCACGCAAGAGGTCCTGAATTCAGATTCCAGGTCACAGGTAAAAACACCAGGTAGAAATGGCCATGGTATATACTTCCGGTCCTAGTGGCACAACATGGGAAATCCCAGAATGAAGGCAAAAGAAAGTATAACATTCCAGGATGATTTCAAAAGTCACCCTTCCTCATCTTCAGGGATATACAGTGCACTCTCTCTCACACACACACACACCTCTCTCTCTCTCTTTCTCTCTCACACACACACACACACGCACACACAATAAATAAATAAGTACATTTGAGTTTGGGAAAATGGCTGTGGCACTTTTGATATTAGTGGCTTTACATTGTAAGCAAAAAGGCTTACATAACAATACCAGACAGATACGGCAATAACCTATTATTCTGGCTTTGGAAGAGAGAACTTGGGAACCCAAAAGCAAAGTGATAAAGAGGTAGGGTAGTTCAGAATCATTTTTGATGCTATTTTGGGGCCTCCACTGGCACACATTCTCAAGTGAACTCTGGTACATATGCATGCACACATATGTAGACACATTCACAATGATACAATTAACAATGAAGAAACCATTCATTCCTTTGTATAGATTTTGTCCTAGAAAGCAGAAATGAAACTCATCCTCACAGATTTAGAAGTTGAGGGAAAAATGACATACATTTTTAACAATATTACCATGTTTTCTTCTCCATAATAGTAGGACCTTCCTAGAATTAGGCCACAGGTTTCCTATAAATGTAGTGGCAAACTTGTGTTTAACATTGCTGACCTAAAAGCATTTTCTAGTAGCTTTCTAGTAGCTTTCTGACCTGTTCTAGTAGCTTGTATCTGCCCTGTTGCTGTATCATGGGGTGTCTCAATCGGTCCCAATTTTCTTCTATTGTAAAAACACTAATATATTACCTTAAGATCCATCATGACCACTTCATTTTAATGGAATTACTCATCTCCAAGTAAAAACTATATTCTGAGGTATTGTGGCTTAGAGTTTTAACCTCATGCTTTGTGAGACTGCTAGTCTGTTGTTGATCCACTGAGAATTGAATCCATTTTGCCACAATTGAAAAAGTACTTCAAGAATCAGGTGTTTTTCACATGGATATCAAATTTAGCAATGCTTGTGAAAGAATCATCTGAGCATTTCCCCTGCTGTAGTTTTTTTGTTTGTTTGTTTTTAAGATAAGATAGTATCTCAATTTTTTATTTAATTTAGTTTTTCCACTCAAAAACTAATAGATACTCTAGTCCCCTCCCTCCCTCCACCCCTTTCTGGACCACCTGGCTCCTTTCCCCCTTTTCCCCTTCCTTTACTGCCTCACTCCCTTTCTCCCAGTGCCCCCTCCCCCCCTCCTTTAGTGTGAATGTCAAACTTCCTTCTGGGTCCTCTTCTCTGATGAGGAGTAAGGACTCAGTAGCATTGCCTAGAGCTCTTTCTTGTGTTCCCCTTTAATATAGGAACACTACTGTGGCTGTTAATCCCTTGCTTCTAAGGATCATAGTCCTGTGATACATGCTAGACTTTGGGGGTTCAATGCTATGCCGGTCATTGCTCAGGTCATGCAAAGCCTTATTATGGTCATTTCGGCACTAACTTGTGTGAATTATCTTGCATATCATTGCTCCTCCCCATCTTTAGGCTCTTACAATCTTACTGCCCCCTCTTCCGCAAATTTCTCTGAGCTTTAGGATGGGGAGAGATTAGGCTGGCCTGGTTCGTGGTGATTAATGTAGGGACTCTGATGTTCTGAATTATGGTTTGTTGTTTTTTTTTTTCTACTTCCAGTTTTGCTGGCCCTCCTCACCGCGGCCTTCTACTCTTATTCCATCTAACTTTGAAACTGCTCTTATAGTAAGACTCTATTTTAACATCCTTTTATCTCTGGCTAGGAGGTGACATCCAATACCCATCAGGATGGAGCCAAGGGCAGTGCAGGAATAGCATGTACAACCTTATTACAGGATTCAAATGTCCCTATATCAATCTGCTGTGATAACACTGAAACATCTGCTGATGTCTTTGTGCCACTGCCACATCTTCCATTCAGAAGTCCATCATTTCCAATGGATCCAAGGATGCAATTCATGAGATGGAGTCCTCCCTTCCTACCACCTCATCCAAGACACATATGTGGACATCCTCGAGATTATTCTCCACCATGGGATTACTGGCATGCCACCTCCTGAATTCACAAGTAGGCTTTTGAGAAATATATACATGTATGGAAATTTATATTATAAAAAAGTAATTCAGCAATGGTAATTTTAATATGTATAATCAAATGAGAAACCAGTTTGTCTAAAGTTCTACGAATGGAAAACTTTTCTCAAACAATGATTCCAATAAAGTTTGTTTTGAATTCATCTTAATATGTGTTTATTTCTATATGTGCATGTTGTGACATTTCTGCCTTTGTAGGTGAGATTTTTTTACATTCAATTATTCTGTGTGTGTGTGTCTGTGATTCAGTGTGTGTTTATGTGAAAATAACGCATGTTATGGCATATGCATGTGAGTGAATGCTGAGGTCAGAGGAGAACATTTAAATTTGCTCTGCTTCTTCCACCATGTGGGTTCTGGGTTTGGAACCTAGGAGGTCTGTTTACTCACAGGCACTTCTACTTGCTGACATATCCTTCTAGCAAACTAGTCATCTTAATCTTTAATATTCTTCTTAATATTCTTAAATATTTTTGTATTTCAGATTCTTTTCTCACAGTTCCACAGATTTTAATTTTATGATTTTTTTCTTTAGAAAAATATGAGCTGCAACCCATTTCACTCTATATGTTCTGGAAGTCTCATGGTTTTTCCTTCCTTTTTTTTGAATTTTTTTTCTTTGTTAGAGTGGATGTATGCACATTTGTGAGTTCCACAGCACATGTGGAGAAGGTCAGAGGACAACTTTTGAGAAAGGGGTTCCCTTCTTCCATTTTAATTCAGGTTGTCAGGATATACCAAAGGCTAATTCATCAACCCCTTTTCTTCTAATCTTGTACATGGGTCTGGAATGCCTGTGGATGTATTTTCCATCTTGGCAATTGTATGCTCATGTATGTATTTGTGTGTGTGTGTGTGTGTGTGTGTGCATGCATGTGTGTTAATAAGTGCAAATAAGTGCATGTGTGTACCAGTGCAGCCCCAAGAGTGATATCAGAATTCATCCTGGGTTGCCCTTCCACTTTATTGCTGGCTTAGGAGTTTCACTCTCTCATCTTTGGGTATGTTGCTTCAATGTGCAACACTCGTTTCATATGTGATCTTGTGATGGGATATTGATACTTTGCAGGTGAAATGAAGGCTTTAACCACTGAGCCCTCTCCACAGACACTATATTCTCTCTGGATGAGGTTTCATTGCCCTTTACCCTTGTAGTCAGTACACTCCAGCACAGCGTCTCTTTTGGAATCGATAAGTGTCAGGTAGTGATACTCTGCATATCTGTTCTCCCTCTTGCATAACGCTAAATGGATCTGATGTGGAAAAACAGAAAAAGAGGCATGGGTTAAGCTCTGACTGAAATATGAATCACTAGTGAATGACCAGAAGCAATGCTGGTGACTGACTGAAGTGATGGCTTTTGGACTCAAGCTCACTTAGAAAGATATAGAAGGAGAAAAGATGACTTCATTTCAGAGTTCTGAAGACCAAAGTGTCTTCCAAGTAATAGGAGAAAATTATATATGTGGAAGCTGAGAGACAAACAAAATATACACTTAGTGGGGAACTTTTATTTTCTGTCCAAAGACTTGAACCTTTTTTAACAATGATTCTGATGGCCTACTTTGATACAAGGCCAATTCAAATGGGTAGCTAATAATTGTGGAAGGATAAGAGAGAAAGAAGGGAAAGGTTAAAGAGTGGAAAGAGAAAGAGCGAAGGTAGGAAAAGGGTGGTGCTTCCCAGATATCATATTAAGCCAAGGGCACAGGGATCTCCCCTGTGGACAGATTGTAGAAATCATTGCTGCAGATTCCAGACAAAATGGAGCGGGGAGAAGGAAAGGGAAAAGGGGGGAGGGAGTTAGGGGGTCCAGGGAGGGGTGGAGGGAGGGAGGGCTCGGGTGTACCTATTAAATTTGCATGAGCGGAAATAAATAAATAATTAATTAATTAAAAAATGGACTCTGCCCAATTTCCAGGAGCTTTAGGCTATTGACCCAACACTGATATAAAATGGATGTCAAGCTGGCTTTGTGCTGGCAAGGTACTTGGAAACGATGTCAATCATTTGTGTTTGGAAATGATGTGAGAATGAGGGATAGCTAAGTCCTGCATTTTCATGCTTGAACTTTCCTGTCTAGATGGCCCCCACGGTCTCAGAATTGGCCTCCGCTGGAAGTGGTGCCAAAGCTGATCTCTTGGTAAGTATGGGAGCGGAATTTATAACTGTATCTAGCCTGTCAGCTATCTAGAACACAGAAACACAGAGGTAAACTACGTTGTATATTCAAAATGCTTTCTGTATCAGAAATTTACTTCCCACCATGTTAAAGCTATTTCTTTTGTTGTTTGTATATAACTGAAGATAATTAAATAAAAATCAGAAGCCATATCTGGAGGTTAAAATCATGTGAGATTTATCACATAGAGGATGTAGGTAGGTTGTAGGTTGCAAGCCAATATAGACCATATAGAAAGATCCTATCTACAAAAATTTATAAAAGAGAACACTGCTAAGTGCTTGTTGAGGATCCTATCAGTTCTCCATCCACCTATCCATCCACCCATCCATTCATGCATGCATCCACATACTCACACATACATGCATCCTTAAAATGGTTGTTTTAAATTTAGGTGAGCACTTGGCCAATATTTCAATTTTTCTCTTAGAATCTTTGGTGGAATGTCCAAACACCATTTTGTTTTAAGATATAATGGTTGTTCTGTGAGTTTTAAAGGAGACATGTGTCGATCTCCTCCAGATTCTTTTTCCACAATGGGATTGCCCTGGCATTCCACCTGCTCCATTATCAAGTAGGTTTTTTTTTTTTTTTAAAGTATATGTGTAAATCTATATGTGCATTTAAGGTAGCTCAGAGATAGTAAATTTACTGTGTTTGATCATTCAGTTGGAGAACAACGATTTCTGATATGGTTATTTGTTTTCTAACACTTTCTCTAATGAGATTTCCACTTGATTCATCTTGCAATGTGTGGAATTATTTATGAATGCTCATTCTGTGATATGTCTACCATTTTAGATGAATTGCTTTTCCATTTTATGATGTTGTGCTTATCTTTGTGTTTATGTCAACTTATATGAGTATGTGTGTCTGTGTGTTAGTGGGCAAAATATATGTGTCATGGCACATGTGTGTGGAGTGACTGTGGAGGTCAGAGTAGTTTCTGTAAGATTGGTACACATGGTTGCATATCAAGTGGGCTCTGCATTTTAATGTAGGGTTTCAACCTTGTGCAAAGCACTGCTATCTGCAGATGGATGCCTCCAGCAACCCCTTAAAGCTTTGATCATCTTATGTGGCCTTATATTTCAGCTAATTTTTAGAATTATTTCCATAGAGTTAATTGTGTACTGTTTTATAATTAGAAATATTTGAGTTTCAGAGCATTTCATGTAGCATTTTTGATTGCTCACATCGGTTCTTGTCTTACCTATATTTTTACACTTTATGTTCTTTGATAGAGTGAGTGTGTAGTCATTTGTGAGTTCCACAACACATGTGAAAAAGATCAGAGACTAGGATTCAAGAATTTGGTTCTGTTCTTTGATGATTCAGACTCAAGTTTTCCAGATGAGGTCAAATGCTATTATGTTCAGAGCCATGTCAGGAACTCTTTTTTCTTTTCATGTAGATTTATAATCATTGGTTGTGTTTATTTTTCATATATGTGGTTATAAGGTGTGTGTGTGTGTGTGTGTGTATGAGTATGGGGATATTTGAGTGTGTTTGCCTACGGTGACCTAAGTTGATAATCAGAAATCATCGTTGGTTGACTTCACACCATGTAACTTGCTTGGTAGATAACAGTGTCAGCCTTCAGGAGCAGGAATTCCATGTCACTGCCATTTACACCAAACCTTTCCACATGGTATGTGGTGAACAAGTATCTGATATTTTTGCTTGTGAGGTCAAGGCTTTCTACTCACTGATTGATTGCCACAGACCCTTTTTATAACTGTGAGACTGGATTCCATTGCCTTTTGTACTTGTAGCCATGCATTCCAGCACAACATCTCCTTTGGTGTTAGTAAATGTCGAATATAAATATTATGCCTCTGTTTCCTTATCTTCAAAGTTTTGGTCTTGGAATATTGCCTGCTGTGTTACTCCTCAGTGTGCTTTCATATTTCTTATATTTTAATTCATTAGTATTTTTAATTTAATCATTAATTTGTAAAGGAATAAAAGATGACATAGACACAGAGAGAGGTAGAGATACAGAGGCAGAGAGAGAGAAAAGAGACAGAGAGAGATAGACAGAGAGCATGTATGATGAAAAAAGAATTTAGAGGTGAGAGGAAATCTTCATAAATCAGTTCTCTGCTTCCATTTGGTTGCATTCTGAGTTTCAAATTTAGGTCACCAGGTGTGTTAGCAGGTGCCTTACCTGCTTATTTATCTCCTTAGATGCTTATATTTCCTAAAATTTCCAACTCCTGCAGTTAGAATGAAGACTGTGTTTATCATTGCTTATTCTCTTTGAAACATTGGATGAATTGTATGCCCCATTGAAATCACACTTAAACTAAGAAGGCACGAACTAAATTGAAACAAAAATTGTTTTGCTACTTTTTGTCATGTAATAGGTCACAGACTTCAAGGAAGGACAATATTTGCCAACAGAGACAACTGTTGTGACACAAGGAACTTAGAAGTCTTAGTGTCCCTAGCATGGATATTGTAGGAAGAGGTTGTGAGTGCATGGGCATGCAAGCATAGCTGTTCATTCATCATGCCACACTGATCAACTGACTACCAAACGAAGCTGATATAATCACTAACCTGAGCAAAGTTTATGAAACATTTTCTTTTTCCTATTTCTGTGGTTGATGTTTCTACTGTTTTATACAGGAAGGCATTTAAATATATGACAATATTAGATAGATGATAGATGATAGATAGATGATAGATGATAGATAGATAGATAGATAGATAGATAGATAGATAGATAGATAGATAGATAGATAGATAGATAGAAATATTATATGGTTTGGTGACTCTTGTCTGTAATCCGATGATTTGGAGAACAGGGTTAGTAGGGGCAGGAAAGCATGACCATCACTGAGTTTGCAGCTGCCTGGTGCACTCAAGAAACTGTCTGAAAAAAGTATCAAAATGAAAGCAATAGCTGGTTGAGTGAAAGAAATAAACTTGAAAATCTTGGTGCCACTTTGTGTACCTCAGACTTACCTCTCCCATAAAGCTGAGTGCAGAAAAATAAAAGCAGACATGTAGGTTAAGGTCTGATTGAATTCTGATGCACTAGTTAAAAAAAAAAAGACCAGAAAAGCTGCTGGTAACTGACCAAAGTGATGGATTTTGGGCTCAAGTTCACTTACAGAGATAGAGAAGAGTAGAGAAAGGAGTCTTTCCATTCAAAGTCAGAGACCCAAGTATCATCTAGGGAATAGGATAGATGAGTGTTTGAGGAACAGAGTCAGACAGAAGATGTTCTCATAGCAAGTTTGATTTTATGTCCATGGACTTGAGTCTTTCTCCATGACTAAGGGCCAAGTCACATGGGGAATGTGTTAGTTGTGGTGGATAAGAAAAGGGATAAGGGAAAGTTTAAAGAGAGGAAATAGAAGGAGGGAAGGCAGGAAAAGTGTGCTGTCTCCTAGACATTTGCTTAAGTATAGGTACAGGGAGGTCACCCAGGGACAGATTGGATAAATCATTTCACAGATTACACATAAAACTGATTCTGCCCACATTTACAGGAGCTTCAAACTATTATCCTAGTCCTGATTTAAAATGGATGCCAAGCTACCTCTGTGCTGGTAAGGTGCTTGGGAAGGATGAAAATATTTGTGTTCTGAAATGATGGGGGAGTGAGGGGTAAATAAGTCTTGCCTTTTCATGCTTCAACTTTCATCCCTAGAAAGCCCAAAAGTCTCAGAATTGGTATCCTCTGGAAGCAGTACTGGAGTAGATCTCTTTGTAAGTATGAGAGTAGAATTTATACCTATATCTAGCCTCTGGAACACAGTAACAGAGAGCTAAGCTCCGTTTTGAAGTCAAGATGCTTCCAGTATTAGAAATTTACTTCCTTTTACATGAAATCTATTTGTTTAGTGGTTTGTAAGTAACCAATGGTAATGAAATAAGAACTGGAATCCAGAGCTGGAGATATAAGTCATATGAGATTTAGCACACTGAAGTGGGTTATGGGTTTGGAACCCAATTTGGGCAACAGAAGAAGATCCTGCCTACAAAAAATTTACAGAAAAGAACGTTGCCAAACACTTATTTGGAATCAAATCACTCCCTCCCCTCTCCTACCTATCCATCCACCCATTCATCTACACATATAAACATCCACACATGCATGCATCCATTCAAGATAAAAATGGTGTTTTAACATTATTTGACCAATGGTCCAGAATTTCATTTGTTTTTCTAAAATCATTTGTTGTGTGTCAGACAAAGTTTCCTTTTAAGGTGTAATGGTGTATTTTTCTGATAGAAAATATCAATACAATAAGATTGTTTTTTAAAGCACACATGATTATTATGTACATATGAACACATGTGTTTGCTTCAATATGTAAATAGTGACATATTCTTTCAGAATGCTTCTTGTGCTTTATCTTTGGTGAAAATGTTACTACTTTCTGTTGTGTTAGTAACATGTTTGTGGTGGCTTAATGCTACTTGACAGGCTAATGTGGAAAGTGGATTTCTTCTTTGACCTCTGTAAGAGTATGGTGAGTAGTTTCTGCAAAAGTGTCTAGAAGCTCTGCCCTAACCCTAAAATGCTGGTAATATTTATAAATTTAGCTCTTTCACTCACCACAATGTTTACTTTGTTATAGAATTCAGGTGTGCTTGTTACAACTGACCCTAACATCATTAAAGTATCTGCCAGTTGCCTTGTGCCAGCTCAAACATCCTCCACTCCCAGAACTACTGTGTCCAGTCAATTCAAGGAGCCATATCATGAGGAAGTGTCCTTAGCTTCCAGCACTTTCTCTGGGAGATGTGTACCAACCTCCTCCAGAGTCCTTTTCACCAAAGGATTGCCCTGGCATTCCACCTGCTCCATTTTCATGTGGGCTTTTGAAAAAAAGAGTATATGCGTGTAAGTCTATATGTGCATTTAAGATGACTCAGAGAAGTAATTTTACTGTACATAATCATTGAGTTGAAGAACAACTCTTTCTGATATGGTTCCTTATTCTTTAATACTTTCTCTGATGAGATTCCCTCTTGAGTCATCTTGAAATGTGTGGAATTATTTCATGTTTCACCATTGTAGATGAAATTGCTTCTCCATTTTATGACATTCATGTTTTTTTCAAGGTGTGTTTTTGTGTATATGTCAACTACATGTGAGTGTGTGTGTGTCTCTATGTGTTAATGTGTCATAGCACATGTATGTAGAGTGTTTGCGCAGGTCAGAGTATTTCTGTTAAGGATGGTATACTCTTTCCACCAAGTGGGCTATGAGATTTACTTACTATTTGTTTAATCTTGTTCAAGGGACTTCTACTTGGTATGTCCCCCAATAACCTGGCAATATTTCAGTCTTCTTATGAAGCTTTAACTTCACATACATTTCCTATAAATTCCATAGAGTTGAATTGTATGTTGTTTTATACTTAGAAATATTTGGGCTTTGGGCCACCTCACGAAGCATTTTCTTTTACTCACAAGGATTCTTTTTCTATCTATCTATTTAAAAAGCCTAATTTTCCTTTGTTATATAGAGTATATAGACGTTTGTAAGTTCCACAGAACATGGGAACACAGTCAGTGGACAACTTGCAGGAGTTGGTTTTCTCCTTTGTCCATTCAAACTCATGATGTTTGGATGGTTCCGAAAACCTTTACATTCTGAGCCATGTCACAAGTCCTTTTTTCTTTCTGTGTACATTTATAAGATGTGTGTGTGTGTGTGTGTGTGTGTGTGTGTTGTGTGTGTGTATGTGTGAAGAGGTAGTTGTGTTTGTTTTCCTACAGTGGCCCAAGGGGATATCAAAATCATCCTCAGTTGTTCTCATACCTTGTTGCTTCCTTGGGGAATCACAATGTCTGCCTGCAGGGGCTGGGGGATATCAAAATCATCCTCAGTTGTTCTCATACCTTGTTGCTTCCTTGGGGAATCACAATGTCTGCCTGCAGGGGCTGGGATTGCATGCCAGTGTCTTTTGTACCAAGCCTTTCTACATGGGATGTGGTGACATGAACTGTGATCATTTTGCAGGTAATGTCAAGGCTTTACTCACTGAGCCATGACCACAGATGCTTTTTTTCCCTGAGATTGAGTTTCATTGTACTTTGTACTTAGTGGCCATGTGCTCCAAAATCTCATGTCCTTTGGTGTTAATAGATGCTTACTATAAGGTCATCAAACATTTGTTTTCTTGTCTTCTAAGCCTTGGACTTTGAACATTGCCAATTGTGTTATCCCTAAGTATGCCTTCATATTTCTTATATTTTAATTGACTTTTAGTTGTTTAATCATTATGAAGGAATGAAAATGTGAGACGGAGAAATTGAGATACAGAGGATGACAGAGAGAGAGAGAGGAAGAGAGAGAGAGAGGTTAATGAGAGGGACGAAGAGCATATGCCTTCAGAGAACATTTGGTGGTGAGAGGATATTTTCAAAAGACAGTTCTCTCCTTCCACCATGATGCATTTGGAGTTTCAAATTGAAGACTCTAGGTTGTGGATGAACCTCCCATTCTTGTCTATGGCACCCTGACTTGCTTTAATCATACAGTGCTCTGGTGGTCTTGCCACTGGCTTGTGGCTTCCTAACTATTTCATCCTCATCTATTTATTGCTCCCCTTCTTCCCTCCATTCGTCTCTACCTCCATCCCTCCTTCCTTCCCTACCTCTGAGGTTCAACAGGAGGATTTTGTTTTCTTGGCTGTATTTGTAGCCCTCCTGCACATACACAGTCAAGGGGAAGACAGTGCCTTACTGCAGGCAAAGGGTGCTCCATCCCCCAAGATGTCTCCCTTATAGCCAGGCATGTCTATGACCTCATTGGCTAGAACTTTGAGCTGCACTAGGCAACATGGGGCCAGTGTCTAGGTTGGTCTTGTCTATGGGAGCATGAGCTTGTTCCTGGACTTCTATTCTCTCTCCCTCTGGGATATGTGTTGGAATCAGAATAGGGAACACTCATAGAATCCAGAGCAGTAGCTTCTGTGTCTTCTTCTGATGGAGTTCTTGTCAGTGTGCAGGCCCCTCTGAACTGTGCTAGGAGAAGCCCAAGCCAGAGCAGCAGGCTGGGTCAAGTGTTTCCCCTGCAAAGTGTCCATGAAGATTAGGACATTAAAGTGGGTGGAATATCCAGGCCTGGGTTTCTGGGCTAAGCATGCCCAGGCCTCTGGATCAAGGAGGTTGGTGAAATAGGCCTCCAGGAGTTCTTTCTTTCCCACCTCACACTGGAAGCACCTTCCAGGAAATCTTTAGTGGCCATGACTAGTATGAAAGGGAAAAGCTACCTTCCTGGAGTATGAATATCAAGAATGTGGCATGCTTGGCAGAATGAGAACCATCGTCCCAAGCTTTTTCTATTCTCATAGTGGCATGAGCCTGAAACCTCCCCAGTACTTATCCCCAACCAATAAGTCCCAAGTAGGTCTCATGGGTTCTTGGGGCCCACCTTGGTGTGGATTATCCTTCCATACTTTTCCAAGACTCACTAGCCTGTTTGAAAAGACAGGATTCCTATGTTCTTACTACTGGCTTGCTGTCGCCACCCTTCCTCCATCTTCTTCTTCTTGGGGATGTCCTCCCACCCTCCATTTA
This sequence comes from Typhlomys cinereus, assembly GCA_023101885.1. Classification (NCBI taxonomy): domain Eukaryota; kingdom Metazoa; phylum Chordata; class Mammalia; order Rodentia; family Platacanthomyidae; genus Typhlomys; species Typhlomys cinereus. Next base: position 241,255 of record JALPQD010000582.1, read on the forward strand.
TCTCTCTGCTCATCCCTCTTTCCTCCACCAGGAGGACTGTCTTTTCTAGGCTGCCGCTAATGACATCCAGTGCACACAGCATAAAAGGGGAAGACACCACCTCAGAGGAGACAAAGGAAGCCCCATCCTTCCATATGACTCCTGGACTGCCTGGTGCCTTTGTGACATCATCAGCTAGAACTTTGATCTGCAAGAGGTAACACAGGCCTAGGGGCCAAGTTGGGCTTGCTTTTGGGACACTGAACTTCGGCCTGGAGTTGTTTTCTTTCCTCTCCAGGAAATGGATTGGAATCAGAATGGGGGGCCCCGTGATAGGCAAAGCTTGAGTTGCTGCTGCTTCTACTGAGGGAATTCATGACAGCAGTCAGGTTCATGCCAGGTATGATAGGAGAAGCCCAAGCCAATGTAAGAGCCAGGTCAGGGGTTTTACAGTTCAACCCATACAAAGTCAAGAAGTTAAAGTTTGTGGATTATTCAGGCCTCGGTATCTGGGCTAAGCCTATCCAGCACACAGGGCCAGGAAGGCTGGTCAGGTAGGCCTCCAAGAAGTGTTCCTACTCCCACAACACACTTGAAGCAGCTTCTAGGAGATCTCTGGTGGCCATGCTTAGTGGGACAGAGAGTAACAAACTTCCCCATTGTGTTAGTCCCAAGACTGTGGCATTTGGTCAAGGAAGAATAGCAACCATCATACCAAATCCTGTCTCTTCACATGGCAGTATGACCCTGACTCCTCCCTGGTACTCCTCCCCAAACCATAGTTCACTAGTTTTCTCAGGAGATTTTAGGGTCTACCATGGTGTGGAATACCCTCCCATTTTTATGCAAATCTCACTCACTTGATTTAAACAGAGTATCCCAGTCATCTTACAAGTAGCTTTCTTCCACCTCATTTATTCCATCATCATCTTGGGCATGCCCACCCTCCTGCCATTTGTCTCTCCTTATATTCCTGCTTCCTTTTCTCCTAACCATTTTCCTCAGGGGTACTATCTTTTCTATGTTGCCAGTTTGGCCCTGCAAGTCACACAGTGTCAAGCGGAAGACAGCGCATCCCTGGAGACAAAGGAAGCCCCCTACCCCAAGATGTCTGCTTGACTGCCAGGCACCTCTGTGACCTCATCAGCGAGAGGTTTAAAATGTGATAGGCAACAGAGGGCTAGTGCCCAGGTTGAGCTTGACTTTGGACTTTGAAGTTGGCTCTGGAGTTGTGTTCTTTTCCCTCTACTAAATGCATTGGAATCAGAATAGGGTCCACCGACACAGTGAAGAACTGGAAGTTATGCTTCCTGTATTGAGGAAGTTCATGGCAGCAGGCAGGATCTTCACAGGTGTGACAGAAGTACCAGCTAGTGTCACTGCCAGGGTCAGGCATTTACCACTCCAACTCCTCCACACAAGTGAGGAAGTTAAATTGGTGGGGTATTCAGGCCTGGGTTTCTGGGCTGAGACTAACCAACACACAAGGCCAGGAAAGCTGGTAATTCAGGCCTCCAGGAATTACGCCTCTTACCACATCACAATGGAAGCAGCTTCCTGGAGTTCCTTGGTGGCCATGATTTGCCGAAGAGAGAGTAGTTAATGTCGAAGGAGGGTTTATCTCAACATGAGGCAAGTGGTCTAGGCAGAAAAACCACAATCATCCAAAACTCTGTCTTTTCACATTATAGCATGAGCCTGGGTTCTCCCCAGTGTTCACTTCCAAACATTAGGTCCTTAGTTTTCTCAGGAGTTTTAGTGGTCCACCATGGTGTGGACCACCCCCCATTCTCATCCATGCCTCACACACTTGTTTAAACAGATATCATTGTTGTGGTCTTTCTACTGGCTCATTGCCACCACCCTTATTCCATCCTCCTTCTCACGAGGACTAGATTCATCTCTCCATACAACCCTCCTTCCTTCCTTCCCTCCGTTTCTCCACAGGAAGATTGTCTTTTGTAGGCTGCCTCTGTGGACCTCCAGGGTACACACAATAAAGGGGTAGATGGTGCCTCACATAAGACAAAGGAAGCCCCATTCTCCAAGATGTCTACTGAACATTGAAGCAGCTCAGTGACCTCATTTGGTGGAAGTTTGATCTGTGTTAGGCAACACAGGGCTAGTGCCCAGGTGGGGCTTGTCTTTGGGCCTGCAAATTTGGGACTAGAGTTGTATTCTTTTCCCTCTAGGAAATGGATTAGAATCTGAATAAGGGCTCCTGGCATAGTGTAGAGCTGGAGCATCTGCTTCTTTTACTGAGATAGTTCACGGAAGCAGGCAGGATCATCTCAGGTGTGCTAGTAGAAGCCCAAGCCATTGTAACTGCCACCGTCAGGCATTCATCAGTTCAACCCCTCTACATAGGAAAGGAAGTTAAAGTGGGTAGGATACACAGGCCCTGATTTCTGGCTAAGCCTAGCCAGCACACAGGCCTGGGTAAGTAGATGTGGGAGGTTTCCAGGAACTATTCCTATTCCCACCTCATACTGGAAGCTGCTTCCAGGAGATCGTTGGTAGGCATGAATAAATAGCAAGATGAAGAGTAGACACTTCCTGGAGTGTGAATACCAAGACTGTGGTCTATGCAGAATGACCACTATCATCCCAAGCCTTGACTCTTCACATGGCAGCATGAGCCTGATCCCTCCACAGGGATCACTGCCAAACACTAATTCCTTATTTTACTCAGGAGACTTTTGTGGTCTGCCAGGTTTGGACAACCCCCCCATTCCTATCGAAGACTTACTCACTTGCTTTAAACAGAAGTATTCCTGTGGTTTTACTACTGGCTTGTTGCCACCTCTTATTCCATCCTCATCTTTGTGGGGATGCCCTCCATTCCTCCATTCATATCCACATAGATCCCTCCTTCACTCCTTTCATTTGTCTTTCCACAGGATTGTCTTTTCTAGGCTGCCTATTTGGCCCTACAGGTCACACAAAGTCAAAGGGAAGTCATAGAAAACAAGGGAAAACCCATTCTCAATGTTGTCTCCAGAACTGCCTAGCACATTTGTGACCTCATTGGGTAGAACTTCAATCTCTGCTAGGCAAAAAGTGCTAGTGCTGAAGTTGGCCTTATCTTTAGGATTTTGTACTTGGGCCTCGACTCGTATTCTTTCCCCTCTAGGAAATGGATTGGAATCAGAATATGGACCTGTGGCATAGTGTAGAACTGGAGTTTCTGCGAAGGCTAAAATTCCAAACATGATTTGTTTTTTCCAGCAAAGCAATTGCCCAGGAATGAAAGAGAAGGGAGTCAATCTCTACCCAAGGCAACAGCAAAACCTGGCAAAGTTATCCAGTTGGTTCAGATTTTAGAGGTTGGATTCTTCCTCCAAGATTTCAAAAAATGGCAGAATTCAGGCAGCATGAGGCAAGATGCCTACAATTTAGAGGCCCTAGAAGGGCAGTTTGCACTATGGAATTAAAGCCTGGTTTGTCATTGAGAAATGAAGGTGTTTGAGGTGCTAGAAACAACATGGGACATCTGTCAATGAAAGCTGTATAACCTGGAAGGAGTCAGCCCAAGAAGGTAACGTGTTCTATGGGCAGCTGTATTGGATGTGTGGAACCTAAGCCTGTTGGAACTGAAATGACTTCAATGAGAGGCTTACCTATTCGACTTGGAGCTACAGGATTTGGAGTTTATCCTACTGTTTTGTGGACTTGCTATGGACTGATCTTTCCTGCATATGCCCCTGTTCCTTACTTTTGCATTGGGAATGTTTATTCTGTGCCATTGTATGTTGAAGGTATGTAACTTGTTTGATTTTATAGATTTTACCCATTAGACTTTGGGACTATGTTGTGATTACTAATGTAGACCATTCTGAAACTTTTACAGTTGGACTGAGTATGGTCTGTACTAAGAAGATATTTATATTAAGGTAATGTTATCCTGCAGTTAACTGGTAAAATGATGTAATCTACATTATGATATTGTGTAATGGTACACTAAAGACTAAGCATTTCTCAAGGGACTTTGTCACTTATCTTGGGAAAAACAGTGCCTGTGCAGTTGTATGTGTATAGCTATGTTAGGCAGAAGTATGAATCTTACTGTATTTATTGGAGACTAAGAATGGCTTAAGGAAATATGATCTGCCATCAAGTTGACAAGGGGTGGACTTGTGAGAGTTAATTCTTGGTGTTAACATGACATACCTGGTATTAAGATCAGCTGAAACCGCACTGGGAAAGATTAACTGAGACCACCTGAAGGGAATATATGCACACTAGATCCCATGGGAGCTTCCATAGATCCATAGATCTCATAGCAACCTCCCAGTAATGGACCATATAAAATGGACCACAGAATATAGAAGCAACATTCCAGGAATGCTCAAGCCATGTGGAGTTCTGCTATGACTTAGCCTGCCTCCCAGCCTCAGCTGGCCAATCATGTCATCTCTGCCATGAAAGACTATTTGCCTCTGGAACTGTAAGTTGAATAGATCTCTTTCTCCCATAAGTTTTTTTGACTTTGGGTGCTCACTCACAGCAACAGTAAAGAGTGACCATTACAATATATATACATGATCATCAATCAGTGAGAGGAAAGAAGGAATGGGCATGTAGCATTAGAGGGCAAGGATACAAGAGACTTGAAATCAATTAGAGAATAGGGGATATTTATATAAAAGTACCAAAATAAACCCATTGGGTGAAAAAGTAAATGAATCTTTTATTAAATATTAAAATTATTTCCTATATTTTTCAGCTTTTTTAATATTTATTTTTTTCCACTCATACAAGCTTGATAGGTACTCCATTCCACTCCCTCCCTCCATCTCTCCCTGGACTTTCTTGCTCCCTCCCCACTTTTCCCCTTCCTTTCTCCCCTCACTTACTCCCATTGTTCCCCCCCCCCATCCCTTTGAATCCATCTACCTTTGAATGTACTCTTACAATAAGACTCTATTTTAACAGCCTTTTATCTCTGGCCAGGAAGTGACATTCAATACCCATCAGGATGGAGCTAAGGGCAGGGGAGGAGCAGCAAAACTGAAAAAAATAATCAACAAACCACAATTCAGAACATCAGACACTCTATATCAACCACCTGGAACCAGGCCAGCCTAATCTCTCCCCATCCTAAAGCTCAGGGAAATTTGCGGAAAAGGGGGTGGTAAGATTGTAAGAACCTAAAGATGGAGAGGAGTTAAAACATGCAAGATACTCCACACAAGTTAGGGCTGAAGTAATCATAATAGGACTTTGCATGATCTGTGCATTGACCAACTTATCATTGACTCCCCAAAGTCTAGCATAGATAACAGGCACTAGGATCCTTAGATGCAAGGGATTAACAGCCACAATACTAAAGGGGAACACAAAAAATTACTCTAGGCAATGCTACTGAGTCCTTATACATCATCCAAGAGTAGGACCCAGAGGAAAGTTTGACATGTACAATATTTCCTACATTTTAGCTGTATTTGAACTTGCTGTTACAGAACTACATCAAACCTCAAAACAGCATGCCACCTCTAAGGAGCAGAGTCAAAACCATTCCAAGAAGTTGAGCAATATTGGCTTCTTTTTTCATTTCCTATCTGTATGACCTCTTGATGGAGAATGTTTTTATTTCTGTGAAGATAGATTTTCCACATCATGTAGCTTAAGATTCAGAACTATATGAGTTATCTGATGCCCGATGAGACAAGACCGGCCTAAGAATGACTTTTCATGTTCTGTTCATGCATAAGTCTTCTCTGATATATGACGAGATTTTAATCGCTAAAGATAGTTCACATTAAGTACATTTGGAAGGTTTCTCACCCATATAATTTCTCTGATGAAGAGTGAGATTTGTCTTATATAAGAAAGCTTTTCCACATTGTATACATTTACATGGCTTCTCACCTGTATAAATTCTCTGATGCATAATTAGTCCTCTCTCCTCTCAAAAAAAAAAAGTTTCCCATTCTTTGCATTCAAAGGGCTTCTTGTCAGTATGAGTTCTCTGAGGATCAGTGAGATTTGACTTACATATGATTTTCCACACTTTATAAATTCATATGCTTTCTCTCCTGTATGAATTCTCTGATGGACAGTTAGAGTTGACTTATGTGAGAATATTTTCCACATTCCGTACATCCGTAGGGTTTCTCCCATATATGGCATCTCTGATGTATGAGTCTTGTGTTCTATTTAGATTTTTCACATTCTGTGCATCTATCAACTTCTCACTAGTATGATCTGTGATATACAATGAGTCCTCTCTTCTCTAGAAAAAGATTTTTCTGCCCTCTACATCTACATGGCTTTTCACCTGTGCAAGATCTGTGATGGCGAATGATGTGTCCTATGTAATATTTTCCACATTCTGTATACTCAAAGGGCTTCTCAACTGTATATTTCTGAGGCACAATCAGATGCGTTTTTCTTCAGAAAGATTTTCCACATTCTGTATATCCATACGGTTTCCACCCTTTATGAATTCTTTTATGGTCAGTGAGATGTGACTTACATGAGAAAGATTTTCCACATTCTGTACATTCATAAGGTTTCTCACCTGAATGAATTCTAAGATGACAAATGAGATGTGAGTTACATGAGAAAAATTTTCCACATTCTGGACATCCATGTGGCTTTTCATTTGTATGAGTTTTCTGATGGCAAGTGAGATGTGTCTTCTCTGTTCTCTCTGTATATTCATGTGACTTCTCACCTGCATGTGTTTTCTGATGACGAATGAGGCGTGACTTACATGAGAAAGATTTTCCACATTCTATACATTCATAAGGTTTCTCACCTGAATGAATTCTCAGATGGCAAATTAGATGTGAATTTCGTGAGAAAGATTTTCCACATTCTGTACATTCATACGATTTCTCACCTGAATGAATTCTCAGATGACAAATGAGATGTGAGTTACATGAGAAAGATTTTCCACATTCTGTACACCCATATGGCTTTTCACGTGTATGAGTTTTCTGATGGCAATTGAGATTTATCCTGTGTACTCTCTGTACATTCATGTAGCTTCTCAACTGTGTGTGTTTTCTGATGGCGAATGAGATGTGACTTACGTGAGAAAGATTTTCCACATTCTGTACATTCATGAGGTTTCTCACCCGAATGAATTCTCAGATGGCAAAGGAGATGTGACTTATTTGAGAAAGACTTTCCACATTCTGTACATCCATGTGGCTTTTCACTTGTATGAGTTTTCTGATGGCAATTGAGATGTGTCCTCTCTGTACTCTCTGTACATACATGTGGCTTCTCACCTGCGTGTATTTTCTGATGGCGAATGAGGTGTGACTTCCATGAGAAAGATTTTCCACACTCTTTACATTCATAAGGTTTCTCACCTGAATGAATTCTCAGATGGCAAGTGAGATGTGAATTTCGTGAGAAAGATTTTCCACACTCTTTACATTCATAAGGTTTCTCACCCGAATGAATTCTCAGATGACAAATGAGATGTGAGTTACGTGAGAAAGATTTTCCACATTCTGTACACCCATATGGCTTTTCACGTGTATGAGTTTTCTGATGGCAATTGAGATTTGTCCTCTGTGTACTCTCTGTACATTCATGTAGCTTCTCAACTGTGTGTGTTTTCTGATGGCGAATGAGATGTGACTTACGTGAGAAAGATTTTCCACATTCTGTACATTCATGAGGTTTCTCACCTGAATGAATTCTCAGATGGCAAAGGAGATGTGACTTATTTGAGAAAGACTTTCCACATTCTGTACATCCATGTGGCTTTTCACTTGTATGAGTTTTCTGATGGCAGTTGAGATGTGTCCTCTCTGTACTCTCTGTACATTCATGTGACTTCTCATCTGCGTGTGTTTTCTGATGGCGAATGAGATGTGACTTACTTGAGAAAGATTTTCCACACTCTTTACATTCATAAGGTTTCTCACCCGAATGAATTCTCAGATGGCAAATAAGATGTGAGTTTCGTGAGAAAGATTTTCCACATTCTGTACATTCATAAGGTTTTTCACCTGCATGAATTCTAAGATGACAAATGAGATTTGACTTACTTGAGAAAGATTTTCCACATTCTGTACAGTCATAAGGTTTCTCACCTGAATGAATTCTAAGATGACAAATGAGATGTGAGTTACATGAGAAAGATTTTCCACATTCTGTACATCCATATGGCTTTTCACTTGTTTGACGATTCTGATGGCAACTGAGATTTGTCCTCTGTATACTCTCTGTACTTTCATGGAGCTTCTCAACTTTGTGTGTTTTCTGATGGTGAATGAGATATGACTTACTTGAGAAAGATTTTCCACATTCTATACATTCATATGGCTTCTCATCCAAATGATGTCTCTGATGCACAATGTGTTCTTGCTTCTCTAAAAATAATTTTTCTTTAAGTGTTTTGGGATTTCCAAAGAGACATGATTTTGGGGAGAATGAATTTGCACATTCTGTGTATTCATAGGGATTTTGATCTTGGTCAATTTTCTGATGTGTTGTGACAGAAATATTGCAGGAGCAATCTTTTTTCCACTTCGTACATTCAAAGGCCTTCTCATCTGACTGAGTTTCCTGAGATTGAGTCAGAGATTTATAACATGAATGGTGGTTGCATGACTGTGATGTCTTCTTCCTTTTATGTTGATATTTCACAGGTGAAGAAGAATCATAAGATTTGGATCTTTGGTTCATGTTGTTCGTGCCTTCACTTCTGACTGAAGAGAGAAGAATTCATTATATTGTGTTTAACCAATGAGGCTCTGTTACTTTATATGCTACATAACTTTTCTGATAGGTTTTCCTGATAAAATTTTTCTTAAGATCTAGCTATTATTACTTTTCAATATTTACAACTTTATTTATCTAGTTCAGTTGAATCACAGAATATTATGTTTCATGCACTACAATGTTTTATACTACATGATCCATGCGTGGAACTCTACATATTACACATGAATGAGCAATATGTAGGATTTCATTGATATTATACTTTATAAGAATCTGTATAGAGAACCATGAAAGAAGCTGATTACATTAAAACTCTTAAAGATTTTTTTTAAAGAATTAAAGCAGAGGAGAGAAAGAACGGGTTTCATGGATATGAATCTGTGATGGGCTAGAGAGAATTTGGGAAGTTATTGCTTTGTACATGGAACCCTGGTGGGAAGAGAAAAGAATGATTTAGGAATTTACAGACTCCAGATGAGAAATCCCAGGAGGGCAAGGGAGCCCTTAAAGTACTTATTGATTGCTTGCATGGAGAAAAAAATCAGGAAGGATTATCACTTAAATGTAGGCTGTGCTCCACAGGCATCTCATAAGGATCACATTAAAAAAATTATTCCTTCCTGAGTTACACTGTGGATGTAAGATGGAATATGTTTATGTCCATTTTTTAAATTTATTTTGTGTGCATAAGCCTGTGTGTTTGTGAGTGTACTGTATGTGTGCCTGCGGAGGTCCAAGAGTGACATTGGTAATCATCCTGGATTGCTTCTACCTACCTTTTGCTTTGCTTCTGGGATTTCCCAGGTTCTGTCCACCAAGGCCAGAATTGCAGGCTTCTATAATATCTGTATGGCCTTTTTTACTTGGGACCTGGCATCCAAACTCAGAATATTCTGCTTGTGAGGCAGAGTCATCAACCCTGGGTGTTGTAGTTCAACTGCATGGCTGCTGATAAATGACCATCAAACAGCAAATTATTAATTATTTCTGGTTACAGTTTTCCATCCAAGAGCTCAAACCCTCAACTATCAAGTTGACACTTGTGCCTAACTATGACACTCCACCCCTTGTTAACTTGAAACAAAGATATAGCACTTTTAAACTATAACCTTCAATCCTTGTCCCCAGGGATGTTAAAAGTTATCTTAAAATATAAATATATGAAATAGCTCCACGCCGACGCGCCCATCGTCCCTTTTTTTCACCCCACCCCGCTCCGCCGGTCGGGACGCGTATGCGAGATCCAGGGGCCTCACCGTGCGCTCTAGGACCCCAGGTCAGCCCACAGGGACCCGGCTCCGACTCCCGCCATCCAGCCGGAGCCGCGCGGGGGCCTAGGGACGAGGAGGACCTCCCCCTGCGCCTGGGCCCCGCCCCAGCTGCCCTCGGGTTAAATAGCTCCACGCCGATGCGCCCATCGTCCCTTTTTTTCACCCCACCCCGCTTCGCGGTCCACCCGGGCCTCACCCCGCGCCCTAGGTAAGTCCCCGTTCCGGCCCCGCCCACCAGTACCCCAGGCCAAATAATTCAGTTTAGTGAAATTGAGAGATCTTAAGAGTTAAAATGACAATGCCAAAGTCAAAGTGCAAATCCATGAGAAGGAACACTCAAGTAAACAAATTTCCCACTGAAGGAATTAATCCCATAATGTTAGACTCCAACAAGAACAAACCCGTGGAAAAAGGCCAAGAAAGCCTGACCCAGGATAACGACTTTCAAAATATGATCATTACCATGTTCAATACTATAAAAGAGGAAATCCGGGAGGAATTACATAATCGAATCAATCGCTTTGAAGAGGAACACAACAGACATCTGGAGGAGTTGAGAAAAACAGTGCAAGAAACAAAAAGTGGCATAGAGCAGTTAAAACAAACTCAAGCAGAGTTTAAAACTGAGCTAAAAGACAAGTTATCTTCAACCCAGAACGCCACAGAGAGTCTTATCAACAGAACTAATGAAGCAGAAAACAGAATTTCAGACCTTGAAGATAAAGTGGGAGTACTAACCAGCTCAATGGAAGAGGTTGTTAAAGCCAAAAAGATACTTGAGAGAAATATCCAAGAGATATGGGACACCCTGAAGAAGCCTAACATGCGTATTCATGGAATACCGGAGCAAGAATCTCAAAATACCACCCCTGAGGAAATTTTTCAAACGATCATCAAGGAAAAATTCCCTCATCTAAAAAAGAGAGGCCCATTCATATACAAGAGGCATTCCGCACCCCAAACAGATACGACCAAAATAGAAGCACACTGCGGCAAATAATAGTTAAAACACTCCACATTCAAGATAAAGAACTGGTGCTGAGAGCTTCAAGGGAGAAAAAAAGTCACTTTTAAAGGCAAACCTATTAAAATAACAAATGACTTCTCAGTCGAAACAGTAAAAGCAAGAAGAGCTTGGAGAAACATACTTCAAGTATTGAATGAGCAAAAATGTCAACCCAGGCTGATTTACCCTGCAAAACTATCAGTCATGATCGAGGGAGAAAGAAAAATTTTCCAGCACAAAGACAACTTTAAGGGATACATGGCCACCAAACCAGGCCTTCAAAAAATGCTAGAAATGATACTCAAGCGTGAAGAAAAAAACAGGCATATCCAGGAGAACAGAAGGCAAATATAACACCATTAAAAGCGAAGCAATATACTTATAAAAGCTACTAAACATAATAAATGTCTGGATTTAACAATAGTTTCTCCATTATAACACTAAATGTTAATGGACTTAATTCACCGATCAAGAGACACAGATTACAAACTTGGATTAAAAATCACAATCCATCAATCTGCTGCCTGCAGGAAACCCATCTCACCACAAAAGATAGGCACGCCCTAAAAATAAAAGGCTGGTCAACAATTCTACAAGCAAATGGAAGCAGAAAACAGGCAGGGGTAGCCATTATGCTATCAGACAAAGTGGATTTCAAACCAAAAAAATTATAAGAGACACGGATGGATACTACATTTTAGTCACAGGTACAATTCACCAGGAAGATTTCACAATACTGAACATATATGCACCCAATACGGGCCCCTCCACATTCATTAAGAAAACCCTACAGCGTCTAAAGCAAGAAATCAACCCCCAAACGATAATTCTTGGGGACTTCAACACCGCCCTCTCTACATGGGATAGATCAACAGGTCAAAAGCTTAACAGAGACACTTTGGAACTTAATCAAACCCTCAAAGAAATGGACCTTACAGATCTCTATCGAACTTTTCACCCACGCACCAAAGAATACACATTTTTCTCAGCAGCACACGGAACTTTCTCCAAAATAGATCACATATTGGGCCACAAAATGAATCTACACATATACAAGAAAGTTGAAATTCTAACCTGTGCCCTATCAGACCACCACGGCCTAAAGCTGGACATCCACAACACATCAAACAAGAGAAAATACACTAACTCCTGGAAACTTAACACTATGATGCTGAATGAGAACTGGATTCAAGAAGAAATTAAAAAGGAAATTCAAGATTTCCTGAAAGTGAATGATAACGAAAATACAACTTACCAAAATCTCTGGGACACAATGAAAGCTGTTCTAAGATGTAAGTTCATAGCTCTTAATGCCCACGTCAAAAAAATGGAAACATCAGAAATAAACAACTTAACAATGCAGCTTAAAGCTTTAGAGAAACTAGAGCAATCTGATCCCAAAAGCAGTAGAAGAGAAGAGATTAGCAAAATAAGGGGAGAAATATCTGAAATCGAGACTAAGAAAACGATAGAAAAAAATCAACCAATCAAAAAGCTGGTTCTTTGAAAAAATCAACAAGATTGATACACCCCTAGCTAAACTAACCAAAAGCAAGAGAGAGAAAACCCAAATTAACAAAATTAGAAATGAACATGGAGTTATCACTACTGATACCCAAGAAATCCAGAGAATTATAACATCATATTTCAAAAACTTATACTCTGTGAAGTTTGACAACACAAAAGAGATGGATGAATTTCTAAGTAAACACAACTTACCTAAATTGAATCAGGAAGTTGTGAATTATTTAAATAGTCCTATAACATATAAGGAAATTGAGGAAGTAATCTCGAATCTTCCCACCAAAAAATGTCCTGGACCAGATGGATTCAGCACAGAGTTCTACCAGACATTTAAGGAGTTAATAACACCAATACTCCTTAAACTGTTCCATCAAATAGCAAAGGAAGGAACACTACCAAATTCCTTCTATGAAGCTAATATCGTTTTAATCCCAAAACCTAATAAAGATTCACTTAAAAAAGAAAACTATAGGCCGATCTCCCTGATGAACACAGACGCAAAGATTCTCAACAAAGTCTTAGCAAATCGGATTCAAAAACATATCAAAAAGATCATTCACGGGGACCAAGTAGGCTTCATCCCCGGCACACAAGGTTGGTTCAACATACGCAAATCAATAAATGTAATTCATCATGTAAACCAGTCCAAAGTCCAAGACCACATGATACTCTCGATAGATGCAGAAAAAGCTTTTGACAAGATCCAACAGCCTTTTATGATCAAAACGCTAGAGACAGTAGGAATGGAAGGAACCTTTATCTATATAATAAAAGCTGTATACAACAAGCCCACAGCAAGGATTATGTTCAATGGGGAACAATTGGAAGCATTCCCACTTCGATCAGGAACTAGACAAGGCTGTCCACTCTCACCACTTCTATTCAATATTGTACTTGAAGTCTTAGCTGAAGCCATAAGACAAGAAAGGGACATAAGAGGGATTCAAATCAGCAAGGAAGAAATCAAGCTATCCCTATATACAGATGACATGATCTTATACCTGAGGGATCCCAAAACAGGAAGCTCCTGGAACTAATTGAGAAGTTCAGCAGGGTGGCAGGATACAAAATAAATGTGCAAAAATCAGAGGCCTTCCTATATGCCCAGAATGAAAGAAGTGAAAAAGCCTTGAGAGAAACCATGCCATTTACTATAACCCCTAAAAAAATGAAATACCTTGGTATAAACCTAACTAAGGAGGTAAAAGACCTTTACAATGAAAACTTTAAAACCCTAAAGAAAGAAATTGCAGAAGACACCAGAAGGTGGAAAGACCTCCCTTGTTCCTGGATTGGCAGAATCAACATTGTAAAAATGACCATCCTACCAAAGGCAATATACAGATTCAATGCTATACCAATCAAAATCCCAAAGCAATTCTTCAAAGAAGTTGACCAAATAATCTCAAAGTTCATATGGAGGCACAAAAGACCCAGGATAGCAAAAACAATCCTGAGTAACAAAAACACAGCTGGAGGTATTACCATACCAAACACAAGTCTATACTACAAATCCATAGTTATAAAGACAGCCTGGTACTGGCTCCAAAATAGACACACAGATCAATGGATAAGGATTGAAGACCCAGATATAAGCCCACAAAGTTACAGCCATTTGGTCTTTGATAAAGGGGCTCAAAGAATCCAATGGAAAAAGAACAGCATCTTCAACAAATGGTGCTGGCAAAACTGGATCTCCACATGCAGAAGATTAAAGCTGGACCCGTACTTGTCACCATGTACAAGACTTAATTCCAAATGGATCAAGGACCTTGATATCAGGCCAGAGACTTTAAAAACCATAGTTGAAAGGATAGGGAACTCCCTCGAGCTGATTGGGCTAGGCCAACACTTCCTAAACAGACATCCAATGGCACAATCACTGCTACCAACTCTCAACAGTTGGGATCTTGTGAAATTAAAGAGCTTCTGTTCAGATAAAGAGATTGTCACACGAGCTCAAAGGCAACCCACAGAATGGGAGAAAATCTTCACTAACCACATATCTGACAGAGCTCTACTGTCCAGAGTGCACAAAGAACTTAGAAAATTAAACTCCAAGGAAAACACTGGCCCAATTAAAAAATGGGCCCTGGAACTTCAAAGAAACTTTACCAGAGATGAAATTAAAATGTCTAACAATTATCTTAAAAAATACTCCACTTCCTTCGCCATCAGGGAAATGCAAATCAAAACTTCCCTGAGATATCATCTCACCCCGGTCAGGATGGCAAAAATCCACAATACAAACAACGACAAATGCTGGAGAGGATGTGGAGAGAGGGGAACTCTCCTACATTATTGGTGGGAATGCAGGCTCATACAGCCACTCTGGCGAGCCGTCTGGAGATTCTTAAAGAAATTAAAGATTGAAATGCCGTATGACCCTGCTATCCCACTTTTGGGAATAACCCCCCATGCAGCAGAGGTTCGCCTCGATATCACAAGCTCGACCATGTTCATAGCAGCACTGTTTACAATAGCAAAGTCATGGAATCAACCTAAATGTCCAACAGTTGACGAGTGGATAAGGAAACTGTGGTACATCTATACAATGGAGTACTACTCAGCCATCAAAAATGATGAATTACTGGAATTTGCTGGGAAATGGATGTCATTAGAAAGAATTATATTAAGTGAAGTATCCCAAACCCAGAAAATTAAGCGCCGTATGTACTCCCTAATAGGTGGCTCCTAGTACCAAACTCACCCAGCCCACATTGAGACACTCAAAAGTAAACCTATGTAACACAGTAATTGCAAGGATTATGAACAAGAGAGATGGGTTAGGAGGGCCACACCAGAAACAAGGAGAGAGGAGACCATGTTACAGCAGAGAAAATAGGCCTCCATCAAGGTCTGCAAGTAAGTAATGAGAAACCTGGTTAAGTTCACAGACGTTCTTTCCTGATCTCACCAGAAGGGGAGGGCATATAGTCTAGCAGATAAAAAGTAATCATTTTGCAAATGGGTGATGGACCCCTCCCTCAGTGAGGTTTCCTACTCTTATTACATCTACCCTTGAATGTGCTATTACAACAAGACTCCAGTTTAACAGCTTTTTGTCTCTGGCCAGGGGGTGACATACAGTGCCCAGCAGAATGGAGTGAAGGGAATTGCAGGAGCAGCAAAACTGCAAAAGAAAATCAACAAACCACAATCCAGAACTTCAGAGACTCTATATCAATCACATAGAACTAGGCCAGCCTAATCTCTCCCCATCCTGGAGCTCAGGGACATTTGCGGAAGAGGGGGCGGTAAGATTGTAAGAGCAAAAGGATGGGAGGAGCAACGATTTGCAAGATTCTCAACAATAGTTGGGGCCAAAGCAATCATAATGGGACTTTGCATGCCCTGCGCAATGTCCAGTGCACTGTTGCCCTCATAAAGTCTAGCATCTGTTAAGGGCACCGAGACCCCTGGAGGCAAGGGATTGACAGCCATAGTAGTGATCTTATGCTTAAGGAGAACAAGAGAAAGGGCTTATGGAAATGCCACTGGGTCCTTATATGTCATCGGAGAGGAGGACCCAGTGGAGAGTTAGGCGTACACAATAAAGGACTCTCTGGGAATTGGGGGGGAGGCACTGGGGGAAGGGGAGGGGGAGGAGGGGGGAGGGAGGGAACTGGTAAAAAAAAATTTTAAAATGTATAATTAAATTTTTAATAAAAAAATATATAAATATATTTCATGGACAAATTTAAAATGTTCTCTCATTAAAACTTCAGTTCCAACATTTTAAAAGTATAAAGTTTCTTAACTTAAGACTTAAGACTCAGAATAAGTTAAATACCTTAAAGCAGATAAAACATTAAAGCAGAAGTATCTTAAAACAATAAGAAAACATTTAAAAGATCAAAGTCCAGCAAATGAAATACCACATCATTTACTTCAATGTCCATCTTCTGTTGCTCATCACCTAGTCAAGGCGGCTCAAAGATTCTAAGCAGCTTAAGCTTGTAAAAGCAGAGTTCCTCTGAAACAGCTGAATCTCCACTCACAGTCCTCCTCAGCATACATCCCATGGATCTGGCATCTCCAACAGTATTCTGGGTTCCTCTGCACCTATAAGCTTCATGTTCTCTGGAAGGAAATCTATGCCTGCCACTTGGAGACAAGCTTTTGCTGCTTTCCATGAACCCTTCAGTAGTACACCAAAACTAGTATCACTTGAGGGACGCTGCCAGACTATGAAGAGAGGTTGAAATATGGCTTAGTCCACTAGAGCTACATAGCTATAATAACTTTAATGCACTGATGCTGGAAAAGCCTTTTTTCTAGGCAGCCAAACTGACAAAGGGCAAGAAACAGCTTTAACTTGGGCTTTCAACCCCTGAAGGAATCTGAGTTTTCAACCACGAACTCATCATAAGGTGGTTTTCATATCACAGTGCAAGTCACTGGGTTTTCCTTCATTGATACTCATTTCTTCAACAATGTCAGTTATTTGGCTGGCTGCCCTTTCTTCATGCAAATCCTCAAAGCTGCCAACACAGCTCTCCTCTATCAAGCAAACCAGTCTATCGTGTTTAAATTCAGCATTACCAAAGTCCTTGTTCCCCTCATCAGAAACTAGGCCCAAACAATTCACAAGTCTCTCAGCACTGATGTTATTCAACTCCAAAGAATGGTATTAGTAATCCATAAAATGAAAATCTTCAAACGTTTGCAACTTTGTCCAGCAAAACCATTCAAAAGCCACAAAGTCCACACAGTCAGATTTATCAGCCACACCCCACATCCTGGGTACCAAATGCTGTTGCAGTTTGCCTGCATTGTTGTTAATGAATGATCATCAAATGGCTTAAAGGAACAAAGGTTTATTCTCTCATGATTTCAGGTTACAGTTCTCAGTCCAGCTTGATGGGAGGGTATGCACCAACATCAGGGCCAAGGGAACTGGCTACACCATCACCACATAATAGCTGAGAGATGGACAATCCTTACTTGCCAGACTACCATGTCTGGCCAAATGAATAAAAGGATGCCAACTCTTTCAACCAGCGCTCCATGATTTATTCCAGGGCCTAATCCCACCCACCATGGGCTGGACGTTACCTATTGCCTAAAAAATCTCTTCTAGCAGGTTTTCTCTGGGCTTAACTCAACTACTAATTCTCCACAAATGTGTCCAGGGCTCAAACCCTCAACTGTCAAGTTAACACCTGTGCCTAACTATGACACTGAGCCTTCTCTTCAGTTGAAGCTTATGTTCATTTTGGAGATGCTGTATGTATGCACATTCATATTCACATTTTTTCATGGAAGTGGAAGATCAGAGGAGGTTAAGTATCTTCATCAAATCCAATACTCCAAATTTCTTGAGGGAAAGTATCCTACTGAATAAGGTCATTGCTATGTAGAATATATGTGTTAACCAACAACTATGTGACTTTCGCTGTGTTCTCCATTTTCCAAGGGAAGGGAACTACCATACCCTGGGTTAATCATGGGTGTTTATAATTTAAACTGAAGTTTTCATGAGATCACCACATCCCAATATTGCAAATAAGCTACTGATTAAATCTAAATTAATATGTTGAGAACGCCCTAATTCTTTAATATTGTTTTCTGAGTATTCACTGTTGAAATATGAATAGAGCTTATTAAATTATTTACTTACTTCATCAAACTCTGAAGTTGATGTTTTGCTTGAATCGACTATAAATTGCAACGAACAGCTTCTCTGATATTCGTGAATGGTGTCAAGATGGGGAGGGACTTTATGGTCATCTGAATAACAAAAATGTTCTCATCAGTTATTCAAATTGAGGTTTTCGTGGTTATTCAAACAAATTTACAGTTATTATTCACAAGGAATTTCATAAGATAAATTGGACTCATGGCAAATGTATTTTGTATATCCATGAACAACAATAAATCACGATATCATATACTAAAGTACTAATTGATATTTCCATGATACTTTAATCACATCAGTGTTTAACCAGAAAAAAATTATTTCAATATGACTCTCCTACTGGTTTCTAAAAGGAATATTCACCATTTATTTGTGACTTACTCTACTTCTCTGTTGTACTAAACACAGATATTATGAAACTTTATTACACGTCTTCCCCATGAGAACTGGGAAGGCTTAGTAAACTAGCTGTATTTCTTGTGTAACCCTGGTGAAATATTCATTATACCAAGCAGGAATAGAGGCCAAGAAATCTATTCCTATATCAGAATGTTTACATTTCCTAACTCTATCTTAAGAGAATGCTTCATGTGGTTCTTAAGCAATTAGCAGTTTCACAAAGCAAAAATAGCTTCCCCAAAATACTTTAGTTCATGTTTTATGTATTTTGTGACTGTATGCACTCTGCCATTCAAAGAAATACTTATAAAAAGGGAAGAGCTGCCAAAAGTTCATTCTGTAATTCAATTTTCTTGTGCAAACCTCTATATTCATTGTTCCAAAAACACCATGACATGATTATTCATTATTAGTATGTTTTCACATACTACTCATCTTTACGAGAAAATGAAGGTGACAGGCACACAGCATGATGCCATGTCTTCCATACTGCAAATAATACGTCTGTAAATATGGGCCTAAAGTCATCTCACATCCCTACTTCAAATACATCCTCTGCCTTGACTTGCTAGTTTAAATATCAGTACTTCCTATATTCTATTACTTGCACAGATTTCTTCATATTCTATAGTTTGGGTCGGGATTTACTTGGCCTCGTTGACGAAGAAAAAGAGACAGGATATTCAATGGGTCTAGTCATTCTTTCAGTTTGACACATGGTGACATGTGTAATGCTTCAGAATAAGCTAATTAGTGAAGGGTCTCTGAAATTTACCCATTCATTGGAAGACAGGGATATGTGCTAAGTGATGCTGTATTTATCCACATGTTTTCTTGTGTGATTTTATGAAACATGATAAAGGAAGTACCCTGTGTAGGACAAGGTATAGAATGTATACTTTGGAATAACAGTGACTGCCATAGGCACACATATTTGAATGCCATGTATATTTAATGTTTGAAAACTTTGTAGAAATTTTGGGATGTAGAGCCTTGCTGGAGGAAGGCACAGAAAACATGGTGAGATTAGAGGTTTTGATGGCCTGGTATAGCTGCCTAAGTTAGGTCTTTTCAATCATTACAGCTGTGGTCATCTAAATCTGGTACTTCTGCTGTTACCTGTACTTATGCCTGCTACCCACATGGATTTCTTTCATATGTCAGGATAAGGTCTGTGAAGTTGGAAGTCAAATAAAATCTCCTTTACCTCTTTTAAGTGTATATGAACACTGTCTTACAGCTGCAAAAGGAGTAACAGCCAAAGTTTGTGCAAATTGCTTCTTATGAGACCATAATTGATATACTCTTCAACTCAAAAGATGTTCTACTTAATTCTGTTGATAATTAGAAGGTTGTAATTAGTCAGATGTATTTTGTGGATGTCCTCTGTTCTACTCAGTGGGGCTTTGTTATTAATCCTGGCAAATATCTTGTACCTTTTTAATACTATTTGTTCATACGCTTTTCCACAAGTAGGATATCCATAAAAAAAATCCTTCTTCTAGTTTGGCAGTGAAGGTTTCATTTTAAATTATGAGACAACTAACCATTGTTTTGTCAATATTTTGCAATTTTAATCAGAGATTAAAATGAGTGAAGGTCTCTTCTGTCCATTCTCCCTACGTTTCCCTTCCCTTCACTAATCCATCAGTCTCCTTCATACCTTTCTGTATGTCACCTTATGTCACCCACAGAGCCTACATGAGGCTGGCTACACTATTCGGAAACAGGGCCCTGTGCCAGTATAAGTGGCCATTCTGTAGGTAAACCCATTTCATGAAACACTCTCATTCACCTGTCTGTGTAGTTACGACTGCAAAGATTCCTTTCTCCTGAGATCTTTGCTGGAATATTGTTGTATCAGCCATTGTGCAAGTTTAGTGGGTGTAGATCTCACTGCTGTGATCTTCTGCATTAAGACCATTCATGACTGCAGTGCCATAGCCAGCACTGAAACTCCTCACCTTTAGGCACTTACAATGTTATCATCTCCTCTTCTACAAAGTTCCCTGAGCTTTAGGATGGAAAGAGATTTGGCTGGCCTGATTCAAGCCAGGCAGTTTAGGGTTACTGATACTCTGCAAACATCATTGCTTATGGTTGTTTACAGCATAACTCTTATACAACAAAAACCTGCTTCTGGTTTAGGTATCCTTTTTAACATTGCTTACAAAAGACTTTTAAATGTCAACACTTTTCTTCATGTTCTATCCCTGTGTTTGTTTTTCATATGCTAAAAAGTAACCTGCATTAACACATGAATATCAGTTCATAGTGTGCTGGGATAATATGCACACAGAAGCGCCTCAGTCTCACTAATTCCCAACCACAAAAAGGCAAACATAAATGAAAAGGAAAGCAGAACCATACATATAAGTTGATGCCATAAAACAATATCTGTAATAGCATAGCTCTTTGACTTCAACATTTAAAATGTGATTTTAGCTTTTGTGTCTATTGCAAACACTGGGGTGTTCAGCTTCCCTTTTTTTCCTCCATTATTTTTCAGTATTTTAGGTTTCAGCTATCCTGACACTACATTCTTAGGGGGCATCATTCTTTCTATCTATATCTGAGAGATGCTTGGAAGTCAAAAAGACGACATTCAGGACAGATTCTCTCCTTTCATCATGTAGAACTTGTTTTCTCATGGATTATACATATTTTCTCATTCATAAAGTGTAAGAAGAAAATATCTAAGCAGGCATCTTTTTCTGAAACTTGTTGTGCTTATCACTTTCTCATAAATAGAAGATATATGATAATAACATTATACATACTATGACAAACCAACTCATTTTAAAAGTTTTACACATTGCAATCAGTTGCTGTAATTTTTCAGTCTGCATTTGCCATTTATTAAGTGCAGTTCTTGGGAAAGTATTAACTCAAGTTAGATAAAAATGGACATAATCTTTACAAATACTGCAGGTATTACAGTGAAAATACATGAGAAACAACATCCAAGAAAACAAATCTCCCACTGTAGGAATTAATCCCATAATGATAGACTCCAACCAGAATAAACCCACGGAAAATAGCCAAGAAAGCCTGACCCAGGATAATGACTTTCAAAACATGATCATTACCATGATCAATGCTATGAAGGAGGAAATCCAGAAGGAATTAAATAACCGCACCAATAGTTTTGAAGAGGAACACTGCAGGCACTTGGAGGAGTTCAGAAGAACAGTTCAAGAAACAAAAATAGGCATAGAGCAGTTAAAATAGTCTCAGGCAGAGTTTAAAATTGAACTAAAAGACAAGTTATCTTCAACCCAAAACTCAACAGAGAGTCTTATCAGCAGAACAAATGAAGCAGAAAATAGAATTTCAGATCTTGAAGACAAAGTGGGAGAATTAACCAGCTCAATGGAAAAAATTGTTAAAGCCGAAAATATACTTGAGAGGAACATTGAAGAGATATGGGACACCCTGAAGAAGCCTAACATGCGCATTCATGGAACACCAGAACAAGAATCCCAAAATAACATCCCTGAGGAAATATTTCAAATCATCATAAATGAAAACTTCCCACAACTAAAGAATGAGAGGCCTATCCAAATACAAGAGGCATTTCGCACTCCAAACAGATATGACCAAAATAGAAACTCGCCAGGGCAAATAACAGTCAAAACACTCCACATTCAACACAAAGAAAAGGTGAGGAGAGCTTCAAGAGAAAAAAAGCAAGTCACTTCTAAAGGTAAACCTATAAAAATAACAAATAACTACTCAATGGAAACAGTAAAAGCAAGAAGAGCTTGGAGAGACGTACTTCAAGTATTAAATGACCAAAAATGCCAACCCAGAGTGATATACCCGGCAAAATTATCTGTCATGATTGAGGGAAAAAGAAAAGTTTTCCAGCACAAAGACAACTTGAAGGGATACATGTCTACCAATCCAGGCCTTCAAAAAATGCTAGAAATGATACTCAAGCTTGACGAAAAAAACAAGCGTATCCAGGAGGACAGAAGGAAAGTATAATACCACCAAACCATAATTATCAAACAATACGCTTACAAAATCCACTAAGTATAAAAAATGTCCAGAATTAAAAATAATTTCTCCATTATAACACTAAATGTCAATGGTATTAACTCACCGATCAAGAGACACAGATTACAAACTTGGATCCAACAATCTGCTGCCTTCAGGAAACTCATCTCAACACAAAAGATAGGCACATCATAAAAATGAAAGGTTGGTCCAAAATCTTGCAAGCTAATGGAACCAAGAAACAGGCAGGGGTAGCAATTATGCTTTTGGACAAAGTGGATTTCAAACCAAAGAAAATCATAAGAGACACAGATGGATACTACATTTTACTCGCAGGTACAATTCATCAGGAAGACTTCACAATATTGAACATATATGCACCCAATACGGGCCCCTCCACATTCATTAAGAAAACCCTACAGCGTCTAAAGCAAGAAATCAACCCCCAAACGATAATTCTTGGGAACTTCAACACCGCCCTATCAACATGGGATAGATCAACAGGTCAAAAGCTTAACAGAGACACTTTGGAACTTAATCAAACCCTTAAAGAAACGGACCTCACAGATCTCTATCGAACTTTTCATCCACGCACAAAAGAATACACATTTTTCTCAGCAGCACACGGAACATTCTCCAAAATAGATCACATATTGGGCCACAAAATGAATCTACACATATACAAAAAAGTTGAAATTCTAACCTGTGCCCTATCAGACCACCACAGCCTAAAGCTGGACATCCACAACACAACAAACAAGAGAAAATACACTAACTCCTAGAAACTTAACAATATGATGCTGAATGAGAACTGGATTCAAGAAGAAATTAAAAAGGAAATTCAAGATTTCCTGAAAGTGAATGATAACGAAAATAAAACTTACCAAAATCTCTGGGACACAATGAAAGCTGTTCTAAGAGGTAAGTTCATAGCTCTTAATGCCTACATCAAAAAAATGGAAACATCAGAAATAAACAACTTAACAATGCAGCCTAAAGCTTAAGAGAAACTAGAGAAATCTGATCCCAAAAGTAGTAGAAGAGAGGAGATTAGCAATATAAGGGGAGAAATATCTGAAAACGAGATTAGGAAAATGATAGAGAAAATCAATTAGTCAAAAAGCTGGTTCTTTGAAAAAAAATCAATAAGATTGATACACCTCTAGCTGAATTAACCAAAAGCAAGAGAGAGAAAACCCAAATTAACAAAATTAGAAATGAACATGGAGTTATCACTACTGATACCCAAGAAATCCAGAGAATTATAACATCATATTTCAAAAACGTATACTCTGTGAAGTTTGACAACACAAAAGAGATGGATGAATTTCTAAGTAAACACAACTTACCTAAATTGAATCAGAAAGCTGTGAATTATTTAAATAGTCCTATAACATATGAGGAAATTGAGGAAGTAATCTCGAATCTTCGCACCAAAAAATGTCCTGAATCAGATGGATTCAGCACAGAGTTCTACCAGACATTTAAGGAGTTAATAACACCAATACTCCTTAAACTGTTCCATCAAATAGCAAAGGAAGGAACACTACCAAATTCCTTCTATGAAGCTAATATCATTTTAATCCCAAAACCTAATAAAGATTCACTTAAAAAAGAAAACTATAGACCAATCTCTTTGATGAACACTGATGCAAAGCTTCTCAACAAAGTCTTAGCAAATCAGATTCAAAAACCTATCAAAAAGATCATTCACGGGGACCAAGTAGGCTTCATCCCCAGCACAAAAAGGTTGGTTCAACATACGCAAATCAATAAATGTAATTCATCATGTAAACCAGTCCAAAGTCCAAGACCACATGATACTCTTGATAGATCCAGAAAAAGCTTTTGACAAGATCCAACAGCCTTTTATGATCAAAACGCTAGAGACAGTAGGAATGGAAGGAACTTTTATCAATATAATAAAAGCTGTATACAACAAGCCCACAGCAAGGATTATGCTCAATGGGGAAAAACTGGAAGCATTCGCACTTCGATCAGGAACTAGACAAGGCTGTCCACTCTCACCACTTCTATTCAATATTGTACTTGAAGTCTTAGCTAAAACCATAAGACAAGAAAGGGACATAAGAGGGATTCAAATAGGCAAGGAAGAAGTCAGGTTATCCCTATTTGCAGATGACATGATCTTATACCTGAGTGATCCCAAAAACTCCACCAGGAAGCTCCTGGAACTAATTGAGAAGTTCAGCAGTGTGGCAGGATACAAAATAAATGTACAAAAATCAGTGGCCTTCTTATATGCCCAGAATGAAAGAAGTGAAAAAGCCCTGAGAGAAACAATCCCATATACTATAGCCCCTAAAAAAATGAACTACCTTGGTATAAACCTAACCAAGGAGGTAAAAGACCTTTACAATGAAAATGTTAAAACCCTAAAGAAAGAAATTGCAGAAGACACCAGAAGGTGGAAAGACCTCCCATGTTCCTGGATTGGCAGAATCAACATCATAAAAATGACCACCCTACCAAAGGCAATATATAAATTCAGTGCTATACCAATTAAAATCTCAAAGCAATTCTTCAAAGAAGTTGACCAAACAATCTCAAAATTCATATGGAGGCACAAAAGACCCAGAACAGCAAAGACAATCCTGAGTAACAAAAACACTGCTGGAGGTATCACCATACCAAACTTTAGTCTATACTACAAATCCATAGTTATAAAAACAGCCTGGTACTGACTCCAAAATAGACACACAGATAAATGGATAAGGGTTGAAGACCCAGATATGAGCACACAAAATTACAGCCATTTGATCTTTGATAAAGGGGCCCAAAAAATTCAATGGAAAATGAACAGTATCTTCAACAAATGGTGCTGGCAAAACTGGATTTCCACATGCAGAAGATTAAAACTGGACCCGTACTTGTCACCATGTACAAGACTTAATTCCAAATGGATCAAGGACCTTCATATAAGTCCAGAGACTATAAACATCATAGTTGAAAAATTAGGGAACTCCCTCGAGCTGATTGGGCTTGGCCAACAGTTCCTAAACAGACATCCAATGGCACAGTCAGTGCTACCAACTCTCAACAGATGGGATCTTGTGAAATTAAAGAGCTTCTGTTCAGATAAAGAGATTGTAACAGGAGCTCAAAGGCAACCCACAGAATGGGAGAAAATCTTCACTAACTACATATCTGATAGAGTTCTATTATCCAGAGTGCACAATGAACTTTGACAACTAAACACCAAGACAACTAATGAACCAATTAAAAAATGGGCCCTGGAACTTAACAGGGATGAAATTAAAAGGTCTAACAAATATCTTAAAAAATGCTCCACTTCCTTAGCCATTAGGGAAATGCAAATCAAAACTTCCCTGAGATGTCATCTCACCCTGGTCCAGATGGCAAAAATCCACTATACAAACAACAACAAATGTTGGAGAGGATGTGGAGAGAGGGGAACTCTCCTACATTGCTGGTGGGAATGCAGGCTCATACAGCCACTCTGGCGAGCCATCTGGAGATTCTTAAAGAGATTAAAGATTGAAATGCCATATGACCCTGATATTCCACTTTTGGGAATAACCCCACACACAGCAAAAATTCACCTCCAAAGCACAAGCATGACCATGTTCATAGCAGGACTGTTTACAATAGCAAAGTCATGGAATCAACCCAAATGTCCAACAGTTGATGAGTGGATAAGGAAAATGTGATACATTTATACAATGGAGTACTACTCAGCCATCAAAAATGATGAATTACTGGAATTTGCTGGAAAATGGAAGTTATTAGAAACAATTATATTAAGTGAAGTATCCCAGACCCAGAAAATTAAGCACCATATGTACTCCCTAATAGGTGGCTCCTAGTACCAAACCCACCCAGCCCACCTAGAGACACTCAAAGATAAATCTCTGTAATACAGTAACTGCAAGGATTATGAACAGGAGGGATGGAGTAGGAGGGCCACACCAGAAGCAAGGAGAGAGGAGACCATGTCATGTTAGAGCAGAGAAAATAGACCTCCATCAAGGACTGCAAGTAAGTAATGAGATACCTGGTTAAGTTCACAGAAGTTCGTTCCTGATCATTTACTACTGAGGGGGTATGATCTCACCAGAAGGGGAGGGCATATAGTCTGGCAGATAAAAAGCAACCATTTTGCAAATGGGTGATTGACCCCTCCTGTGGGGGTACCTAGGCCCATAAGCCTGGACTCTGGATGATACATTAGCAACTGAACAGACTCCTCCCTTGGGTGGTTGAGTTTGTCTCTTGTGTGTAAGACAATGATAGGTTGAACTCCTTCCTTGGAAGTTGAGAAAACTGCCAGGTCCTTTGGAGGCTTTTGTTTCTTTAAGAAACTGGCTGGGCTGTTCCTCCCTCCCTATCAGTTCTTTCCTGCTTACCTGAGAGATGTTAATGTACATGCCAAGTAACTCTGTTTTGTGGCATACTTTGCCCATTCTCTTCTAGCAACAAGGTGACATGCCTGTTTAGCATACCTGGTGATATGTCTGCCCCAAGGCAATTGGGTGTAACTCCTGACTTCTTTTTGTTAACCAAAATGTATGTGCTTTACATAATCCTGTAAAGAATTTGGCCCTGCTCCTTGATTATAAAACCCCTGTATGTTACAATAAAGTTGGCTTGGATGATAGTGGACATCCAAGGCCCCCTCTGACCCAAAGCCTGAAACTTTTAATTCCTACCACTCCCACTTCAGATTTCCACGTTTGTAGATTTGGGTTCATGCTGGTTCGTGGGCTGGACACCCTCCCTCACTGTGGTTTCCTACTTTTATTACATCTCCCTTTGAATATACTCTTATAACAAGACTCTATTTTAATAGCTTTTTATCTCTGGCCAGGGGTGACATCCAATACCCATCAGGATGGAGTGAAGGGCATTGCAGGAGCAGCAAAACTGAAAAAGAAAATCAACAAACCATAATCCAGAACTTCAGAAACTCTATATCAACCACCTAGAACTAGGCCAGACTAATCTCTCCCCATCCTGAAGCTGAGGGAAATTCAGGGAAGAGGGGCCTCGAGAGGTGGGTCAGGGGTTAAGCCTCTGCCTTGCAGGCTGAAGGTCCTGAGTTTGGATCCTAGACCCCACATATAGACACTGAGCAGAAGCGGGGGCGGCCTGTATTTCTGGTCTTGGTAGGGCAGAGCCTGTGAATCCTGGGGCAGAGTAAATGAGGAGGTGGAGGCGGTCCATGGTGGTTCCCAAATCCGTCCATGGTTCTACACACACACACATACATACACACACACACATACATGCATACACACACATACATACACACACGTGCATGCATGCACAATTGAATAAATAATAAATAAAAAAAGGAAGTTAAGGAATGAAATGCCATATGACCCTGCTATTCCAGTTTTCGAAATAATCCCCCATAAAGCAAAACTTCACCTTGATAGCACAAGAATGACCATGTTCATAGCAACACTGTTTACAATAGCAAAGTTATGGAATCAGCACGAATGTCCAACACTTGATGAGTGAATAAGGAAAAATGTGGTATATTTATACAATGTACCACAACGTACCACAAAAATGATGAATTAATGGAATTTGCCGGGAAATGGATTGAATTAGAAACAGTTATATTGAGTGAAATATTGCAGACATGGAAAATTCAGCACCTATATACTCTCTGATAGGTGGATACTAGTGCCAAACCCACTTAGATACACTCAAAGACAAATCTCTGTAATACCTACAGTGATTGCAAAGATTATAAACAGGAGAGATGGGGAAGGAGGGCCCAACAGAAACAAGGAGAGAGGGGACCATGTTACAGCAGAGAAAATAGGCCACCATCAAGGACTGCAAGTAAGTAATGAGACATCTGGTTAAGTTCACAGACTTTCCTTCCTGATCATTTGCAACTGATGGCTTATGATCTTACCAGAAGGGAAGGGCATATAGGTTGGCAGATAGAAAGTAGCCATTTTGCAGATGGGCGATTGAGCCCTCTCTCACCGTGGTCTACTTTTATTCCATCTACCTTTGAATATACTCTTATAACAAGACTCTAATTTAACAGGTTTTTAATCTCTGGCCAGGGGCTGACATCCAATACCCATCGGGATGGAGCCAAGGGCATTGCAGGAGCAGCAAAACTGAAAAAAAATCAACAAACCATAATTCAGAACATCAGAGACTCTATATCAACTAAGCCAACCTAATATTTCCCCATCCTGAAGCTCAGGGAGATTTGCCAAAGAGGAGGGTGGTAAGATTGTAAGGTCACAAGGATGGGAGGAGTAATGATATGCAAGATACTCCACACAAGTTAGGGCCGAAGCAATCATAATAGGACTTTGCATGACCTGTGCTATGACCAACACATTATTGACCCCAAAAAGTCTAGCATGGACTAAAGGCACTAAGATCCTTGGAGGCTAGAGACTGACAGTCACAGTAGTGTTCCAAAGCTTAAGGGGAACACAGGAAAGGGTTCTGGGAAATGCCCCTTGGTCCATGCATCTCATAGGAGAGGAGGACGCAGAGGACAGTTTGGCATGCACATTAAAGGATTTTCTGGGGATTGGGGGGGAGTCACTGAGGGGGAGGCACTGGGGGATGGGGAAGGGTAAGGGGAGGGGGGGAACAGGGGAGTTGGGGGAGGTGGAGGAAGGGAGGGGACCAGTGTACCTGTTAAGTTTGTATTAGCAGAAATTATAATAAAAATTATATATAAAAATCAGTACATAGCCTATGGCTAAGAAGAAATTTATATAA
Organism: Typhlomys cinereus; assembly: GCA_023101885.1. Classification (NCBI taxonomy): domain Eukaryota; kingdom Metazoa; phylum Chordata; class Mammalia; order Rodentia; family Platacanthomyidae; genus Typhlomys; species Typhlomys cinereus. The sequence continues at coordinate 270,512 of JALPQD010000582.1, forward strand.
ATAGATCTTAAACTTAAAAAATTAGAAAATGAACATAAATTTTCTTTACAGTGAGTTCACAGTCTACATTAACAAAAAAAATACCTCGTGAGTTTTTTTCGCCTCTTAGTAAACACTCTTTTGACTGTGATATCTCTTGATATTCTTATATCCATTATATGGTTGCTTAATATTTCATGTAATGAATTCAAGTGCATCAAGTGAAGATCCTTGTCTGCTTGCCAATGGCATCAGGACAATTAAAAGGACAAATGAGAAAAATTTCATACCATGGAAAATTGTGAAAGAATGTATCATCTAAGGACCAATGAAAAACTGTTACAACATGGCTTGTGGGGAAGAATCTGTGAGCCTTTAAGTAAACACTTTAAAAAAAAGAAATGGAGTGTGGTCACACATATTTATAATCACATAATTGTAAGCAGAGGCACTAACGGCAGGAGTTCAAGGGCAGTCTCAACAATAATTGATGGGTGAAGATGGCTTTAGATGACTTTAGTTGCATACCATGCTACCTCAAATTCCCAACACCATCCTTCAACACATACAAAGAGAATCCAAAAACCAAAGTGATCAACAGAATAGCCTATCCTCTAAAAGCAAATTCCAAACTTCAGATGCCCAATAAAAGCTGCAGTCTACACTATGTTTAGACAAAACCTGGTAAAAACAGTTCGACATCACCCCTGACTGATGAGATCTTTTCTGCGTGAATTGTCTGATCAGAATGCAGTCACTGAGCTGGGAAATTGCACACTGCTTCTTCCGCTGTAGTACATGGCACAAGTCCATGTTCCGACTTGAAGATCAGGTCAGGTTTGATCATGCTATGTTCTATAAGCACAAAAAGTACGTATGTAAAAGAAGGTAGAGTGCTGAGTCACATACACTGATAAAAGACAACAGTTGGCAATCCTGAACTCTTCTGTGATTGGGTCATTGGAAACTTTGGTTACAGAGGGTTCACATTCGGTCCTTCAATGACTGGACTACTACTTTACATAGTATTAAATTACACAACAATAATTGAAATTGACCATGCAAAAAATTTTAATTATCACTGTGATGGTTTTATTGGTTAATAAAACTGTGTGAAAACATGAGTATCTGTAAAAGGAAATGGACAGCCAATAATTGCAAGAGGCATAGTAGAAAGGTCATAGTTCAACAGACAACTTGTATTGAAAAAGTACAAGAACATGAACTTGACTATTGTACCAGACCAATATTCAAGGACCCCCCTTGGGTTACACAGAGTGCAAGTGTACCTTAGAACACAAAATAAAACATTGTCTCATGAAACTTAACAAAATTAATACTGTAAAATATACACACATAAGAAGGGATCGATAGATGGAAAACATTCTCATTGTAATATCACATGTACCATGGAGTGTCTGCATGTCATGAATGCCTTAGTAAATATGAAAATAAAAGTCTTTAGAGATTTAGAAATAATCACCAAAAAATCTCAAGGAATTTCCCAGGCAAGTTATACATATTTTAAAAATCCAACAATTTTCAAGGCTACAGAAATCAAAATGTACAAACTTGAAATAGTTATGCTACCATCTTTCAAAGCAAGCTGAGGATATAGAAATCAAAACAGCGAGGTGGTGATGGGTGCTAAAGACTTTGTCATGAGTCCACAGTGAAGACAGCAGGAAGAGCCAAAAGAAACAATGAGGTCTTAGAGGACCTCCCTAGGATGCATGTTGACATCATTGCTTCCTGGTCACAATAATGCTCCTACCACGGTGTTTTCCACAATATAGGACCAAACAAAAACGGCCAACTTTGTATTGACATAAATGTTTAAAAACCCTGAGCCAAAATAAGCCTTTCTTCTTTTATTACATATAGTAGATACATATGTGTTGACATACAATACCCATCAGGATGGAGCCAAAAGCGGTGCAGGATTAGCAAAACTGGAAGAACAAAAAAACATCCAACTCGAATTCAGAGCATCAGAGACCCTATATTAATCACCAGGAACCAGGCCAGCCTAATCTCTCCCCATCCTAAATCTCAGGGAAATTTGTGGAAAAGGGGGCAGTAAGATTGTAAGAGTCTAAAGATGGGGAGGACCAACGATATGCAAGATACTCCACACCAGTCAGGGCCGAAGTAATCATAATAGGACTTTGCATGACCTGCGCAATGACCAACATATCATTGACCCCTCAAAGTCTAGCACGGATCACAGGCACTAAGGTCCTTAGAGGCAAGGGACTAACAGCCACAATAGTGTTCCTATACTAAAGGGGAACACAAAAAAGAGCTCTAGGCAATGTTACTGAGTTCTTACACCTCATTAGAAGAGGAGGACCCAGAGGATAGTTTGACATGCACAGTAAAAGATGCTCCAGGAATGGGGGGAGGAGGGGACTGGGAGAAAGGGAGGGGGGAGAAAAAGAAGGGGAAAAGGGGGGAGGGAGCAAGGAGTTCCAGGGAGGGGCAGAGGGAGGGAGGGGAATGGGGTACCTATCAAGTTTGAATGAGTGAAAAAAAAAAATAAATTTTTACAAAGAGGAAAAAAACATGTTTTGAAAGAAAGATGGAAACTAATGAAGTTAGTCAAATAATTTTCAGAAAAGTCAAAAGTAGAGACTAAAATAGTGATTTCTAAAAGGTAGGAAAAGATGGTGAGGAGAAAGTGATGAAGGGAGGATGTGTAGCATTTACTAGGTCACTCAGGGAGTTAATGAGGTACTCTTACATTCATAGTACAGTAATAAATATGCAGTTAATAATAATGCATGTAACATTATAACGTAGTTGAGAGGTACAATGGTCCTAACACAAATCAATAATCCTTGTGCTAACACACTGAAGTGAACACCTACATGGCAAGTAAGTGTGCTGCATCTACAGTGTTCTCTGTAAATGTTTGCCATTATGGAAATGTGCTAGGAACATTTACCATACATATGTAGTGCTATATTCATCAATAAAACCTAGGGAAATGGTATAATGGGAAAATTGTCATGCAAGGATGAGTACATCAACTCATGTGCATGAGAACCACAAAAACCTCTGGCTGCAGAAGTACACACATCTAGGCCCAGTGCTCGAGTGTGAGATGGGTGGCATAGAGCAAACAATCACCCAGAAAACTAGCAAATAATAGACTGAATGTCAAAAATGCAGAAGGCTCAGATAACAGCTCACACCTGCTGACCTACACAGTGATGATACTTGCATATGCAAAAGTATCACAGTGAACATGCACATATCAAGCAGACAACAAAAAATTAATATAAAAACCAAAGGTAGCATAACTCTTAACTTTTCCTAAAATGTATTTATTGTGAGTGTGAGTGTGTGTGTGTGTGTGTGTGTGTGGGTGTGTGTGTGTGCATGTATGTATGCCTGCCTGTATCATAGGGTAGTGCATGTGCCTGTATAGGATCAAACATGACTTTGGGAGTCATCCTGGACTGTATTAACATCCAATTTTGGTGTGTGTATTTTGATTCACTCTGAGATCTGCCCAACAGGGCTGAAGTGCAGGCCTCTGCAATTTTCTGCCTGGTGTTTTTACATGCTATCTGATCTAAACTGAGGAACTTTTGCTTGTGAGGCACAGTCCTACCTTCTGCAGCATCACTCCAGCATAAAGTAAGCATAACTCTTATATTGTCCAAGTAGAAAAAAGTAATTGGAACTCAAGCCTTCACAGGACAGTGAGACTCGCCCAAAAAACATTGTTGTAGGTCTCTGGCATCACATACCTGTAGAGGGTCCTCTAAGAAGCATCCAAGTACAGCCATTCCTCCCCGGTGAGGTTGACAGTTATGTCCTCAAAGCATACTGGTCCCTGCAAGGAAATAGGTCTCTTTAAAACAAATCTTCAGTTTGGACATAGTAAATGGGGTGTCATTATACTCTATGTGTATCTTGCCAGTGTCATAAAATAACATTTGATTTCTGCCACAAAAGACAGAAAAATAAATACAAACACATAATCTGGTTTATGTGTTTCATAAGACATGGAATCATGGAAACACAATTTAAGAATGTTAAAAAGAATTAAAACACAAACACAACCTGATGCCCATGCTCACCCGGCAAGAATCCCAAATCTATCAAGACTGCCTACTCACTGACAGTCTTCAGGATGACACAGTCAAATTGAAGGATACAGACTAACACTCCAAAAAAAAAGCAAGACCTTGGGAACATGAAAACCCCAAAGTTCTTTAAAGAAAATAAAAAAGAAAATCGGAGGATTAAGGTGAGCTTAATATCACCTTCGTAGTCTAAATTCCATACAATTAACCCACAAAATGGTTAAATTGAGGAAGAATGACAGTTCACAATGGGTCAGTGACGCGAGCCTGTTATTCTCATGTGAAATATTCATAAACAGAATCTGGATCATCAGAGAAAAACATGGCAAAACACTCTTTCTCACACATGCCTTGGGGAAGAAAAAAAAGATGAACTTACTGTGGAGAGGGAAGGTTAATGTTTAGATGGAGGAAAAATGGGAAATTGCACACCTCAAACCTTGCAATAGAACCAAAAACTAAAATCACATTTTAAATGTTGATAAGTCAAAGAGCCAGGCTTCCACAGAGACTTTATTAGGGCCTCAAAGATTATTGTTCTGTTTTTGTTTACTTTTATATTTTCCTCTTTTTTTTTTTTTTTTTGACTTGGTGGTTGTGACTAACAGCGAGGAACTCCTTTGTGCATATTATCTCAGTACACTATGAAGTGATATTCATTCTCTAATCCAGGTTACCTTTTGGCATATGAAAAATGAACATAAGGAAAGAGAAGGAAGAAAAGCGTTGACATTTAAAAGTCTCATGAAAGCAATGTTACAAGAGATACCTAAACAAGAGGAAGCCTATAGCTATAGAAGAGTTGTAACATAGACAACCTCAACCAACCAGAGTACAGAGTACCAGTAACCCTAAAATGCTGGACTTGAATGAGGCCAGCAAAATTTCTTTACATTGTAGGGCTCAGGAACTTTGTGGAAGAGGGGATGATAACATTGTAAGTGCCTAAAAGTGTGTGGGGGGTCTGTACAGTGCTGGTCTTGTCACTGCAGGAATGAAAGGTCTGAAGTCAGGAACTCACTGAAGTGAAATCTACTCACAGCATACTTACACAATGGCTAATAGATACATCAGTATTTCTGCTAAGAACAGCAAGGACTTTAGGAGAAAGATGTAGTCACAGTAGAAACCATACAGGCAGATGAATGGAAGTGTTTCTTCTATGACCCACAGCAGGGGGTGGGGGACAGAAATGAATCAGATGTGACGAAAGGTGGCTGGTACCTACGTATGCCTCATGAGCCAGGAAGTGCTCTGGGCTTCTCTCTTCACGTCCCCAAAATTGACATGGAACAGGCCCTAGTAGATCTATAATCCCAGCTAGCTGGAGGCCAAAGCAGGCAAATTTCAAGAACAGTATACAGAACAGAAATGTTGCAGGTTGGCTGTAACCTCACTCAGCAGTCCAAGCTACACTGGAACACACATCCATTCTTCCTGTCTCATGGTCGTCAGTATCTGGAAATATAGGTCTACACATCCATGCCTGGCTTACAGATTTAGGCCTACTTACAGTTTCATCTTGAAAGGAAATGGACACAGAAACACAGATGCATGGAGGTGATATCGGGTGAGAAAAGTACACACACAGCGTTCCTGGTGTCCAACATCCTGGGTTACCAATTCATTCAACTCAGGGACAGCCAAAATCTATTCCCAGGTCTGGCATTTCCACTAGCTGTAACTCTGGTACTGCTGCAGATACAGTTACAGAAACACAAGGGAATTATCTCTCATGCTACACATACCATCACTTAAGAGGCTCAGTCAAGAGAACTGACATAGGTTGAAGGATAGTCTGGGCTACAGTTTAAGATCTTGTCTAAAATGCCAAAAATATATTTCACAAGCAAGAAGTAAGGGATAGAAAGACTTATTTACAAAGACATGTCCACTTCTGAAACAAAGAAGGGAATTACATGTGTGGAACAAGGGGATTCCATTTGTGCAAGGGAAGATTAAGGATGTATGTCTCACTTTTATGCAAGGAGGTCTCAAAAGGTCTTACATCATGTGGTCCAAGTGATTCAAGTGCTAGGACTCAATTCCAAAATTATACTGAAAGCTAGGGAATGTAGGAGTCATAAATTTATCTCCCTTTTTCTCCATATACCTAGAATTCCCTCATGCCATAAAGACTTTGAATTGGTGCAAGGACCAGGCTTCCAAATGGGTGACAACTGCACAGTGATGTGGACAATGGCAAGAAGGAGGTCCCTGTTACAGATATGGGCTTAGAACTTCTTTGACCTACCTCAGGATGTCAGTCCAAGAACTCACTATGTTTGGATTCTGAAACACAAGGTGTCTTCCCTTGGATCTACACACAACAGCTTGTCAACTGAAATCCAGAAAAACTCCAAGTTACATTTGGAAAGAAGTGAAGACATACTTAAAGGTCACAAATATTTATGAATTAAACCTGGTTTCTCTACATTTTACTGTCATATAAAATATCCCTATAAAAGGGACAGTCTCACAGTAAATGCTGCTAAATATGCTGGAATCTTTCACTTTGACTCTCAGTCACAAGACACCTTGAGCCAACTTCAGATGAAAAGGCGTCTGTCCTGTCCCAACTCTGTGTGGTTCCTGTCTTTCCATTCTGACACAGTTAAGACCATGCCTTCACATCTGACATCACTGTAAATTTCTCTCCCTCTTCTTAACAAGGGGCATAGACTCTTCTCACCTTTTAGTATTATTTGAAATGAAATTTCAAATTTCAAAATTTTAAATTTTCAAAAATAATTTGAAATATTTTAAATCAAATTTGAAACCTCATTATAAAAAAAGAAATACTTTCTTGTATGCTCCAATTTCAGAGCAAATGCTACCTACAGTGCTGGAATTCTTGACTTAATCTCTCAGTTGACAAGAGAGTGTAAAGACTCCAGAGGGAAAGATCTTCCCCATCCCCAAGTTTGCTTAATGGTCCCTGTCTTTCCATCCTCTCAAAATCTTTCCACAGGCCACGCCTCCACACTTATGATCTTCTCACCTCCAACCCTCTTCCTGAGAACTGGTCTCCATTCTCCCTTTCCATTCATATTTCCTCTTTCTTCAGATTTCCTCCCCTGGGATTCACTACAGACTGTGCACAAACCCCTCAGCACCTCAGCAACTCCTCACATAGTCACTACTTCACATTGACCCTCACCTCCTTCCCTCATTACTTAGACCCTCAGGTTTTCTTTCACACAGCCACATCCTCCCTTAGGCACTGAATTCTGACATCAGTTCCTTGGCCTCCATTCCATGCCTTCTTCATAAGGTACTGACTTCCTCTCTCACGTCCAAGCCTGTCTTCTATCACAGATCATGCCATCACTCATCCATCCTCAGACACTGAGGTCACCCAGCAACAGATGCCTCTTTCATATCCTCTGACCCTGGTACAAAATCTTCTCAAGTCCTTTTTTGACCAAGCTGATGACCTGCCTGTCACCACCCTAAGATCTACCCATTGGCCTATATATCCTTTTCTGCTCAGTGAGTAAAGTTCCACAACATACCCATCTTCTGATCCTGGGACCCAGCAGGGAGGAATGGTAGGCTTTAAACCAGCACAGTAAAGCAAATTCTTATTCTTATCTTTCTCTGGTCTCAACCCACTGGCCAACAGGAATGACACTGCCCAATTCTTCAGAAAAAGAAACTGTATCACAAGAATTGTGATGGCTTCTCTGCATATATTCCCACAGGGAATATATGACTGGGCACAGAATCCAGGGCCTTACAGCCTCCAAGTAGGCATTCTACCATAAAGTGTTTGCTGAGATATCATGGAATAGTTCAGACCATACAGTGCTTGCTCTAAAATCTTGTTACCTGTCCAACTTGTATAAGAAAACTGACTTCTAAAATTTTCCTTTCATTTCTTCCCATAGCACATGGCATATATGGGTGAGTATGCCTGAGTATTTCTCTGTGTTATATTTGCTCAAATAAAAAAAAAACAAAAACATTCCCTGTTCATATTTTGCAGTGCAGGACTTTTTTTAAACATGGAATTCTTCTAAGTTGTCCAGGATGGCCTTCAACTCAACCAGCACCACAGGATTCTCTAAAGTTTATCATGCTTCCTCCTGTCTCATCATCCTGAGTTGGTGGGATTATACATATGGGCTAGCCTCCCTGAACCCAGGTGTAGAACATATTCTCTGTTTACTATTAACAGAGCAATGTGTGGAAGAAAAGGGGAGCAAAGCCTCTGGGTATGGCTGGTTCTGCAGTCAAGTGTCTTGCTTATTAACCATCTATCTGTGTGAAGGCCCAGCCAGCAAGCTTTCCCACAATAAGCACCTTCACAATGCCTTTAAGGAGGCAGATACAGGAAAGAGGACTAAACAGGGGCTAGGATACAAAGAACCCTTCCCCATGCCTACAATTCCCACCAAGTGAGAGGCTGTGGCAGGAGGAGTGTCAGTACAGCCTGTGGTACAAAGAAATCTTTCCTCAAATAAAATTTTTTTAAAAAAATCATGTTATCGCTGACAGTTTAGTAAGAGTGAAGGAGTCTCTAGGCTCCACCTTCAGGAGAACAGAGAGAAAGAGAGAGAGAAACAGACAGACGGCAGACAGACAGACAGACAGATGTAAGCCAATGATTAATTAACTGCAAGGTAGTTTATCAATTTCATATCCTAGTCAATTAAGAAACAAGACAATGAGCCAAAGACATGGCTCAAGGGCTAAGCCTCTGTCTAGCAAGCAGGAGGTCTTGAGTTCGGATCCCAGAGCCCAAGTTAAAAAAAAAAAAAAAGCAGCAGGTGGAAATGGCTATTGCTTGTATTTCCAGTCTGGAAGGAAGAGCATGGGAAATTCCTAAGCAAAGTAAATAGGGGGTAAAAGCAATATGATTCCCAAAGTTACTCTTGGACTTCCAGAGGCACACAAAATGGCTTATGGTACACACACAAAAAAATTCATTTAAGGAAAAGAAAAAGAAACAAAAGAACCACATGGTTCAGGGCTCCTAAAATAAGATGCTCACATATACTGTATGAGAGACTCATTATTACAAAGACTCTGAAATGCAGAGAACACAGACTTTTAGAAATTGCCAGCCAGTAATTCAAACCACAAGAAGCTTTCAGACCTAACCAGTTTCCATGAGGCTGTGAGCTGTGGCTGTCCTTTGGCATGGGGAAGCTGGGATCCAGGACACACAGGACACCAACAGGACTCCTGAGGAGACTGGATGAGCTTGCTTACATCCCTGCCAGCCCCAGGACACGGGGACATACCATATTTCTGAGCTGGAGAAGTTCTGTACCCCTCTTCTCCCCTGTCCAAATTCTGTACCTCCCTTCCCCCATGAACCTCTGGACAGGGACTCTACAACCCACCTCAGCCTGAGCACACCTCACCCACAGCACTCACCTGGAAGCCTGTGGTCCCCACAACTCTTGTCTGGAAGCTGGTTGCTAGTGCTCTGCACCCCAACCTGGGGCACAGAATATTCCTAATCTCTGTCATCAGCCCTCAGGGTTCTAGGGACCTACTCACCCCAGCATGATGTAGCTCAAGACCAGCCTTGCTCAATGCTTCCAGCAGGGAAACCTGGAGGCAGAGGATCCAGAAAACCCTCCATGTGCATAGGGTCCAAGCTAGAAGACAGAGCAGATGGCAAGGCCGAATAGACCTTGGAAGCCCACCATCCCTTTGTTGTCTGCAAAAATGCTCTTTGTTCACTAGACAATCACCCACAATACACACTAGTGCAAAGAAGTCCATGCCTTCCATTGGACTTGCACTTCCCAGCCTGTGTTGGTGGTGTTTGTCTTTGGGTGGCCAGTGGATGGTCAAGGATGACTAATGGAGTTATTCTGCACTGCTTCTACCTCCTTTTTGCTTAAGGTGCTGCCTTCCAAAGCAGGAAATATAGGTCTCTGACATTTTCCCCTGGTGTTTTCCTTGGGAACCGTCTGCTGTGGATGCAGAATCTTTACACCTGAGCCATCTCTGTAGCCCAGCATATCTTATATACAAAAGTAGAAGATGAAATTATTTTTTAAGTTCTCTGCAAATCTTGACAAATCTGCTCTTTTGAAGAGGAAACCAAATTTTGCAATGGGAAGATATTTTCTTACACAGTAATATCAGCCCCACACAAACTAAAAGGAACAATAGCTTTGAATTAAATATTTAGAACCTAATTTCAGAGTTTTTATGTGTATCAATGTTATTTTGTTCTCATTTATTTTACTGGACAATGACTTCCCTGGTTTACTTTCTTTCTCTGACCTGGGTATAATATTCTCCTCAGGACAGCTGAGGTGGTTCAGTGGGTAAGTCAGAGGAAAGTAAAAGGTAGCGCAACTCAGTGAATCCAGAAGTCAACCTTGGGTCTCGAAAAGCACACACAGTGTCCTGATACAAAGGCAAAATATAAATTAATTAATAAAAAATCATTTGTTTTTGTAATGATGGTTTTCATACTTACGCCTCACTTAAGTTAGAAAAGTGCTGTACTACTGAGCCACACAGCCAGCTGGGTTGGTTTTTTGAAAGAGGGTGTCATTCTGCAGCCAAGGCTGGCCTCAAGGTCACAGTCCTCTGGTCACACTTCTGAAAGCCATAGTTACAAGTGTCAGCTACCATGACCTGCATCCCTTTGTCTGTGTCTCCCAGTAGAAGAACAATCTTTAGAGGAGGGAGAACTTCTGTTTTAATAGGGCAAGAGCTTGAGACTCCTGCTCCTCCTGCCTGCATTCTCCTGGAGCTGAGCTGATAGATATGTATCAGCACGCATGATTTATGTGAAGGTGGGGATGGATCACACCCTAGGCTATCTGCTCACTAGACAATCACCCACAATACACACTAGGATATCCACAACCTGGAAGGAAAGCATCAAAGAATGGATAGGAACATGCCAGGCACATGAAAAGGAAAGTGAAGAAATGTCACAAGAGGAACCAGGTCTACACCATATCCACATGCTTGGCACTTTTTACTTGGCATCTGTGAATCTGTACTCTGGCTCTTTACCTTAGTAGGCAAAGGCTTTAGTCACTTAACTATTCCCCAGTCCTAAAAATACATTTTTAAGTCATACTCCTTTCATAGTCCCTAAAATAAAAATCCAATGTTACTAGGAAAAGAGAAGTCTCTAAGGAAACATACTACTATGGAAGCAAATGTTAGGTGAACATAGAGTTTGACATGGGCAGATAGGATTGGGGAACAGGAAATATGGGTGCTAGAGAGGAAAAGGTTATGTTGGGAAGCTTGGCTTTTAGCTTGCAGCCATGTTGATCAGCAGCCAAAGGGCACATAAACACACCACCTTTTCCAGTCTGCCAGAATTTCCACTGCCACAAGTCCAATCACCCAGGAGCAGACCATGAGCCCATGATCTTGCACCCAGTCTGATTCAGGCAGTTTCAGAACAGAAAAGCCATATTGGGAAGGACTTTGAAAATGGAGGTCACCCTCCACTGCTGGGATTGTGCTGAAGGAACGCACCCTACTAATTTGTCGAAACTGGTTTTTAATGTGACCAGATGTGGAGATGAGCTCTCTAATGCAGACAATTTCTTCAGAGAACTATCTGCTTTACTCCCTCCCAAGGTCAACTGGGCTGGATCCCAATATGAACAGACCAATGAGAAGTAGGGGATCAAAGTGCCATTCAGGTTTACTGAAACAGGAGGTAAGCAACAAGAGACACACAGTGCCCTCTGATACACACAGGCACACACAAATACATATTTTTTAAAACCAACCAACCAACCAACCAAGCAACCAGAACAACCCCCCTCACAGATCACTGCTAGGAGCATGACAGGCCCCTGATTCCTGCTGGCAGCTCTGCAGCCACCCACAGACCCCACCGCTGAGCTCCCCGAATACAGCAGCTTCCTGGTTGTGCTCAGCAGCACTCAAGTCTCCACAGCCCAACACGCCTCGGCCGGGCTCCAAGACCCGCAGCCCAATGATCCTCGCCGGCTCCAGACCCGCGCATGTCCAGGACAGGATGCCAGGGTCCCAGAGTCGGCCCAGCCCCCACCCCACACCCCCATGGAGAAACCCGGAGTGCCGTGGGGATTCACGGCTCCCCCTCCCTCTCCAGACCTGCCACGCTCACCATTACCCAGCACAGGGGGCAGCCCTCGGCTTCCTGCACTTCTCCCCCAGCAGTGTGGCCCGGGCCGCCTAACCTGAGGAGCCTTAAGTGCAGCAACCAAGATGGCGGGGAAAGGTGGGGCTGAAAACCTCTCACCAGGAAGACCCTGAAGGCCCGCCCTCTCCTCGCTGTCTGTGACCTGATTGGACATTCCTCAAGAGCCTCTGATTGAGCAATTTTCAGGTCACTCAGATACTGACTGACTGACACCTCTAATTGAATGAAACAAGAATCTCAATCTTCTCTCACAGATATTTTAAAGCAGGATTAGAAGTCAAACCTAGCACTAAGGAAACATTTTCTCACAGCATTTTACTTGAGGCTGTCTCAGCTAGTGAAATATATAAATATATCTTATACACAAATGTCAATAATAAAATGATTTTTAAAATTCTCTGTAAATCTTTACAAATGTGCTCTTTTTTTAATACATTTTTATTATTATTTCCGCTCATAAAAACTTAATAGGTACACCAGTTCCCACCCTCCCTCCTCCTTCCCCCAAACCACCTCCTCCCCCTCCCCTCACTCCTCCCTCCCCATCCCTCAGTGCCTCCTGCCCCAATTCCCAGAGAGTCCTTCATTGTGCATGCCTGACTCTCCTCTGGAACCTCCTCTCCGATGACTTACAAGGATCCAGTGGCATTTCCCTGAACCTTTCCCGTGTTCCCCTTAAGTATAGGAACACTACTATGGTTGCCAATCCCTTGCCTCCAAGGATCTTGGTGCCTTTAGCAGATGCTAGACTTTGTGAGGTCAATAGTGTGTTGGACATTGCGCAGGGCATGCAAAGTCCAATTATGATTGTTTTGGCCCTAACTTGTGTGGAATATCTTGCAAATCATTGCTCCTCCCATCCCTTTGCTCTTACACTCTTACCACCCTCTCTTCCGCAAATGTCTCTGAGCTTCAGGATGGGGAGAGATTAGGCTGGCCCAGTTCTAGGTGGTTGATATAGAGTCTGTGAAGTTCTGGATTGTGGTTTGTTGATTTTCTTTTGCACTTTTGCTGCTCCTGCAATGCCCTTCACTTCATCCTGCTGGACACTGTATGTCACCCCCTGGCGAGAGACAAAAAGCTGTTAAACTGGAGTCTTGTTATAAGAGCACATTCAAGGGTAGATGTAATAAAAGTAGAAAACCTCAGTAAGGGAGGGTTCAATCACCCATTTGCAACATGGTTACTTTTTATCTGCCAGACTATATGCCCTCCCCTTCTGGTGAGATCATACCCCCTCAGTTGAAAATGATAAGGAACGAACGTCTGTGAACTTAACCAGGTGTCACATTACTTACTTGCAGTCCTTGATGGTGGTCTATTTTCTCTGCTGTAACATGGTCACTTCTCTCCTTGTGTCTGGTGTGGCACTCCTACCTCATTCCTCCTGTTCGTAATCCTTGCAATTACTGTAGGTATTACATAGATTTACCTTTGATTGTCTCAAGATGGGTTGGGTGGGTTTGGTACTGGGAGCCACCTAGTAGGGAGTAAATATGGCGCTTAATTTTCTGGGTTTGGGATACTTCACTTAATATAATTGTTTCTAATGACATCCATTTCCCAGCAAATTCCAGTAATTCATCATTTTTGATGGCTGAGTAGTACTCCATTGTATAGATGTACCACAGTTTCCTTGTCCACTCGTCAACTGTTGGACATTTGGGTTGATTCCATGACTTTGCTATTGTAAACAGTGCTGCTATGAACATGGTCGCACTTGTGCTATCGAGGTGAACCTCTGCTGCATGGGGGGTTATTTCCAAAAGTGGAATCGCAGGGTCATATGGCATTTCAATCTTTAATTTCTTTAAGAGTCTCCAGACGGCTCGCCAGAGTGGCTGTATGAGCCTGCATTCCCACCAGCAATGTAGGAGAGTTCCCTCTCTCCACACCCTCTCCAGCATTTGTTGTTGTTTGTATTGTGGATTTTTGCCATCCTGACCGGGGTGAGATGATATCTCAGGGAAGTTTTGATTTGCATTTCCCTGATGGCTAAAGAAGTGGAGCATTTTTTAAGATATTTGTTAGACATTTTAATTTCATCCCTGGTAAAAATTTTTTTTAATTTGCAGGGCACATTTGTTAATTGGGCCATTGGTTTCCTTGGTGTTTAGTTTTCTAAGTTCTTTGTGCACTCTGGACAGTAGAGCTCAATCAGATATGTGGTTAGTGATGATTTTCTCCCATTCTGTGGGTTGCCTTTGAGCTCATGTTACAATCGCTTTATCTGAACAGAAGCTCTTTAATTTCACAAGATCCCAACTGTTGAGAGTTGGTAGCAGTGACTGTGCCATTGGATGTCTGTTTAGGAAATGTTGGCCGAGCCCAATCAGCTCGAGGGAGTTCCCTATCCTTTCAACTATGGTTTTTATACTCTCTGGCCTTACATCAAGGTCCTTGATCCATTTGGAATTAAGTCTTGTACATGATGACAAGTATGGGTCCAGCTTTAAACTGGAGATCCAGTTTTGCCAGCACCATTTGTTGAAAATGCTGTTTTTTTCCCATTGGATTCTTTGGGCCCCTTTGTCAAAGACCAAATGGCTATAATTTTGTGGGCTTATATCTGGGTCTTCAATCCTTATCCATTGATCTGTGTGTCTATTTTGGAGCCAGTACCAGGCTGTTTTTATAACTATGGATTTGTAGTATAGACTAAGGTTTGGTATGGTAATACCTCCAGCAGTGTTTTTGTTACTCAGGATTGTTTTTGCTATCCTGGGTCTTTTGTGCCTCCATATGAATTTTGAGATTATTTGGTCAACTTCTTTCAAGAACTGCTTTGGGATTTTAATTGGTATAGCATTGAATTTGTATATTGCCTTTGGTAGGATGGTCATTTTTACGATGTTGATTCTGCCAATCCAGGAACATGGGAGGTCTTTCCACCTTCTGGTGTCTTCTGCAATTTCTTTCTTTAGGGTTTTAACATTTTCATTGTAAAGGTCTTTTACCTCCTTGGTTAGGATTATACCTAGGTATTTCATTTTTGGGAAGGCTATAGTAAATGGGATTGTTTCTCTCAAGGCTTTTTCACTTCTTTCATTCTGGGCATATAGGAAGGCCTCTGATTTTTGCACATTTATTTTGTACCCTCCCACCCTGCTGAACTTCTCAAAACTATAGGCTGATCTCTCTGATGAACACAGATGCAAAGATTCTCAATAAAATCTTAGCAAATCGGATTCAAAAACATATCAAAAAGACCATTCACGGGGACCAAGTAGGCTTCATCCCTGGCACACAAGGTTGGTTCAACATACGCAAATCAATAAATGTAATTCATCATGTAAACCAGTCCAAAGTCCAAGAGCACATGATACTCTCGATAGATGCAGAAAAACCTTTTGACAAGATCCGACAGCCTTTTATGATCAAAACGCTAGAGACAGTAGGAATGGAAAGAACCTTTATCAATATAACAAAAGCTATATACAACAACCCATAGCCAGGATTATGCTCAATGGGGAACAATTGGAAGCATTCCCACTTTGATCAGGAACTAGAGAAGGCTGTCCACTCTCACCACTTCTATTCAATATTGTACTTGAAGTCTTAGTTGAAGCCATAAGACAAGAAAGGGACAAAAGAGGGATTCAAATCGGCAAGGAAGAAATCAAGCTATCCCTATTTGCAGATGACATGATCTTATACCTGAGTGATCCCAAATGTGCTCTTTTGAGTAGGAAGATTGAGGTTCATAATGAGAAGCTAATGCCTAAGAGAGGAATGTTTAATACACACAAAATAGGAATAAAACTGTAACTTTAAATTAAATACATACCAGCTAATAAATGAATTTTATATATTCTGTTCTCATTTGATGCACTGGATGACATCTTCACTGGTTTACTTGCCTTTTAAGACCTACTTGCAATACTCTCTTCTGAGGAATGAGCCAGATACTCAGTGTCTAAAACACCTACTTGCAAATCAGGCAACCTGGCTTCGATGTACAGAAGTCCACTTGGTGAGCTGACCTCTTATCCACATGGTGCACCATGGCATGCTTGTGCAGAATCTCTCTCCTCTCTCTCTCTCTCTCTCTCACACACACACACACACACACACAAACACACACACACTCAAACATAAAAAATAAAATAATTTACTCTCCTGAGAAGCATTTCCTAAGTCCCCCACACGTTGTATGTATTTCAAAACTGCCATACTTAATAAGCTCAAAAACTTGGTGATTTTTAAATTTTATTTCTCTTACTAGCCAAGGATTGTATTTACGGTCTGATATGAGCCAACTAAGTGCTCTTCCAGAGCTTTAGCCAGCCACTAGGACATTCCACAGCCCTAAAAGAACATGTTGAAACATTTTCTGTCATATTTGCTATGGCAACAGTTTCTTGGGGTTTTATAATCCCACAAAGAGAGTCATGAACATAAACACTTTTTGTTCATGCTCATGCATTGTGTGTGTGTGTGTGTGTGTGTGTGTGTGTGTGTGTGTGTGTGTGTGTTCTGTTCCTGCTTGTGGAGGCTCATGGGGCTGTCAGAGGTTTTCCTGCATTGCTTCTACCAACTTTTTGCTTAGCTCTGGGATTTTCCAGACTCCTTAGCCTTCCAGAGCTGGAAGTGAAGGCTGCTGTCATTTCCATCATGCAATTTTACAAGGGATTTGGGATCTAAACTGAGATCTTTCTGCTTATGAGACAGAGTCTTCACTCTTGAGTCATCTCTCCAGCCCGACAGTGGTGGAAACATCACATATACCAGGTATGATAGATAGAACTGTTAACTTGAAAATTCAAAGTTTGATCTATTTTTGCACACAGTTATGAAGAATAAGTAGTTAAGCTCTGAGCAAACACACAGAAGATTGTCTAATTGAGGGAGGGGGGTAGCTCATGGTGGGCTGGATTTTGCCCTGGGAAGTTGGAAGATGTGTAGGGATCTGATTCACAGAACGTTCTTCAGCATACTTGGGCACACAATCTGTGATGTGATTCTTCTCTTAGAAGTTCTATGGATACAGAAGTTCTCTGGGCCTCAGGTGTTGGTATGAGCTGTTTTCTCACCATGGACTAAGAGATGTTACCAGACAATCAGAAGCCCGAACAAAACTTGCTATTCACCCATAAGTGGTTTTGGCATGAATTTATCAGCAAGTACTAGGGAAAGTAAAACAGGGAGTGTCTGCATGTGTGACCTGGCTGTTCTGTCTGGACTTTGGTTGTATCTAGGAGGTTGCAGAAGGTTTTGCCTATATAGATTAAGAATGCATCTATCAGCTGGGCATGAGTGAGTTTCCTTCTGCTAGGATCGTAGAGATTGGGCATGGAACCAGGAGGCCACACCAGAGTGGGGGCAGCTGCAAAGAAGGCCCCTTGGAACCTACCCAGGGCTGGGTTGTCTGGGATACCTAGCTCCACTGAAATTTGCCTTGCTTGGAGCCTAGGAAAGGAGGCAGGAGACAGGGTCCCTGACTACAGTCCTGATGCTGAAATCCCAGGACCCCACCCACCGAAACTGCGCTATGTCCCCATTGCTGCAGCCATGATCAGCTGTGAAAATGCTGTTTTTGCTGGTGCTGTTCTTGCTGGTGCTGCTGTTGTTGTTGCTGCTAGTGGTGCTGCTACTACTACTGCTGCTGCTGCTACTAGTGGTGCCAGGTGCTTCTGGTCAGGGGTTGGGACATGGGGGCAGAGGGGAAAAAGGCGGGAATAATGCCCTCTGTTCCTCTGGTGCTTGTAGGTCCTGTGAGCCAAAGACAAGAAGCTCCTGCAGAGATGAAGGTGCTGGGGAACATGTACCCATCCCTGGAGGGATCATGAGCTATGATTCAGTTGAGAGGTTGCCAAGAGGGTCATGGGGCGGATACTCTTGAGCAATCAAGGCTAGAGAAGAAGGAATCCAGGACTGCAAGTCAGTGTTCTACCTGTGGGACTAATTTTTTTTCAAGGTAAAAGAGTTTATTGGCGAAGCCTAGATAAATCTCATGACAGGAGCTTGAAGAGACTGGTTATATTGTTGCTGCACTCAGGAAGCAGAGAGGGGACAGGAAGTTGGCTCAGCTATGAAACCTCAGAGTCTTCCCCCAGTAGTACATATCCTCTTGCAAGAATCTTTCTCTTAAAGTTTCTATAGCTTTCTTTTGTTTCTATTTTTCTAGGTTCAAAAGAATATGAGGATATATCCCTGCTTCTCTCTATCCTACTTCCCACCTATCTCCCTCCCTTCCCTTTTGTCAATTCATTCCACTCCTTCATACTCTCCACATGCATGCTTCTTTGGACCACAGGGTCCCCTTTGGTTTGTCCACTTTTTAAAAAAAAAATTCTACTTTTACAAACATATTAACTACTTATCCCTACTTCCCTGCATTTTCTGTCCTTCCCATCCCTTCATCAATCCCACCCTCCTGCCTATCTGTTTCTGTGGATCGCAGATTTGACTCTGGTTTGTAAGTCTAACAATTTTGAGTGGCTGTGTCAACAGTCCAGGATTTGCTCCCATCCTAACAGTGCCTGGAGCCCTGGGAAGGTCATCAATGGGGCTTAAGAATCCACAGGATGAGCATCCATTGTAAAAAAGCTCTCCAGGTGGCATAAAGTTTCCTTTCTTCTGCACTGGGAGAGAACTTCCCAAGCAGAGGGGCATACTTCATTGGGGCTGCAGGAACAGGAGCCACAACAGTGCCCACTCCCCATGCTTGTGGTCAGCTTCTTCCAATGGGAGCCATCCTGCAGCATGGGTACTGGGGTCCCTGTAGTGTCAGGGTGAGGGACAAGGCCAAAGTGCTGAAGCTTGTAACTTAACAGCCACTCTCAGAATCCCAACTTCCTTGCCCCAACCTTCTGCCCCTATTCCCCTACTGAAAGGCCCTGTTTATTTATCTAACAAAGCAGGGCCAGTGGCAAAAAGGAAGGGGAACTATGAGGTACTGACAGCACTGTCCAGAGAGGTCTGATTAGTGGAGGAGGAGCATAGTCCCACAGGCATCAGGGGTCCCAGGGCATCACTAACAGATCAGCTCTGGGTAGGTGAAGGCTGTGCCCAAGAAGAAAGGTCTGGGGATGACATGTGACTAGAGTGTCTATTTCTCCCCTCTTCTCTTCCCCCAGGTGAAAACTGTGACGTCAATGAATGGGCAAGGTGATGTATGCCTACAAATCCCACCACTCAAGAGGCAGAGTCATGAGAATGACTGGAAGTCTGAAGCCAGTCTGGGATGCTTAACCAGCTCCATAAGAGTCAGAGACTACACTGTGGTGTCTTGGATTTGCTGGCTCTTACTGATTGGTGTGTGTTCCCAGGTGATTGGTAATTGTTCTGCCTCATAGTTAGAGTTGTCCAGTCTCAGGGCTGAGAGAGTTGCAAAGGTTATCATTGGAAATGAAAGTGATTTTGACTTCTTGTAACACTGCATAAAGGTGGTGTTGGAAGAGCTTAGGTATTTGGATTATGAGATCCCTACACAGGGGGTATAGCTACATAAAAAATGACAATGTGTACATCCTCTCCTCCAGTTGACTCCACTGTTCCTGTTTGGTGGGGACAAGTTAGCCAGGGCCTATTTGAGATTTGATGATCAATCAGTGTTCCCCCACACCCTGTGGAGAGGACAGCTCCTGTGTGGATGGGAGAACTGCTTTGGTTGTTCCTGTCCACCTGACACTCTGCATTCCTCCAAATCATTCTTGTGCCCATGAACCCTTTAGTCACCAGATCTTTCATGATGTGCCAAGAAGATGAGGACCCTCCTCAGCTCCTGACATACTTGCTGTCCTTGTGTCCACCTGGCACACTGTGGGACCTGGATCAACAAATGCAATTTTATATATGTTCCCATTTTGTACTTGCTCATTTGTCCATGTCAAGAGACACCAGATATACCCAATCGACTGTGTACATGTCTTTAGCCATCAACAGTCGGCTCCAAATTACAGAATACTTTACACTCTGGAGCTGCCAATAGTTGGGAGTACAGCCTTGAATGATAATGTATAAAGATTATGAACCGAGCAGGTGGAACTGTCCAATCGGAAGCAAGCCACTAACTGTTCGAGAAATTCCAAAGGCCATAAGTAATGTAGGAGGTATTAGTGATGGTGAGTGGACGGAACTGACCAATCTCCACTTGCCTATACTGTTTTTATTTTATTTACTCAATCCTGTATCTGCTAGGTTAGAAGCTCCTTTCCCATAGAAGTAGCCACTATAAAAAACTTTCTGAACAAAGACTGGGGGCTCTTGTTCTTGATCTGCTGTGTCAGTGACAGGGAGAGCCCAGGCTTGAGTTTTGAATAAAGACCTTTGTGTGCTTACAGCAGTTTTGCCTCCGGTGGTCTCTTGGGATCTAGAAATCTGGGCACAACACCACCAAAAGTTTCATCCCAACTCCCCATCACTAGGTTCTGCTGTGTGTGCGCTGTATGCCTCTGATTCCCAGTCCTACTAGACTGGCTATGCTTATGCCTGCGAGGAGATGGGCCTCTGCTATATCTGCATCACCCTGGCCCCCACAGTTGCCCTTAGAAACCTTTCTGTATTCCCTAAGATGCTGTCTGCTTTCCACACATTGCCAGTGTGAGGTTCTAATCTGAGTCCCCTGAACTCCAGAGGTGGGGGTACATTGAATCTGTCCTTAGACCACCGATTGCTTGTTCCTGCACTCCAAGCCACAAGGGCACATCTACAGCTGCTTTCTACTCCTCTCCTTACTTGTCCCACAATGGGTGATGCTCCAGGTGGGGTGCAAGGATCAAGCCCCTGTTCTAACTTTGAGCCATTCTGGGAGAGGACAGAGCTGGACTTGGACATTCCCAGCCTGTGTGACTCTACAGGACGAGAGGCAGTTATATGAGGCTATGGGTGCTGGGATTGAGATTAAGATTTGTGGTCAAGTTTCTGGAAGGCTGACCTTAGAATACCCATTCACCTGCCACAGAAATAGGCAGATGAGGCAGAAGAGCTTGGAAATGAAATGAGTATAACACCTAGGTTCAATTACTCTTATCTTCCCCCTCTCTCAGTGTGCATGTTCTTGCTGATCTGAGGTGCTCTCAGACCCCATTTAGCACTCAGCAACACTGATGATTTTGAATCTCAAGCACAGGTTCAAGGGGCATGTGACCATCAGGCTGGAGCTCCCTGCGGAATGCAGCTCCCTGCCTAGGACTTTCAGGTGTACTACCTTTGTGACATACATTGGGCCATCCTGTGATCAGAACATGGATGATTGTTCAGGGTCTGGGATGGGGGTGCTTCTCTAGGGAGTCCATCCAGTCATGTCAAGCTATATGCTTGGTTCAGTGCTTTTACTTCTAAGGCTGAGCCACCCTCCTTGTTTTACTCTTATTGAAGGAAGCTGGGTCATCCTGGAGGTGAAGTAACAGACCAGGGTCCTGAAGCAATGGATTAGGCACAGGCCTCTCTGGCTCTTAGGTCAGTGATCAACCTCTGGATCCTTTCATATTTGTAAAATGTAAATGATCAACAAGTAGAGCTAGTCTGGTAGAAGGAAGTAGCGATCATTGCCTTCTGATTATAAAAACCAGAAAGAGTAATGAGAGCAATATTACAAGACTCAGCATGTACCAAAAGGAATGTGGTTGAAAATATTAAACCCTCTTATTACTAGCAACAGATCTCAAGTCATATCTTCAGAGGACTTAACACTATCCTAACATTTTTGATTCTCCAAAATGTCAAAGGCAGACGCTACAAATCTGCAAATCTGAGATCCATTAATTTTTGCCCCATTCCCAGAAGATGGGCCCAATCACTCCCCTGTCACACATGTTATCATTATAGGGAGCAACTGTCACACATATATGTGAAACTGAATGACACAGGAAATTGCGGCAGCCTTACAGTCTCTAATGCTTGTGCCATGGTTAACACTGTTGCTTTAAGTGTATTAAGACAACTTTCTCTCTTATCATGAGGAAAATCTTGAATTTGAAAGCATAAGAAATATTTTATGACAGTGTTAACAAAAAGTGCATTGTGTACAGATTATGTGAGGGTGGTAGCTGCCACCATAGGAGGATCTCTGTCACTATCTCCACAAATATCTTCCCTTCCATGCTGTTTTGTCCGTTGAGTTCTATTTTCACTTCTATTATACTTCACAGACCTTTATCATGATACCAGGCCACTACCAAATTTGTAGACACAAAGGCATATGTAGGATGCTTGAGCGTGAGCATATATTGAGCACTGTTTTGAGAAGTTATGCACGATGTGATGTTGCATTTGGGACATTGTGCAGAAGACAGACGACTTTGGTTCTGCTACTCATTTTTTCAACAACCATGCCCAATTGGATGGGTCCTATATACAGCACTGGATGTAGATATTATTTCCTTGTATGCCTCTAAAGTTGAGATCAAGCAAAGGCTAACTAAGTTAATTTTTTCTGAAGCTGCCAAGAACTTCCATGTTTGATCACGATAGGTACCTCCATCCCTGCCTACTATAGGAACATGCCAGAAACCTATAATTTCCTTGTTTAAATCAGAGCCATGTTAGCATGGCTAGATTGGTAGACATGTTAGCAGCAGGTAATGAAGTATTTTTTCAGGTTTTCAAAACTACTTTTAATAAATGCTTTTCATTACAATTTTAAGTTTGAACAAGCCACTTTTTACTGTACCAAATATGTTAATAGTCAGCTACCATGAAGCAATCTGATTGTAAGAACATAAAAAGGTAAAAGAATATCCATAGGCATGTTTCCAGGCTTTGGGAATTAATGCCACAGTCACTCAATGGGAAGTCTCACTTGATCATCCAAACTTTAAGCTAAATCTCTCTACTTAAGAAAGAGGGAGAAAGTCTCAGGAGTCCACAGCTATTCATGACTAATGCAGTATTTCTTCCAACTAAATGTTAATGCAAACAAACTAAAAGCAAAATAAGACTCTAAAGGCAAGTACACAATAGGGCCACATAATGAGGGTCTTGGAGACAACGAATCATTTGCAAGGCATAGGATACCTACAATCGAGTTGTTAGTTTAAGAGATCCAAGGGACCCCAAAATAGCATCATTAATGCCATTCCTGTTGGACACTCTCCAGAACTCATTGAGAAGAGACCATTTTCCTGTAGATAACACATACCTTGGATATAAAATGTAGAGAGATCATACTGAAAGCAAGATGGAAACCTATTGATCAGGAATGTTCCTATCACAATTCAATTGAGGATTAGTCAGGGAATTTCTTTACAATGAAATCTCTAACACGTGCACGCACGCGCGCACACACACACACACACACACTTAAAGGAAAAACAATACAGTGATTTTAAGAATTTTGCTTGCAAGAATGCTCATGACATCTGTATGTGCTATGTGGCTTTTTCCCAGCACCTTCTAAGTTATAGGGGTTAGAAAACAGTTTTGCCAAAGTAAGTCTAAGACACATTCAAGGGTATATATTTGCAAGCACTTCAAGCCTTGGAGTGCGAAGGTGCTCTCACTACCTAGAATCAGACTTCCACCATGATAGTCTAAATTGATGTACAATGTTATACATATTGCCCATAGGAAGGTCTCACAGAAAAAGAAACTTACTGAACAGTAGGCTGTCAAACCCTGGAGAGCTGTAAGAGCATCAGAAATGGTAGAAGACTCCCTGGAATATTTCATGGCTTCCACTTAAACAGGTGTTTGTAGAAACAATGGCTGTACTTAAAGGTGTCACTGATAATGGCTAAATTAGCTTGTGTGGTGCTACTTGCCTCCTGCTTGACCTCCCCTCCACACATCTGCATTTGTTATGACCCCATTTGCTTTGTGACAAATATGGCAATCTGTCTCCTGGAATGTGACATCTGTCTTTATGTCTTTCAGTTTTTTATATAATGCATTTATGATTTTACCTTTTATTTTATTTTATTTATTATAGTATATGTAAATGTATCAGAGGGCACTGTGTGTCTCTGTGGAGGACCAAGTGTGAATTGGGGAATCATCTGATTGATTCTACCTCCATTTCGCTTTCCTCTCGTGTTTCCTGAGCTCTGCACACCAGAGTCAGAAATTCAGGTCACCAACATTTTTCCCCTTTTATTTTTCCATGAGACTTAGGCTCTGAACTCAGGATCTTCTGTTTGGAAGGCAGAGTCTTAACACCCCAGCCATCTCTGCAGCCACTTCTGAGTCTAAAAGTTGTTCCCCCCTTTTTTCCTCCCCTCCACATCCCCTCTCTGTGGCCTCATACCAAGAATCCCAGGTACTGATGTGAGGACAATCAGTTCCAATAAAGCCTGTCCATTTGTTAAATCTCATTAAATGTCAGAGTGGACAATTCACGAGCTGCCCAACATCAATTACATCATCTCCATCACACATAAGAAGGATTAAACCGATTTCTGCTTTTCACCAACTATTGCCCCTCACTCTCTTAAATAAAATAAAAAAGAGGAATTCAAGAACCTCTTACTTACATTGTTTATTTACATTGCTTCAAGAAGATAATGCATTCATACTGATTGCTACATCTCAGGGGAAGTTCAATTTAACAACGTTTCAACCATAGTAATTTGATTGTTTTCTTTTTTTGCTCTTGGAAATCAAAAGCAATGTAGAACTACTCAAAGGAATGAGAAACACTGGCATATGAGGCATATGTTTTTCAATTTCTCTTATGATGAGAAATGAAAAATGATAATTTTCCCTTCCCCAATGCCTTCACATCAGAAATCCATGATATAGAATCTTCCTCGCTGACCTTCAAAGAGCATTACTTTACTTGCAGAAACCTGTGCCTCAACCCTTCTCTGTGAAGCTCCCCAATGTCAGAAAAGAATGTCTGCTGCACATAAAATCCACCCTATGGTCTGGTTTTCTGAGTGGCATTTGGGAAATACATACAACACATGGGAGACTCAGGAAATGCTTCTCAAAAGAGTATATTATTTTATTTTTTCATGTGTGTGCGTGTGTGTGTGTGTGTGAGAGAGAGAGAGAGAGAGAGAGAGAGAGAGAGAGAGAGACAGAGAGAGAGACAGAGAGAGAGAGAGACAGAGAGAGAGAGGAGAGAGATTCTGCACAGGCATGCCATGGTACACCAGTGTGGATAAGAGGCCAGCTCACCAAGTGGACTTCTGTACATCAAAATCAGGTTGTCTGATTTGCAAGTAGGTGTTTTAGACACTGAGTATCTGGCCCATTACTCAGGAGAGAGTATTGCAAGTAGGTCTTAAAAGGCAAGTAAACCATTGAAAATGTCATCCAGTGCAGCAAAGGGGAACAGAATATATAAATAAAATATATAAAATTCATTTATTAGCTGGTATGTATTTAATTTAAAGTTACAGTTTTATTCCTATTTTGTGTGTATTGAACATTTCTCTCTTAGGCATTAGCTTCTCATTGTAAACCTCAATCTTCCTCCACAAAAGAGCAGATTTGTAAAGATTTACAGAGAATTTTAAAAATCATTTTATTATTGACATTTGTGTATAAGATATATTTATATATTTCACTAGCTGAGACAGCCTCAAGTAAAATGCTGTGAGAAAATGTTTCCTAAGTGTTAGGTTTGACTTCTAGTCCTGCTTTAAAATATCTGTAAGAGAAGATTGAGATTCTTGTTTCATTCAATTAGAGGTGTCAGTCAGTCAGTCTCTGAGAGACCGGAAAATTGCTCAATCAGAGGCTCTTGAGGAATGTCCAATCAGATCACAGACAGCGAGGAGAGGGCGGGCCTTCAGGGTCTTCCTGGTGAGAGGTTTTTCAGCCCCACCTTTCCCTGCCATCTTGGTTGCTGCACTTAAGGCTCCTCAGGTTCGGCGGCCCGGGCCACACTGCTGCTGGGGGAGAAGTGCGGTATAGCCGAGGGCTGCCCCCTGTGCCGGGTAATGGTGAGCGTGGCAGGTCCGGAGAGGGAGGGGGAGCCGTGAATCCTCGCAGCGTCCCGGGTTCTGTTGGTGTTGCGGGGTGGGTGCTGGGCCTGCCTCTGGGCCCTGGGTGTCCTGTACCGGCCATGCGCGGGCCAGGATCCCGGCCGAGGCCCATTGGACCTCAGGGCTGGAGCCCGGCCGAGGCGCATTGGGCCGTGGAGCCTTGAGTGCTGCTGAGCACAACTAGGAAACTGCTATATCCGGGGAGCTCAGCCGTGGGGTCCGTGGGGGGTTGCAGAGCTGCCAGCAGGAATCAGGGGCCTGTTACGGTCCTAGCAGTGATCTGTGAGGGAGGGAGGTTGGTTGGGTGGGTGGGTGGGTTGGTTGGTTGGTTGGGCCTGTGTGTATCAGAGGGCACCGTGTGTCTCTTGTTGCTTACCTCGTGTTTCTGCAAACCTGATTAGAACTTTGATCCCCTACTTCTCATTGGTCTGTTCATATTGGGACCCAGCCCAATCTACCATGTAAAGAGATTTTGCTGGCCTCATTCAAGCATTTTAGAATTACTCTGCACTCTGGTTGGTTGAGGTTGTCTATGTTACAACTCTTCCTCAGCTATAGGCTTCCTCTGGTTTAGGTATCTTTTGTAACATTGCTTTCATGAGACTTTTAAGTCAACACTTTTCTTCCTTTTTTTCCTTATGTTCATTTTTCATATGCTAAAAGTAACCTGGATTAGAGAATGAATATCATTTCATAGTGTTCTGGGATAATATGCACACAGGAGTTCCTCGCTGTCAGTCACAACTACCAAGTCAAAAAAAAAAAGGAAAGGAAAATATAAAAGAAAGGGAAAGAAGAACAATAATCTTTGAGGCCCTAATAAAGTCTCTGTGGAAGCCTGGCTCTTTGACTTATCAACATTTAAATGTGATTTTAGTTTTTGGTTCCATTGCAAGTTGTGAGGTGTGCAGCTTCCCTTTTTTCCTCCATCTAAACATTAACTTTCCCTCTCCACAGTAGGTTCATCTTTTTTTTCTTCCCCCAAGGCATGTGTGAGAAAGAGTGTTTTGACATGTTTTTCTCTGATCATCCAGATTCTATTTATGAACATTTCATATGAGAATAACGGGTTCAGAGTCACTAGACCCATTTTGAACTGTCATTCTGCCTCAATTTAACCGTTTTGTGTCTTAATTGTATGGAATTTGGACTATGCTGGTGGTATTACGCCTACCTTAATCTTCTGATTTTCTTTTTCATTTTCTTTAAAGAACTTTGGGGTTTTCACGTTCCCAAAGTCTTGCTTTTTTTTTTTTTTTTTTTTTGAGTGTTAGTCTCTATCCTTCAATTTAACCGTGTCATCCTGAAGACTGTCAGTGAGTAAGCAGTCTTGATAGCCCTGCGATTTTTGCCGGGTGAGCATGGGCATCAGGTTGTGTTTGTGTTTTAATTCTTTTTCACATTCTTAAATCGCATTTCCATAATTCCATGTCTTATGAAACACATAAACCAGATCATGTGTTTGTATTTATTTTTGTGTCTTTTGTGGCAGAAATCAAATATCATTTTATAACACTGGTATGATACACACAGAGTATTATGACCTCCCCTTTACTATGTCCAAACTGAAGATTTTGTTTAACAAGACCTGTTTCCTTGCAGGGACCATTGTCCTTTGAGGACATAACTCTCGACTTCACCTGGGAGGAATGGCAGTACCTGGATGCTGCTCAGAGGACCCTCTAGATGGATGTGATGCCTGAGACCTACAACAATGTTTTTTGGGTGAGTCTCACTGTCCTGTGAAAGCTTGAGTTCCAATTACTTCTTTCTACTTGGACAATATAAGAGTTATGCTTGCTTTGTGCTGGAGTGATGCCGCAGAAGGTAGGACTGTGCCTCACAAGCGAAAGTTCCTCAGTTTGTATCGGATCGCATGTAAAAACACCAGGCAGAAAATTGCTGAGGCCTGCACTTCAACCTATTGGGCAGATCCTGGAATATTCCAGACACAATCAAAATACACACACAATAATAGAGTGTTCAAAAATCCAGGAATAAATTTCATTTATTCACCAACAAGGAATAGATGGAATCGTTCTCTTCTACTGCCATATTTGTGCAGTTTGATCCTACACAGGCGCATGCCTTACCCTATGATACACACAGGCCTACACACACACACCCACTCACAGTAAATAAATAAATCTTAGGAAAAGTTAAGAGATATGCTAGCTTTGGTTTTTATATTAATTTTTTGAAGTCTGCTTGGTCTGTGCATGCTCATGTATGATACTTTTACATATGCAAGTATCATCACTGCATAGTTCAGCAGGTATGAGCTGCTATCTTAGCCTTCTGCATTTTTGACATTCAATCTCTTATTTGCTACATTCTGTGTCAGGGCTGCTGGGCTTCAGTTTTCTGGGGGATTCTTTGCTCTGTGCCACCCATCTCACACTCAAGCCCTGGGCCTAGATGTGAGTACTTCTGCAGCAAGAGGTATTTGTGGTTTTCATGCGTATGTGTTGATGTACTCATCCTTGCATCACAATTTTCCCATTATACTATTTCCCCAGGCTCTACTGATGAACTTAGGACTACATGTGTATGGTAAATGTTCCTAGCACATTTCCATAATGGCAATCATTTACAGAGAACACTGTAGGTGCAGCACACTTACATGCTGTGTAGGTGTTTACTTCAGTGTGTCAGCACAGGGATTACAGGTTTGCATTAGGAGCATTGTACCTCTCAATTACTTTATAATGTTACATGCATTGTTATTAACTGCATATTTATTATTGTACTATGAACATAAGAGTACCTCATTAACTTCCTGAGTGCCTTAGTAAATGCTACACATCCTCCCTTCATCCCTTTCTTCCCGCTATCTTTTCCTACCTTTCAAAGATCACTATTTTAGTCTCTACTTGGAGGTCAATTTGACCTTGCAAGCAGTTTGAGGGTATACCAGAGTTTCCTTTATGTAAGTGTTAGGTCTCACTTATTTCTTCTTTTTTTCCGTACTCAGGGTAGATGGAGAGGTAGCTCCTCTGCACAAATACGGCAGTAGAAGAGAAAGATTCCATCTATTCCTTGTTGGTGAATAAATGAAATGACGGTTTCTTAGACAACAAATATGTGTTTCAGACATACTTTTTTCCATGCACTTTTATTTGACTTTTCTGAGAATTATTTGACTAAATTCATTAGTTTCCACCATTCTTTCAAAACATATGTATCTATTATATGTAATAAAAGAATGAAAGTTTAGTTTGGCTCATGGTGTTTAAAGATTTCAGTCAATGCCCAGTTGGCCATTTTTGTTTGGTCCTATATTGTGGAAAACACCATGGGTAGGAGTGTCATTGTGACCAGGAACCAATGATGTCAACATGCTTCCTAGGGTAGGTCCTCTAAGATCTCATTTTTTCCTTTGGCTCTTCCTGCTGTTTTCACTGTGGACTCATGACAGTCTTTAACACCCATCATCACCTTGCTGTTTTGATTTCTATATGCTTAGGTTGCTTTGAAGGATGGTAGCATAACTATTTCAAGTTTGTAAATTTTGATTTTTGTAGGTTTGAAAATTATTAGATTTTTTTTAAATATACATAACTTGCTTGGCAAATTGCTTGAGATTTTTGGTCAATATTTTTCTCAATCTCTGAAGACTTTTATTTTCATATTTACTAAGGCATTCATGCCATGCAGGCACTCCATGGTACCTGTGGTATCACAGTGAGAATGTTTTCTATCGACCCCTTCTTATGTGTGGATATTTTACAGTATTAATTGTGTTAAGTTTCATGAGACAGTGTTCTGTTTTGTGTTCTAAGATACACTTGCACTCACTGTGTAGCCCAAGGGAGTCTGTGAATATTGGTCTGGTACAATAGTCAAGTTTATGTTCTCGTACTTTTTCCATACAACTTGTCTATTGAACTATGGGCTTTCTTCTAATCCTCCTGAAATTATTGGCTGTATACTTCCTTTTACAGATGGTCGTGTTGTCATGCAGTTTTATTAACCAACCAATCATCACACTGATAATTAAAATTTTGTTTGCATGGTCAATTTCAATTATTGCTGTATAATTTAATACTATGTAAAGGAGTAGTCCAGTCATTGAAGGATCAAAGGCGAACCCTCTGTAACCAAAGTTTCAAATGACCTGATCACAGAACAGTTCAGAATTTGCAGCTGTTGTCTTTCATCAGTGTATGCGACTCAGCACTCTACCTTCTTTTACGTATGTACTTTTTGTGCTTATAGAACATAGCATGATCAAACCTGACCTGATCTTCAAGTTGGAACATGGACTTGTGCCATGTACTACAGGGGAAGGAGCCTTCCAGGTCAGTGACTACATTCTGAGCAAGACAATTCAGGCAGAAAAGATCTCTTCAGTCAGTGGTGATGTTGAGCTGTTTTTACCAGGTTTTGTCTAAACACAGTGTAGACTGCAGCTTTTATTGGAGAGCTGCAGTTTGGCTTTTGCTTCCACAGGATAAGCTATTCTGTTGATCACCTTTGGTTTTTGGATTCTCTTTGCATGTGTTATTGGATGATGTTGGGAATTTGAGGTAGCATGGTATGTATCTAAAGCCATCTTCACACATCAGTTAATCCTGAGACTTCCTTGAACTCCAGCCATTAATGCCTCTGCTTACAATTATGTGACCACATTCTCACATTTCTTTTTTTTTTTTTTTTAATCTGTTTACTTAGAGGCTCACACATTCTTCTCCCCAAAGCCATGTTGTAACAGTTCTTCATTGGTCCTTACATGATACATTCTTTCACAATTTTCTCTGGGATGACATTTTTCTCATTTGTCCTTTTAATTGTCCTGATACCATTGGCAAGCAGAAAAGGATCTCCCCTTGATGCGCTTGTATTCATTGCATGAAATATTAAGCAGCCATGTAATGGATCTTCTCGATATGACAGTCAAAAGAGTGCTAACTGAGAGGAGAAAAAAATGCTTGAGGTATTTTTTTCGTTAACATAGAAAGTGAACTCACTGTGAAGAAAATTTATGTTCATTTTTGTGTAACTTAAGTTGACTCTTTCCCAAACACTGTACTTAGTAAATGGGCAAATGCAGACTGAATAGTGATAGCAACTGATTGCAATGTGTAAAACATTTAAAATGAGTTGCTTTATCATAGTATTTATGTTATTATCATACATATTCTATTTACTAGAAAGTGATAAGCACAACAAGTTTCAGGAAAAGATACCAGCTTAGATATTTTCTTCTTATACTTTGTGAATGAGAAAAATAAGTACAACCCATAAGAAAACAAGTTCTTCACGCTGAAAGGAGAGAATCTGTCCTGAATGCTGTCTTTTTGACTTCCAAACATGTCTCTGATATAGATAGAAAGAATGATGGCCCCCAAGATGTAGTGTTAAGATAGCTGAAACCACAAATACTGAAAAAAAGTGGAAGAAAAAAAGGGAAGCTGAACACATCAATGTTTACAATAGACCCAAAACCTAAAACCAGATTTTAAATGTTGAAGTCAAAGAGCCATGCTGCTACAGATAGTGTTTTATGACAGCAAATTATATGTATGGTTCTGCTTTCCTTTTCATTTATGTTTCCCTTTTTTGTGGTTAGGAGTAACTGAGACTGAGGCACTCCTGTATGCATATTATCCCAGCACACTATGAACTGATATAATTCATGTGTTGATGCAGGTTACCTTTTAGCATATAAAAATGAACATTGGGAAAGGACATGAAGTAAAGCATTTACATTTAAAAGTCTTTTGTAAGCAATGTTAGAAGAGATACCTAAACCAGAGGCTGTTTTTTGTGGTAGAAGAGTTATGCTATAAGCAACCACCAGCAGTCAAGAGTGCCTAGTATCAGTAACCCTAAACAGCCCAGCTCGAATCAGGCCTGCTAAATCTCTTTCCATCCTGAAGCTCAGGGAACATTGTAGAAGAGATGATCACACGTAAGTGCCTAAAAGTGGGGAGTTTCAGTGCTGCCTAAGGTACTGCAGTCATGCAAGGTTGGAATGCAGAAGGTCACAGCCCTGAGATCTATGCCCACTAAACTTGCACAATGGCTAATACATCAATATTCCAGCAAAGATCTTAGGAGAAAGGAATGTTCGCAGTAGGAACCATACAGAGAGGTGAATGAGAGTGTTTCTTCATGTGGGTTTACCTACAGAATGACCACTTATACTGGCACGGGGCCCTGTTTCAAAAGAGTGTAGCCAACTTCATGTAGGCTCTGTGGGTGACACAAGGTGACATACAGAAAGGTATGAAGGAGACTGATGGATTGGTGAAGGGAAGAGAAACGTAGGGAAAATGGACAGATGGGACCACCAATCATTTTAATCTCTAAATAAAATTTCAAAATATTGACAAAATAATGGTTAGTTGTCTCATAATTTAAAATGAAAACCTCACTGCCAAGCTAGAAGAAGGATTTTTTAATGGATATCCTACTTGTGGAGAAGTGTATGAACAAATTGTATTAAAAAGATACAAGGTATTTGCCAGGATTAATAACAAAGCCTCACTGAGTAGAACAGAGGACATCCACAAAATATATCCCACTAATTACAACCTTCAAATTATCAACAGAATTAAGTACATGTTGTGAGTTGAAGATTGTATCAATTATGGTCTCATAAGAAGCAATTTGCACAAACTTTGGTTGTTACTCCTTTTGAAGCTGTAAGACAGTGTTCATATACACTTAAAGGAGGTAAAGAAGATTTTATTTGACTTCCAACTTCACAGACCTTATCCTGACATATGAAAGAAATCCATGTGGGTAGCAGGCATAAGTACAGGCAACAGCAGGAGGACCAGATTCAGATGACCACAGCTACAATGATGGCAAAAACCAAACTTAGGCAGCTATACCAGGTCATCAATCCTCCAGTCTCACCATATTATCTGTGCCTTCTTCTAGCAAGTCTCTACATCCCAAAGCTTCCACAAAGTTTTCAAACATTAACTATAGATTGCATTCAAATATGTGTGCTTGTGGTGGCAGCTGTTATTCCAAAGTATACATTCTATACATTGTCCCACACAGGGTACTTCCTTTATCATGTTTCATAAAATCATAAAAGAAAACATGGACAAATACAGCATCATTTAGCACACATCCTTGTCTTCCAGTGAATGGGTAAATTTCAGAGACCTTTCACTGACTAGTTTATTCTGAAGCATCACACGTCACCATCTGTCAAACTGAAAGAATGGCAAGAGACATTGAATATCCTGACTCTTTTTCTTCACCCATGAGGCCAAGTAAATCTCGACCCAAGCTATAGAATATGAAGCAATCTGTGCAAGTAATAGAATATAGAAAGGACTGATACTTAAACTAGCAAGTCAAGGCAGGCAGAGGATGTACTTGAAGTAAGGA
Source organism: Typhlomys cinereus (assembly GCA_023101885.1). Lineage (NCBI taxonomy): Eukaryota > Metazoa > Chordata > Mammalia > Rodentia > Platacanthomyidae > Typhlomys > Typhlomys cinereus. The sequence continues at coordinate 303,946 of JALPQD010000582.1, forward strand.
TTTGAGATGACTTTAGGCCCATATTTACATATGCATTATTTGCAGTATGGAAGACATGGCTTCATGCTGTGTGCCTATCACCTTCATTTTCTCATAAAGATGAGTAGTATGTGAAAACACTAATAGTGAAGAATCATGTCATGGTGTTTTTGGAACAATGAATATAGATATTTGCACAAGAAAATTGAATTACAGAGTGATCTTTTAGCAGCTCTTCCCTTTTTATAAGTATTTCTTTGAATGGCAGAGTGCATACAGTCAAAAATACATAAAACATGAACTAAAGTATTTTGTGGAAGCTATTTTCTGCTTTGTGAAACTGCTAGTTGCTTAAGAACCACCTGAAGCATTCTCCTAAGATTGAGTTAGGAAATGTAAGCACTCTGATATAGCAATTGGCATAATGAATATTTCACCATAATTACACAGGAAATACAGCTAGTTTACTAAGCCTTCCCAATTCTCATGGGGACGATGTATGATGTAGTTTCATAATATCTGTGTTTAGTGCAATAGAGAAATATACTAAGCCACAAATAAATGGTGAATATTCCTTTTAGAGACCAGTAGGAGAGTCACATTGAAATATTTTTTATGGTTAAACACTGATGTGATTACAGTATCATGGAAATATCAATTAGTACTTTAGTATATGATAGTCTGACTTATTGCTCTTCATGGATATACAAAGTACATAGATTTGCCATGAGTCCAATTTATCTTATGAAATTCCTTGTGAGTAATAACTGTAAATTTGTTTGAATAGCCATGAGAACCTTAATTTGAAACACTGATGAGAATATTTTTATTATTTAGATGACCATAAAATCCCTGCCCATCTTGACACCATTGACAAATATCAGAGAAGCTGTTCATCGCAATTTATGGTCGACTCAAGCAAAATATCAACTTCAGAACTTAATGAAGTAAGTCAATTTTTTAATAAACTCTATTCATATTTCAACAGTGAATACTCAGAAAACAATATTCAAGAATTAGGGCATTTTCATCATATTAATTTAGACTTAATCAGTAGTTTATTTGCAATATTGGGATGTGGTGATCTCATGAAAACTTGAGTTTAAATTACAATTACCCACGATTATCCCAGGGTATGGTAGTTCTTTTCCCTTGGATGATGAAGAACACAGTGAAAGTCACATAGTTGTTGGCTAACAAAAATACTCTACATAGCAATGACCTTGTTCAGTAGGATACTTTCTCTCAAGAAATTTGGAGTATTGGATTTGGTGAAGATACTTATCCTGCTTTGATCTTATACTTCCATGAAAAAATGTGAATATGAATGAGCATACGTACAGGCTCTCCAAAATGAACATAAGCTTTGACTGGAGAGAAAGCTCAGTGTCATAGTTAGGCACAGGTGTCAACTTGACAGTTGAGGGTTTGAGCTCTGGGCACATTTGTGGAGAATTAGTAGTTGAGTTATGCCCAGAGCAAACCTGCAAGAAGAGTTTGTCTACCTAATGAGGAACGTCCAGCCCATGGTGGGTGGGATTAGGCCCTGGATTAAATCACGGAGAGCTGGTTGAGAGTTGTCATCCTTCTGTTCACTTGGCCAGATATGCTAGACTGGCAAGTAAGGATTGTCCATCTCTCAGCTAGTATGTGGTGATGGTGTGACCAGTTCCCTCAGCTCTGGTGTTGGTGCATGCCCTCCCTTCAAGCTGGACTGAGAACTGTAAAGGGAATCATGAGAGAGAATAAACCCTTGTTCTCTTAAGCCATTTGATGGTCATTTATCAGCAACCATGCAGGTGAAGCGCAACAGCATTTGGTACCCAGGAAGCGGGGTGTTGCTGATAAATCTGACTATGTGGACTTTGTGGCTTTTGAATGGTTTCGCTGGACAAAGTTGGAAATGTTTGAAGATTTTCACTTTGTGGATTACTAACACCATTCTTCAGAGTTTACTGGGCCAATTGGATAATGTCAGTGCTGAGAGACTTGTGAATTGTTTGGGCCCAGGTTCTGATGAGGGAAACAAGGACTTTGGTAAGCTGAATTTAAACACGATAGACTGGTTTGCTTAATAGAGTAGAGCTGTTTTTGCATCCTTAAACATTTGCATGAAGAAAGGGCAGGCAGCCGAATAGCTGCCATTGCTGGAGAAATGAGTATTAATGAAGGAAAACCTACTGACTTTCACTGGGGTGGTGGAAGACGTGAAAACCACCTTATGGCGAGTTCATGGTTTGTAAACCCAGGTGATACTGGTTTTGGTGAACTACTGAAGGGTTCATGGAGAGCAGCAAAAGCTTGGCACCAAGTGGCAGGCATAGATTTCCTGCCAGAGAATGTGAAGCTTATAGCTGCAGAAGAACCCAGGGTACTGTTGGAGATGCCAGAACCATGGGATGTATGCTGAGGATGGCTGCAAGTGGAGATTCAGCCTGGTTCAGAGGAACTCTGCTTTTACAACTTCAAGCTGCAAACAGGGACTGGGAATGCCTAGAATATTTGAGCCGCCCTGACTAGGAGATGAGCAACAAAAGATGGACATTGAAGTGAAGTATGCGGTATTTGATTTGTTGGACTTTGATCCTTTTAATGTTTTCTTATTGTTTTAAGATCATTCTGTTTCAATGTTTTATCTGTTTTAAGGTAGTTAACTTATTCTGAGTCTTAAGAATTAGGTTAAGGAACTTTGAACTTTTAAAATGTTGGAACTGAAGTTTTAATGAGAGAACATTTTAAATTTGTCCATGAAATATATTTATATTTTTAAGATAACTTTTAACATTTAAGGGGTCAAGGATTGAAGGTTACAGTTTAAAAGTGCTATAACTTGTGTCAAGTTGACAAGGAGTTCAGTGTCATAGTTAGGCACAGGTGTCAACTTGACAGTTGAGGGTTTGAGCTCTGGGCATATTTGTGGAGAATTGGTAGTTGAGTTAAGCCCAGAGCAAACCTGCAAGAGATGGTCTAGCTGAAGGAAACGACCAGCCCATGGATTTATTCCAGACCCTGGAATAAATCACGGAGAGCTGGTTGAGAGAGTCGGCATCCTTTTGCCCACTTGGCCAGACATGCTGGTCTGGCAAGTAAGGATTATCCATCTCTCAGCTATTATGTGGTGATGGTGTCGCCAGTTCCCTCGGCCCTGGTGTTTGTGCATACCCTCTCATCAAGCTGGACTGAGAACGGTAACCAGGAATAGTGAGAGAATAAACCCTTGTTCCCTTAAGTTGTTTAATGGATATTTATCAGCAACCATGCAGGTGAACTGCAATACTCAGGGTTGATGACTCTGCCTCGCAAGCAGAATATTCTGAGTTTGGATCCCAGGTCCCAAGTAAAAAATGCCATGCAGAAACAGATATTGTAGAAGCTTAAATTTCTGGCCCTGGTGAACAGAACCTGGTTAATCCCAGAAGCAAATCAAAAGGTAGATAAAAGCAATCCAGGATGATTCCCAATGTCACTCTTGGACCTCCACAGTCACACAAACAGTAAACTCACAAAAACACAGGCTTATGCACACAAAAATAAATTAAAATAACGGACATAAACATATTCCATCTTATATCCACAATGTAACTCAGGAAGGAATAATTTTTTAATTGTGACCCTTATGAAATGACTGTGGAGCACAGCCTAAATTTAAGCAATAATCCTTCCTGATATTTTCTCCATACCAGCAATGAATAAGTACTTTAAGGGCTCCTTGCCCTCCTGGGTGCCTGGAGTCTATAAATTCCTACATCACTCTTTTCTCATTCCTCCAGGGTTCCATGTATAAGTCCATGACTTCTCAAAGACTTTCTAGCACCTCACAGATTCATATCTATGAGTCTTGTTATTTCCCTCCTCTGCTTTAATTCTTAAAAAAAAAAAACTTATTTAATAGTTTTAATGTAATCAGCTTCTTTCATTGTTCTATATACAGATTCTTTTTTTTATTTATAGTGTATAATTTTTCACTCACACAAACTTGATAGGTACCCCATTCCCCTCCTTCCCCCCACCCCTCCCTGGATCTTCCTGTTCCCTCCCTCCTTTACCCTTTCTTGCCCTCCTCCTTCACTTTTTCCCAGTGCTACCTCCCCCCCCCATTCCTGGAGCGTCCTATAATGTGCATGTAAAACTTCCCTCTTGGTCTTCCTCTCTGATGAGGTGTAAAGACTCAGGAGCATTGCCTAGAACTCTTTCTCGTGTCCCCCTTTAGTATAGGAACAATATTGTGGCTGCTAATCTCTTGCTTCTAAGGATCCTAGTGCCAGTGATCCATGCTGGACTTTGGGGGGGTCAATGCTATGTCAGTCATTGTGCAGGCCATGCAAAGTCCTGTTATGATTACTTTGGCCCCAACTTGTGTGGAGTGTCTTGCTTATTGTTTTTTTTTTTTATATTTCTTCCACTCATACAAAGTTGATAAGTAACCCATTCCCCTTCCTCCCTCCACCCCTTCCTGAATCCCCTTGCTCCCTCCCACCTTTTCCCTTTTCGTTCTCCCCCTTTCTCTCAGTGCTCCCCCCCATTCCTGGAGCATCCTTTAGTGTGCATGTCAAACTTCCCTCTGGATCCTCTTCCCTGATCAGGTGTAAGGACTCAGTGGCATTGCTTAGAGCTCTTTTTTGTGTTCCCCTTTAGTATAGGAACACTATTGTGGCTGTTAATCCCTTGCCTCTAAGAATCCTTAGTGCCTGTGATGCATGCTAGACTTTGAGGGTTCAATTATATGTTAATTGTGCAGGTCACGTATGTAAAGTCCTATTATGATTACTTCAGCCCTAACATGTTTGGAGTATCTTGGTTATTGTTGCTCCTTCCTATCTTTAGGCTCCTTCAATCTTACCGTCCCCTCTTCCACAAATGTCCCTGAGCTTTAGGATGGGGAGAGATTTGGCTGGCATAGTTCCTAGTGATTAATGTAGGGGCTCTGAATTATGGTTTGTCGGTTTTTTTCTTTTTTTCTTTTTTCCAGTTTTGCTGTTCCTACATCGCCCGGCTCCATCCTGATGGGTATTGGATGTCACCTCTTAGCCAAAGATAAAATGCTGTTAAAAGAGTCTTATTAAAAGAGTATACACAAAGGTAGATGGAATAAGAATAGAAGACCGCAGTGAGGGGGGTCAGTCTCTCATTTGCAGGATGGTTACCTTCTATCTGTCTGACTGGTGAGATCAAACCCCCTCAGCTGCAAGAGACCAGGAAGGAAAGTCTGTGAGCTTGACCAGATGTCTCATTACTTACTTGCAGTAATTGATAGTGGCCTATTTTCTCTGCTGTAGCATAATCCCCTCTCTCCTTGTTTCTAGCAGGTTCCTCCTTCCCCTTCCCTCCTGTATATATCTTTGCAATTACTGTAGGTATTACAGAGGTTTGTCTTTGAGTGTGTCTCTAAGTGAGTTTGGTACTAGGATCCAACTATTAGGGAGTACATACAGGACTTAATTTTCTGTGTCTGGGATACCTCACTGAATATAATTTTTTTCTGATTCCATCTATTTCCCGGCAAATTTCATTAATTAATCATTTTGATGGCTTAGTAGTATTCCATTGTATAAGTGTATCACATTTTCCTCATCCACTTGTCAACTGTCGGACATTTGGGTTGATTCCATGACTTTGCTATTGTAAACAGTGCTGATGTGAACATGGTCATGCTTGTGCCATTGAGGTGAATTTTTGCTGTATGGGGGATTATTCCCAAAAGTGGAATAGCAGGGTCATGTGGCATTTCAATCTGTAACTTTTTTAAGAATCATCAGATGGCTCGTCAGAGTGGTTGTATAAGCCTGTATTCCCACCAGAAATGTAGGAGAGTTTCCTTCTATCCACATCCTCTCCAGCATTTGGTGTTGTTTATATTGTAGATTTTGCCATCCTGACCAGGGTAAGATGGTATCTCAGGGAGGGTTTGATTTGCTTTTCCCTGATGACTAAGGATGTGGAACATTTTTTAAGATATTTGATAGATATTTTAATTTTGTCCCTGGTAAAGTCTTTTAAGTTTCAAAGTCCATATTTTATTGGGCCATTTGTTTCCTTGGTGTTTAGTTTTCTAAGTTATTTGTGCACTCTGGATTAGCCAGCTCTATCAGATATGTGATTAGTGAAGATTTTCTCCTATTCTGTGGGTTGCCTTTATGCTCAGGTTACAGTCTCTTTATCGGATCAGAAGCTCTTTAATTACATAAGATCCCATCTGTTGAGTTGTTGGTTGCAGTGACTGTGCTATTGGATTTCCGTTTAGGAATGGTTGGTCTAGTCCAATCAGCTCCATGGAGTTCCCTCCCCTTTCAACTAAGGTTTTTATAGTCTCTGGCCTTACATTGAAGTCCATCCATTGGAATTAAGTCCATTACATTGAAGTCCATCCATTTGGAATTAAGTCTTGTACATGGTGACAAATACGGGTCTAGTTTTAATCTTATGCATGTGGACATCCAGTTTTGCCAACAGCATTTGTTGAAGATGCTGTTGTTTTTCCATTGGATTTTTGGGCACCTTTGTCAAAGATCAAATGGCTGTAATTGTGTGGGCTTATATCTGGGTCTTAAACCCTTATCCATTGATCTGTGTGTATATTTTGGAGTCAGTACCAGGCTCTTTTTATAACTATGGAATTGTTATATAGATTAAGGTTTGGTATGGTGATACCTTCAGCAGTGTTTTTGTTACTCAGGATTGTCTTTGCTATCCTGGGTCATTTGTACCTTCATAAGAATTTTGAGATTGGGTGGTCAACTTCTTTAAAGAATTGCTTTGGGATTTTGATTTGAGTAACATTGAATCTGTATATTGCCTTTTGTAGGATGGTCATTTTTATGATATCGATTCTGCCATTCCAGGAATATGGGAGGTCTTTCCACCTTCTGGTGTCTTCTGCAATTTCTTTCTTTAGGGTTTTAAAGTTTTCATTGTAAAGGTCTCTTACTTCCTTGGTTATGTTTATACCAAGGCATTTCATTTTTTTAGGGGCTATAGTAAATGGGATTGCTTCTCTCAGGGCTTTTTTACTTCTTCCATTCTGGGTATATAGGAAGGCCACTGATTTTTGTAAGTTTATTTTGTATGCTGCCACCCTGCTGAACTTCTGTAATGTTCCACTAGTTTCCTGGTGGAGTTTTTGGGATCACTCAGTTATAAGATCATGTCATCTCCAAATAGAGATAACTTGACTTCTTCCTTCCTGATTTGAATCCCTATTATCTCCTTTTCTTGTCTTTTGGCTTCAGATAAGACTTCAAATACAATATTGAATAGAAGTGGTGAGAGTGGTCAGCCTTGTCTAGTTCCTCATTGAAGTGGGAATGCTTGAAGTTTTTCCCCATTGAGTGTAATCCTTGGTGAAGGCTTGTTCTATATAGTTTTTATTATATTGATAAAGCTTCCTTCCATTCCAACTGTCTCTCGAATTTTGGGATTAAGACAATATTAGCTTCCTAGAAAGAATTTGGTAGTGTTCCTTCTTTTGCTATTTGATGGGACAATTTAAGGAGTATTGGTGTTATTTGTTCCTTGAATGTCTGGTAGAACTCTGTGCTGAATCCATCTGGTCCAGTGCATTTTTTGGTCAGAAGATTTGAGATTGCTTCATCGATTTCCTCATATGTTATAAGACTATTCAAATAACTCAGACTTCCTGATTCAATTTAGGTAAGTTGTGCTTACTTAGGAATTCATCCATTTCTTTTGTGTTGTCAAACTTCATGGAGTATAGGATTTTGAAATACGACGTTATAATACTCTGAATTTCTTGGGTATCTCTAGTGATAACTCCATTTTCTTTTCTAATTCTTGGGGACTTCAACACCGCCCTTTCAACATGGGATAGATGAACAGGTCAAAAGCTTAACAGAGACAATTTGGAACTTAATCAAACCCTTACAGAAGTGTACCTTACAGATCTCTATTGAACTTTTCATCCGCGCACCAAAGAATACACATTTTTCTGAGCAGCATATGGAACTTTCTACAAAATAAAACACATATTGGACCACAAAACAAATCTCCACATGTACAGGAAAGTTGAAATTCTAGCCTGTACCCTATCAGACCACCATGATTTTAAGCTTGACATCTGCAACACAACAAACAACAGAAAATACACTAACTCCTGGAAACTAAACACTATGATGCTGAATGAGAATTGGATTCAGGAAGAAATTACAAAGGAAATTCAAGGTTTCCTGGAGGGAATGATAATGAAAACACAACTTAACAGAATCTTTGAGACACAATGAAGGCTGTCCTAAGATGTAAGTTCATAGCTCTTAATGGAAAGAAACATCAGAAATAAATAACTTAACAATGCAGCTTAAAGCTTTAGAAACACTAAAGCAATCTGATCCCTAAAGCAGTAGAAGAGAGGAGATTAGCAAAATCAGGGGAGAAATATCCGAAATTCAGATTAGGAAAACAATACAGAGAATCAACCAGTCAAAAAGCTGGTCCTTTAAAAAAATCAATGAGATTGATACACCCCTAGCTATATTAAACAAAAGCAGGAGAGAAAACCGAAATTAACAAAACTAGAAAAGGAATAGTGTCTCTGTTAAGTTTTTGACCTGTTGATCTATCCCCAGGAATTATCCTTCGGGGGTTAATTTCTCGCTTTAGACACTGTAGGGTTTGCTTAATGAATGTGGAGGAGCCCGTATTTGGTGCATATATGTTCAGTATTGCGAAGTCTTCTTGATGGGTTGTATCTGTGACTAAAACGTAGTATCCATCTGTGTCTCTTATGATTGTTTTTGGTTTGAAGTCCACTAAGTCTGATAGCCTAATAGCTACCCCTGCCTGTTTCCTGGTTCCATTACCTTGCAGAATTTTGGACCAGCCTTTTATTGTTAGGGTGTGCCTTTCTTTTGTGGTGAGATGAGTTTCCTTAAGGCAGCAGATTGATGGGATCTTCACCTGGGATCTGGGGCATGACCTAGTGGGCCACCCAATCCCGGGGCAGCCTAGGTGCTGCTCAGCTTGGCCGGTGGGAGGAGCTGGGTTGAGTGGGTGTCCTGGGGGCTGGTGGCATTTACCTGAGAAGCAGGGTGACTGCGAGCATCTTGGAGGGGTGGGAAGAATCTGCAGAGGGGCTGAGAAGCAGGGTGACTGCGAGCATTCTGGGTGGGTGGAGAGGGCAGAGGGGCTGCTGGAGATGGTGGCGTGCTTCACCTGGGACCTGGGGCATGGCCTATATAAAGATTCTTATAAAGTATAATAGCAATGAAATCCTCATGATTTTATTTACTAAGGATTGCTCATTCATGTGAAATATGTAGAGTTCCATGCATGGATCATGTAGTGTAAAATATTGACTATAATGCCTGAGAAATAATGTTCTGTGATTCAACTGAACTAGATAAATAAAACTGTACATATTGAAAAGTAATAATAGCTAGATCTTAAGAAAAATTTTATCAGGAAATCCTATCAGAAAAGTTATGTAGCATATAAAGTAACAGAACCTCATTGGTTAAACACAATATAATGAATTCTTCTCTCTTCAGTCAGAAGTGAAGGCACAGAAAAACATGCACCAAAGATCTAAATCTTATGATTCTTCATCACCTGTGAAGTATCAACATATAAGGAAGAAGACATCACAATTATGTAAGAAGCATTCATGTTATAAATCTCTGACTCAATCTCAGGAAACTCGGTCAGATGAGAAGGCCTTTGAATGTACAAAGTGGAAAAAAAAGATTGCTCCTGCAATATTTCTGTCACAACACATCAGAAAATTGACCAAGATCAGAATCCCTATGGACGCACAGAATGTGCAAAATCATTCTCCCCGAAATCATGTCTCTTCGGAAATCCCAAAATACATAAAGAAAAATTGTTATTAGAGAAGCAAGAACACATTATGCATCAGAGACATCATTTTGGTGAGAAGCCATATGAATGTACAGAATGCGGAAGATCTTTCTCAAGTAAGTCAAGTCTCACCTGTCATCTTAGAATTCATTCAGGCGAGAAACCTTATGAATGTACAGAATGTGGAAAATCTTTCTCAAGTAAGTCACATCTCATTCGCCATCAGAAAACTCATACAAGTGAAAAGCCACATGGATGTGCAGAATGTGGAAAATCTTTCTCATGTAAGTCACATCTCGTTTGCCATCAGAAAACACACGCAGGTGAAAAGCCACATGAATGTACAGAGAGTACACAGAGGACACACCTCATTTGCCATCAGAAAACTCATACACGTAAAAAGCCACATGTATGTCCAGAATGTGGAAAGTCTTTCTCACAGAAGTCACATCTCATTTGCCATCTGAGAATTCATTCAGGTGAAAAACCTCATGAGTGTACAGAATGTGGAAAATCTTTCTCAAGTAAGTCAAATCTCAATTCTCATCTTAGAATTCATTCAGGTGAGAAACCTTATGAATGTACAGAATGTGGAAAACCTTTCTCATGTAAGTCACATCTCATTTGCCATCTGAGAATTCATTCAGGTGAGAAACCTTATGAATGCACAGAATGTGGAAAATCTTTCTCACATAAGTCACATCTCATTCGACATCAGAAAATACACGCAGGTGAGAAGCCACATGAATGTACAGAGAGTACACAGAGGACACACCTCATTTGCCATCAGAAAACTCATACAAGTGACAAGCCACATGCATGTACAGAATGTGGAAAGTCTTTCTCAAATAAGGCACATCTCCTTGCCCATCTGAGAATTCTTTCAGGTGAAAAACCTCATGAGTGTACAGAATGTGGAGAATCTTTCTCAAGTAAGTCAAATCTCAATTCTCATCTTAGAATTCATTCAGGTGAGAAACCTTATGAATGTACAGAATGTGGAAAACCTTTCTCATGTAAGTCACATCTCCTTTGCCATCTGAGAATTCATTCGAGTGAGAAACCTTATGAATGTACAGAATGTGGAAAATCTTTCTCACATAAGTCACATCTCATTCGACATCAGAAAATACATGCAGGTGAGAAGCCACAAGAATGTACAGAGAGTACACAGAGGACACCTTCCATTTGCCATCAGAAAACTCATACAAGTAACAAGCTACATGCATGTACAGAATGTAGAAAGTCTTTCTCACAGAAGTCACATCTCATTTGCTATCTCAGAATTCATTCAGGTGAAAAACCTCATGAGTGTACAGAATGTGGAAAATCTTTCTCAAGTAAGTCAAATCTCAATTCTCATCTTAGAATTCATTCAGGCGAGAAACCTTATGAATGTACAGAATGTGGAAAACCTTTCTCATGTAAGTCACATCTCCTTTGCCATCTGAGAATTCATTCAGGTGAGAAACCTTATGAATGCACAGAATGTGGAAAATCTTTCTCACATAAGTCACATCTCATTCGACATCAGAAAATACATGCAGGTGAGAAGCCACATGAATGTACAGAGAGTACACAGAGGACACCTTCCATTTGCCATCAGAAAACTCATACAAGTGACAAGCCACATGCATGTACAGAATGTGGAAAGTCTTTCTCATATAAGTCACATCTCATTGCCCATCTGAGAATTCATTCAGGTGAAAAACCTCATGAATGTACAGAATGCGGAAAATCTTTCTCAAGTAAGTCAAGTCTCATCTGTCATCTTAGAATTCATTCAGGCGAGAAACCTTATGAATGTACAGAATGTGGAAAATCTTTCTCAAGTAAGTCAAGTCTCATTTGTCATCTTAGAATTCATTCAGGCGAGAAACCTTATGAATGTACAGAATGTGGAAAATCTTTCTCACATAAGTCACATCTCATTCGCCATCTGAGAATTCATTCCGGTGAGAAACCTTATGAATGTACAGAATGTGGAAAATCTTTCTCATGTAAGTCACATCTCATTCGCCATCAGAAAATACACGCAGGTGAGAAGCCACATGAATGTACAGAGAGTACATAGAGGACATCTCCTATTTACCATCAGAAAACTCATACAAGTGAAAAGCCACATGAATATACAAAATGTGGAAAGTATTTCTCACATAGGTCACATCCCATTGCCCATCTGAGAATTCATTCAGGTGAAAAACCTCATGAATGTACAGAATGTGAAAAATCTTTTTCACAGAACTAAAATCTCATTCGCCCTCAGGGCACACATGCAGGTGAGAAGCCATATGAATGTACAGAATGTGGAAAATCTTTCTCATAGAATTCACATCTCATTCACCATGTGAGAACACATGCAGTTGAAAAGCCCTATGAATGTACAGAATGAGGAAAATCTTTTCTCCCAGAAGACACATCTCATTTGCTACCAGAGAACTCATACTGGTGAGAAGTCTTATGAATGTGTGGAATTCGGAAAATCTTTCTCACATAAGTCACATCTCACTGTCCATCAGAGAATTCATAAGGAGTGGAAACCCTATGGATGTACAAAATGTGGAAAATCTTTCTGAAGTAAAACACATCTCTCTGTGCCTCAGAGATACATGTTTGAAAAGCCCTTTGAAAGCAGAGAATGTGGAAAATGTGACCTAAGACACGTATCAATCTCCATCAGAGATCTTGTACAGGTGAAAAGCCATGTAGATGTACAGCAGGCAGAAAAATCTGTTTTTTGAGAAGAGAGGACTCATTGTACATCAGAGATACCATGCTGGTGAGGAGCCATATCAATGTACAGAATGTGAAAAATCTTCACAGAACACAAGACTCATTATACATCAGAAATGCCATTGATGGGAGAAACCCCATAGTTATATAGAATGTGGAAAATATTCTCACATAAGTCAACTCTAACTGTTCATCAGAGAATTTATACAGGAGAGAAACTATACGTATGTAAAAAAATGTGGAAAATCATACCCTCGTAAGTCAAATCTCACTGCCCCTCAGTGAACTCATACTGACAAGAAGCCCTTTGAATGTACAGAATGTGAAAAGTCTTTTTTGAGAGATGAGAGGACTCATTATGCATCAGAGAATTTATACAGGTGAGAAGCCATGTAAATGTATACAATTTGGAATAGCTTTCTTATATAAGACAAATCTCTCTCTTCATCAGAGAAATCATACAGTAAGAAACCTTCTGAATGTACTTAATGTGAACTATCTTTCTTTAGTGATTAATGTCTCGCCGTATATCAGAGAAGACTTATGCATGAACAGAACATGAAAAGTCATTCTTAGACCAGTCTTCTCTCATTGGTTATCAGATAACTCATACAGTTCTGAATCTTAAAGAAACTACATGATGTGGAAAACCTATCTTCACAGAAATAAAAACATTTTCCTTCAAGAGGTCATACAGTTAAGAAATCAAAAAAGAAGCCAATATTACTCAACTTGTAATGGTTTCCACTTAGCTCATTAAAGGTGGCAGCCTGTTTTGAGGTTGGATGCAGTTCGCTAAACAACAAGTTCAAATACAGCTAAAATGTAAGACATAATTTTAATATTTAATAAAAGATTCATTTCCTTTTCAACCAATGTGTTTATTTTGGTAATTTCATGTAAGTATCCCCTATTCTCTTATTGATTTCAAGTCTCTGTACCCTTACCCTCTAATGCTACATGCACGTCTTCTTTGTCTCCAGGGAATGGCTTTCATCCGCTTGACACTGTGTGGCTTGGAGGGCCACACTGGCAACATAGAAAAGACAATACTCCTGAGGAGAGTGGTTGGGAGAAAAGGAAGCAGGGATATAAGGAGAGACAAATGGCTGGAGGAAGGGTATGCTCAAGATGATGATGGAATAAATGAGGTGGAAAAAAGCCAGTAGTAAGAGGACCAGAATACTCTGTTTAAAACAAGTGAGTGAGATTTGCATAGGAATGGGAGGGTAGTCCACACCATGGTGGACCCAAAAAACTCCTGAGAAAACTCATGACCTAGGGTTTGGGGGTGAGCACTGGGGAGGGATCAGGCTCATGCTGCCATGTGAAGAGACAGGGCTTGGTATGTTGGTTGTCATTCTTCCTTGACCAAATGCAACAGTCTTGGGACTAACACACTGGGGAAGTTTGCTACTCTCTGTCCCACTAGGCATGGCTGCCAGGGATCTCCTGGAATTTGTGTTGTGGGAGTAGGAACACTTCCTGGATGCCTACCTGACCAGATTTCCTGACCCTCAATGCTGGACAGGCTTAGCCCAGAAATTGAGGCCTGGATAATCGACACGTTTCAACTTCCTGAATTTGTAGGACTTGATCTGTAAAACCCCTGACCCTGGTTCTTACATTGGCTTGCTTGGGCTTCTCCTATCATACCTGACATAAACCTGACTGCTGCCATGAACTCTCTGTGGAAGAAGCAGATGCTCAAGCTCTCCACTATATCAGGGGTCCTGCTTCTGATTCCAATTCATTTCCTGGAGGGGAAAGAGTAGAACTCCAGTCCCAAGTTCAAAGTCCCAAAGACAAACCCTATCGCTGTGATGCCTCTTGCAGATCAAAGTTCTAGCTGATGAGGTCACAAAGCCACCAGGCAGTCCAGGAGACATATGGGAGGCTGGGGCTTCCTTTGTCTCCTCTGAGGCGCTGTCTTCCCCGTTTATTCTGTGTGCCCTGGATGTCCTCAGTGGCAGCCTGGAAAAGACAGTCCTCCTGGTGGAGGAAAGAGGGATGGGCAGAGAGACAAATGGAGGATGGGAGGACATCGACAAGAAGAGGAGGATGGAATAAAGGTGGTTGACAGCAAGCCAGTAGTAAGACCACAGGAATCCTATATTTTTAAACAAGCAAGTGAGCCTTGGAAACGTATGGGAGGGTAGTCGACATTAGGGTGGACCACAAATACCCCTGAAACCTAGTTGGGACTTATTGGTTGGGGGTAAGCACTGGGGAGGGGACAGGCTCATGCTGCCATGTGAATAGAAAAAGCTTGGGATGAGGTTTGCCATTCTGCCATACTCCAGGAAGGTAGCTTTTTCCTGTCATGCTAGTCATGGCCACTAGGGATTTCCTGCAAGCTGTTTCCAGTGTGAGATGGTAACATAACAGTTCCTGGAGACCTACTTCACCAGCTTTCCTGGCCCTGAGGTCTGGGCAGGCTTAGCCCAGAAACCTGGTCTTGGATATGCCACCCACTTTAATATCCTGATCTTTGCGGACACTTTGCATGGGGAAACACTTGACCCTGCCTGCTGCTCTGGCTTGGGCTTCTCCTAGCATGCCTCAGAAGGGCATGCACACTGAGAAGAACCCCATCAGAAGAAGACACAGAAGCTACTGCTCTGGAGTCTGTCAGTGTTCCCTATTCTGATTCCAAGACATATCCCAGAGGGAGAGAGAACAGAATTCCATGAATGAGCTCATACTCCCAAAGACAAGACCAACCTGGACACTGGCCCTCTGTTGCCTAGCGCAGCTCAAAGTTTTATCCAATGAAGTCATAGATGTGCCTGGCTATGAGGAAGACATCTTGGGGGAAGAGGCACCCTTTGCCTCCAGTAAGGCGCTGCCTTCCCCTTGACTGTGTATGTGCAAGAGGGTTATAGATGCTGCCAAGAAAACAAAATCCTCTTTTGAACCTCAGAGGTAGAGAAGGAAGGAACGATGGATGGAGAGATGAATGGAGGGAAGGAGGAAGGCAACAAATAGGTGAAGATGAAATGGGAAGCCACAAGCCAGTGGCAAGACCACCAGAACACTTTGTGATTAAAGAAAGTCGGAGCCCTAGGTAAGAGTGGGAGGGTCATCCAAAACTTGGTGGCCCCGAAAAATTCATGAGACCAATATGGACTTAGAGTTTTGGGGGGTAAAGTCTGGAGGGGTTAGTGTCTTGCTGACATGTGCCCAGCAGTGATGGGGAATATGGTTGGCATTCTGCTTAGCCCACATGCCACAGTCTTTAGGCTCACATACCTAAGAAGTTAGCTACCTTCTTTCCTGCCAGTCATGGATGCCACGGATACCCTGAAAGGTGATTCCAGTGTGCGGTGGAAAGAAGGAACAGTTCCTGGAGGCCTCCCTCAACAGCTTTCCTGGCCCTGTGTCCTCAGCAGACTTAGGTCAGAAATCCTGCCAGGATACCTCTCCAATCTTAATTTCAATCCTGTGTGGAGTGGCTAAACTTGAAAATGCTTGAGAGGAGCCTATCCACTATCATTTAATCCTTCAGTTGACAAGCAGAAGCTCCACCTCTTAGACTCTGCCAGAGGCCCCGATTTTGCTTCCTATCCACATTCTAGAAGGATGGAGTACACAAGGTCTGGCCCAACCTCAAAGTCCCAAAGACAAGCTCAACCTTAGCATCTGCCCATTGTTGCTATGAACTGCTCAAAGAAGTAGCCAATAAGGTCCCAGAGGTGCCTGATAGTGAGGGAAATACCTAGTTCATTTGGCCCTTCCTTTATCTCTAGTCAGGCACTGTCTTTCCCTTGCCTATGTGTACCCTGGGTGGCCAGTGAAAGACAAATCCTCTTCTGTAAGGAGATAATGTAGGGAAGGAGGAGGGATGGATGGAGAAATGAATGGAAAGAAGGAGGTAGCAAGCAGATGAGGATGGAATAAGTGAAACAGCAACAAGGAAGTGGCAAGACCACCAGACCACTGTGTGATTATTGTAACTGAGTGAGCCTTTGATTGGAATGGGAGGTAAGTCCACCACATGGCAGACTCCAAAATCTACTGAGACGACTAGGACTTTTTACTTCAGGGTGTACACTGGTGAGGGGTCAGAATCATGCAACCATGTGAAGAGACAGGGCTGGGAAGAATGGTTGTCAATCTGCCTAACCCACATTACACAGTCTTGGGACTCATACCCCAGGGAAGTTAACTACTCTGTCCAGCTTCTCATGGTTGCAGAATCTTCTGGAAGCTGCTTCCAGTGTGAGATTCAGTTTCTGGACACCTGCCTCACCAGAATTCCTGGCCCTGTTTCCAAGGTAGGCTTAGTCTGGAAACCCAGGCCTGGATACCACACCCACTTTGACTTCCTGACCTGTGTGGTGGTTTTGTATTAGGAAACACCAGACCCTGGCTGCTGCATTGGCTTGGGCTTCTCCTAGCACACCTGAGAGGAGCCTGCTGCTGCCATGAATACCCTGATTAGAATAAGCAAAAGCTCCAGCTTGTGATTGTGCTGGGGGCCACATTCTAAAATGTATCCATATCCTAGAGGGACAGATGACACAACCCCAGGTCCAAACTCAAAGCCCCAATGTAAAGCCCAAGCTGGTCACTGGCCCACTGTTGCCTAGCACAGCTCAAAGTTCTAACCCATTAGGTCACAGAGGTGCGTTTCAGTGAGGGAGACATCTTTGGTTTGGGGTAATCGTTTGTCTCCTTTGAGAAGCTTTCTTGCCCTTGAATGTGTATGCCCTTGAGGGCGGCAGAGACAGGCTAGAAAAGATAATCCTCTTGTATAAGGAGAGAGGTAGTGAAGGAAGGAGGCATGGATGGAGAGAGGAATGGAAGAAAGGAGGGAAAGAGCAAGCAGATGAGGATGGAATAAGTGATGCAGCAACAAGCCAGTGGCAAGACCACCAGAGAGCTTTGTGATTAAATCAAGTCAGTGAGTCCTAGATTGGAATGGGAGGGTCGAATACATAAGGGATAGGGATGATAGTTTTCATTTTGCCTAGCACACATGCCATAAGGGTTCATCTGGAAACTGCTTCTAATGTGAGGTGGAAATAGGAACAATTTCTGGGGGCCTGCCACACTAGCTTTCCTGTCCCTGTGTCCTCCGTAGGCTTATCCCATAAAACTGGGCCTGGATACCCTACCCACTTTAACTTTGTGACCTGTGAGGATGGGTTGCATTGGAAAATGTCTGACCCTGGATGCACTGGCTTGGGCTTATCCTGGCACACCTGAGAGGAACCTGCCTGCTTGCATAAACTACCTCAGTAGAAGAAGCAGAAGCTCCAGCTCTGCACTATGTTGGGGGTCCCCATTATGTCTACTGCCTTATCCTAGAGGGACAGAGAAGACAAGTCCCAAAGAAAATCTCAACCGGGGCACTAGCACAATGTTGCCCAGCAAAGCTCAAAGTTCTTGGCGATGAGGTCACAGAGGTGCCTGGCAATGACAGAGATAGCTTGGGAGTGGGGGGCTTCCTTTGTCTCCATTGAGAAGCTGTCTTCCCCTTGACTCTGTGTGCTCTGGAGGGCCATAGAGGCAAGAGAGAAATGATAATCCTCTTCAGTAAGGATTGAGAGGAAAGGAAGGAAAGATAGACAGATGAATGGAAGGAGGAAGGGAGACAGAAGGCAGATGAGGATGAAGGAAGTGAGGCAGCACTGAGCCAGTGGCAAGTTGACCTGAGCACTGTTTGATTAAAGCAATGAGTGAGTCCTACATTGGAATGGGATGGCCGACTACACCATGGCAGGTCCCAAACATCCCTGAGACCACTAGGGACTTAGTGTTTGGGGGAAACTCGGGGGTGTGAGGGTTATGCTGCCATGTGAAGAAACTGCGCTGGGGATGATGGTTGGCATTCTGTCAAGAACACATGTCACAGTCCTGGAACTCACGCTGCAGTGAAATTAGCGCCTCTCTTTCCTGCCAGTCATGTCCACCAGGGGTCTCCGTTAAGCTGCTTCCATTGTGAGTTGGAAACAGGAATAGTTATTGGATGCCTGAATCACCAGCTTTTCTAGTCCTGTGTCCTGTGAAGGCTTAGCTAAGGAACCAGGCCTGGATACCACACCCATTTTTACCTTCCTGACCTTTGTGGAGGGGTTGCACTGGCAAACGCCTGACCCTGGCTGCTCCACTGGCTTGGGATTCTCCTAGCACACCTTAGAGGAACCTGCCCATTGCCATGAACTCCTTCAGTAGAAGAAGCAGTAGCTCAAGCTCTGGATTATATTGCGTTCCCCACTCTGATTCCAATCCCTTTCCTAGAAGGAGAAACAACACAACTCCTGGTACCAGCTCAAAATCCCAAAGTCTAGCACAAACTGGGCACTGACCCTCTGCTGCCTAGTGCATTAAGGTCACAGAAGTGCCTGGCAGTCAGGGAGACATGTTGTGGGGAAGAGGTTTCTTTTGCATCCAGTGAGGCACGTGTCTTCCACTTGACTGTGTGTGTCCGGGAGGGCCAGAGAGGCAGCCTGGAAAAAACAATCCTCCTGTGGAAAGAGGCAGGGAGGAAAGGAACGAGGGATGGATAGAGAGACAAATGGAGGGAGCGGCGGAGGACCCAAGCAGATCAGGGAAGAATAAGGAAGGAGGCAACTAGCCAGTATTAAGACCACTGGCATACTGTGAAAAGCAAGAGTGTGCCATGGATAGAAATGTGAATGTAGTCCACACCATGGTGGACCCCAAATACTCCTGAGAAAACTAGGCAACTTGTGTTAGGGGGTGAGCATTCAGGCCAGGTCAGTCTCATGATGCCATGTGAAGAGACAAGTTTGGGGATGATAGTTGTCATTCTGCCTAGATTACGTACCACAGTCTTGGGACTCACACTCTAAGGAAGTTAGCTACTCTCTGTCCCACTACTCATGGCTGCCACGGACCTCCTGTAAGCTGATTCCAGTGTGAGATGGGAACAGGAAATGGTCCTGGATGCCTGCCTCACCAGCTGACCTGGCCCTGGGTGCTGGCAGGCTTATCCCAGAAACCCATGCCTGGGCACCCCACATACATTAACTTCCTGACCTGTGTGGAGGAGTTGAACTGGAAAATGCTTGCCACAGGCTGCTGCACTGACCTGGGCTGCTTCTTACCACACCTGCTAAAAGCCTGGCTGCTGCTGTGAACACCCTCAGTAGAAGCAAATGGTCCAGTTCTGGACTTTGCTAGGAGCCCCCAGTCTGATACCTATCCATATATTAGAGAGACAGAGAAGACAAGCTCATGCCAAACATTGAATTTCTAAAGAAAGGCTGAACCTGGGCACTGTCTCACTATTGCTCAGCCCAGCTCAACATTCTAACTGAGGAAGTCACAGAAATTCCTGGCAGTGAGGGAGACATTTTGGGGATAGGGGCATCCTTTATCTCCTTGGAGGAGCTGTCTTCTCCTTGAGTGTATGTGTCCTGGAGGTCCACATAGGCAGACTAGAAAAGACAATCCCCGCATGCATGGAGGGAGGTAGGAAAAAGAAGGCTTGGTGTGTTGAGAAACAAATGGAAGGAGGCAGGGGGATAGGAAGCAGATGAAGATGGAATAAGAGGCATATAGAAGGCAGTGGCAAGACCAAAAGTGTGCTGTGTGTTTAAAGAAAGTTAGTGAGCACTGGATAGGAATTGGCAGGTTGTCCACACCATGCAAGTGCTCCCCAAATTTCTGAGACCACGAGGGACCTAGTGTTTGGAGGTGAGCAATGGAGATGGTTCATTCTCTCATGCTGCCATGTGTACAGAAAGGCAGGGAATTATAGTTGTCATTCTGCCTAGCCCACATGAAACAGCCCTGGGACTCACACTCTGGGGAATTTAGCTACTCTCTTTTCTGACAGCCATGGATCTTCTGTAAGTAGCTTCCACCATGAAGTGGGAACAGGAACACTTCCTGGAAGCATGCATCACCAGTTTTCCTGGCCCTGAATCCTGGGCAGGTTTAGCCCAAACACCTGGGCCTGGGTATGCCACCCACTTTTACATCCTGACCTGTGTGGACACTTTGCACTAGGAAACACCTGACACTGCCAGCTGCACTAGCTTGGGTTTCCCCTAGCACATGTGAGAGGAGCCTTCCCACTGACAAGAACTCCATCAGAAGAAGCAGAAGCTACAGCTCTGGACTATGCCAGGGATCCCCATTCTGATTCCAGTATCTATCATACTAGGAGAGAGAACAGAATTCCAGGAATAAACTCATACTCAGAAAGACAAGACCAACCTGGACACTGGCCTTCTGTTGACTAGTGCAGCAAAACGTTCTAGCCAATGAGGTCACAGATGTCACTGGCTGTGAGAGAGAAATCTTGGGGGAGGGGGCAAACTTTGCCTGCAGTAAGGCACTGTCTTCCCCTTGACTGTCTATGCGCAGGAGGGCTACAGGCTCAGCCAAGAAAACAAAATCCTCCTTTGCAAAGTGGGAGTTAGGGAAGGAAGGAGGGATGGCTGGAGAGACAAATGGAGGGAGGGAGAGAGGCAAAACACAGATAAGGATTATATAAGTGGGGTAGCAACAAGCCAGTGGCAACTCCACCAGAAGACTGTGTCATTAAAACATGTCAGTGAGCCCTAGATAGGAATGGGAGGGTCATCCACACCATGGTGGCCCCCAAAATCCCTGAAACCACTATGGACCTAGGGTGTGGGGATAAACACTGGGGACATGTCAGGGTCTTGCTACCATGTGTCCATCAGGGCTGGGGAGTATGGTTGGCATTGTGCATAGCCCACATGCCAAAATCTTTGGACTCACACTCCTGTGAAGTTAGCTACCTTGTTTCCTGCCATTCATGTCTGCCAGGGATCTCCTGGAAGGTAATTCCAGTGTGATGTGGGAAAAAGGAACAGTTCCTGGAGGCCTCCCTCAACAGCTTTTCTGCCCATGTGTTGGGCAGGCTTAGGCCCGAAAGCCGGCATGGATACCACTCCCACTTCAAATTTCAATCCTGTGTGGAGGGTTTGCACTGGAAAACACCTGACCCTGGCTGCTACATTTGGTTGGGCTTCTTCGAGCACACCTCAGAGGAGACTTTGCACTGCCTTGAATTATAACAGTAGAAGATGCAGATGTTCCAGCTCTGGACTATGCTGGGAGCCCCCAATCTCAGTCCTATCCATATCATGGAGGGACAGAGAACACAAGCCCAAGCCCAACCTGAAAGTCCTGAAGACACCCTGGTTCCTGGCCAATTGTTGCCTCACTCAGCTCAAAGTTCTAGCCAATGCAGTCACAGAAGTGCCTGCCACTGAGGGACATATCTTTGTCTCCAGTGAGGACCTGTCTTCCCATTTACTCGGTGTGCCCTGTACGGCCACAGAGGCAGCCTACAAAAGATGATCCTCTTGTGTAAGGTGGGAGTTGGAAAGGAAGGATGGAAGGAGGGATGAATGGAGAGAAGGAGGGAGGCAATAAGCAGAGAAGGATAGAATAAGTGAGATGGCAACAAGCTAGCGGGAAGACCACCAGATTCCTGTGTGATTACAGCAACTGAGTGACAGTTGGATTAAAATTTGAGGGTAGTTCAAACTATGGCTGACCACAAAAACTACTGAGACCATTAGGGACCTAAAGTTTGGGGGTGAGCACTGAGAAGGGGTGAGGATCATGCTACCATGTGCAGAGACAGGGCTTGGGATGATGGTTGTCATTCTGCAATCCCACATAACACACTATTGGGACTTTCAATCCATTGAATTTAGCTACTCTCTTTCCCCTAGTGATGGATGCCAGGGAACTCCTGGAATCTGCTTCCCCTGTAAGGTGAGAACACGAATGGTTCCCAGAGGCCTGCTTCACTAGCTCTCCTGGCCCTGTCTCCTCGTAGGGTTAGCTCTGAAACATGGACCTTTGTATCCCATCCATTTTAAATTCCTCACTTATGTGGAGGGATTTTACTTGGAAAGGCCTGACTCTGGCAGCTGCATTGGCTTCAGCTTTTTCTAGCACACCTGAGAGGAGCCTTCCCATTGCCATAAACTCCCTCAGTAGAACAAGGAGATGATCTAGCTCTGGTTACAGTTCTCAGTCCAGCTTGAAGGGCAAGCAGACACCAACACCAGGGTTGAGGGAACTGACCACACCATCACCACATAAAGGCTGAGAGATAGACGATCCTTACTTGCCAGACCAGCATGTCTGATGAAGTGAAAAAAAGGATGCCAACTTCTTCAACCAGCTCTCAGTATTTTGTTCCAGGGCCTAGTTCCACCTGCCATAAGGTGGGCCTTCCCCATCAGCTAGAAAATCTCCATCAGTTTTGCTCTGGGGTTAAGTCAACTACTAATTCTCCACAAATGTTCCCAGAGCTCAAAACCTCAACAGTCAAGTTGAAACCTGTGCCTAACCATGACACTTATGCTTCAGTTCACACCTTCTAGTGATTGGCATCAGTTAAGGATGAATCTAAGCTTTTATGCTGAATGAAACAAGGAAAACATTAGTACAAGCTACAAACTTTTATACAATTTTTATCTGGAAAGATGTAGAAAGATGTCTAATAAGGATTACAGTGTGGTGTACAATCACTTTTTCTTTTTTTATTTTTTATTATTTATTCAAATGTGCTTGTATGCGTGTGTGTGCATGTACGCATGTATATATGTGTGTGTGTGTAGAACCATGGACGAATTCGGGAACCACCATGAACTGCCTCCACCTCCTCCTTGTTTACTCTGCCCCGGGATTCACAGGCTCCGCCCTACTAGGACCAGAAACGCAGGCCGCCCCTGCTTCCACCCGGCGTCTATACGTGGGGTCTAGGATCCGAACTCAGGACCTTCTGCCTGTAAGGCAGAGGCTTAACCCCTGAGCCACCTCTCCAGCCCCACAATCACTTTTTCTTATGGCTAATGTTAAATCTATCAAGACATTGTTGTTGTTTCTATAGTAGTCAACTTTTCTGAACAAAAGTCAATATGAAGAACAAAATACCCATAAGATTCCCAGAAAATTAAACAAGCAGTGGAAAAAAGTTCAGAGAAGATGCTGCTGCAAATAAATGGTATTCAAAGTTTTATTGCAACTCTGCAACACAAAACCAAAATGAAAGGCAAAAATGAAAGAATACAGTGGGGTTCACAGTTAAAAACTCAGTATTACAAAAATGTCAACTATCAGAATGGACATGGAAGTCAGCGCTGTCGCAAGAGGATCCCAAACTCAAGGACAGATACATAAAAAGGGAAGGTTCTGGAGCAAATGCTGGAGACTGAGAACTTGAAGATCCCTGAGGGCTGACAAGAACCATGTGAGAATAAAACGACACAAGCTGTTAAGGGAAGGACTCTGTTGCCATGGAAACTAACAGAACAACATTGTCAGAAGAGAAATACAAGTCCTGGGCTTGCAAATATCACACACAAGCTACCGGACAAAACAAATACCGGTTATGTAAAGAGAACAAAACCCAGTTAGTTGTGTGGCACAGATCCATAATCTCAGCACTCAAGAGCAGGAGATAATGAATCTCAAGTTCAAAACCAGATTTAGCTATTAAAATGTGAGATGCCAGTAAGAAACAAACAAAAAATAAATACAAAACTGCAGAATGCTCAATTGGTTCTTCCAAGAGTAGCATCTGTTAATTCGCTATCCATATGAACAACAACTGATTCTTGACATACACGGACAATTGTGGCAACATGGACTCAGTTCTCAATGGATCAACAACAGAACCATGGGCACACAATGTCCTAGGCTAAAACTCTAAGTCACAGTATCTCAGAGTATGGTTATTGCTTGGAAATAAAACCTTTTAAAAGATAATAACATTAAAATGTGGTAGTCAGGATGGATATCTTAAGCTAATATGTAGGTTTCCATGTGAGAGAGGAAAATTTGGACACGGTGAGACACCACAGGACAGAGTAACAGGACAGACAGAGCCTTTTGGGACAAGTCACAACAAAAACAATGATTTATACACCTTCATCCTCGACTTCCTACCTCCAAATTTTTTTTATAATACATTTTTTATTATTATTTCAGCTCATATAAACTTAATAGATACACCAGTTCCCTCCCTCCCTCTTCCTCCCCCCCCAGCCCCCTGGTGCCCCACCCCTCACCCCTCCCTTCCCATCCCCTGTGCCTCCCGCCCCAATTCCCAGAGTCCTTTCTTGTGCATGCCTGACTCTCCTCTGGGCCCTCCTCTCCGGTGACGTATAAAGGACCCAGTGGCTTTTCCCTGAACCCTTTCCAGTGTTCCCCTTAAGCATAGGAACACTACTGTGGCTGTCAATCCCTTGCCTCCAAGGATCTTGGTGCTTTTAGCAGATGCTAGATTTTGTGAGGTCAATAGTGTGTTGGACATTGCGCCGGGCATGCAATGTCCAATTATGATTACTTCGGCCCTAACTTGTGTGGAGTATCTTGCAAATCATTGCTCCTCCCATGGGCCGAGATTCATCTGGCCTAGTTCTAGGTGGTTGATATAGAGTCTCTGAAGTTCTGGATAGTGGTTTGTTGATTTTCTTTTGCAGTTTTGTTGCTCCTGTAATGCCCTTCACTCCATCGTGATGGGCACTGTATGTCACCCCCTGGCCAGAGACAAAAAGCTGTTAAACTGGAGTCTTATTATAAGAGCACATTCAAGGATAGATGTAACACTTATACCCAAAAGTGGAATTGCAGGGTCATATGGCATTTGGCAATGGGAGGGGTCAATCACCCATTTGCAAAATGGTTACTTTTTAATCTGCTGGACTATATGCCCTCCCCTTCTGGTGAGTTCATACCCCCTTAGTTGTAAATGATCAGGAACGAATGTCTGTGAATTTAACTAGATGTCACATTACTTTCTTGCAGTCCTTGATGGAGGTCTATTTTCTCTACTGTAACATGGTCACTTCTTTCCTTGTTTCTAGTGTGGCCCTTCAACCCCATCCCTCCTGTTCATAATCCTTGCAATTACTGTAGGTAATATATAGATTTACCTATGAGTGTCTCAAGATGGGCTGGGTGGGTTTGGTATTAGGAGCCACCTATTAGGGAGTACATACGGCGCTTAATTTTCTGGGTCTGGGTACTTCACTTAATATAATTGTTTCTAATGACATCCATTTCCCGGCAAATTCCCGTAATTCATCATTTTTGATGCACCACATTTTCCTTATCCACTGGTCAACTGTTGGACATTTGGGTTGATTCCATAACTTTGCTATTGTAAACAGTGCTGCTATGAACATGGTCGTGCTTGTGCTATCGAGGTGAACCTCTGCTATATGGGGGGTTATACCCAAAAGTGGAATCGCAGGGTCATATGGCATTTCAATCTTTAATTTCTTTAAGAATCTCCAGACGGCTCGTCAGAGTGGCTGTATGAGCCTGCATTCCCACCAGCAATGTAGGAGAGTTCCCCTCTCTCCACATCCTCTCCAGGATTTGTTGTTGTTTGTATTGTGGATTTTTGCCATCCTGACTGAGGTGAGATGATATCTCAAGGAAGTTTTGATCTGCATTTCCCTGATGGCTAAAGAAGTGGAGCATTTTTTAAGATATTTGTTAGACATTTTAATTTCGTCCCTGGTAAAGTTTCTTTTGAGTTCCAGGGCCCATTTTTTATTTGGACCATTGGTTTCCTTGATGTTTAGTTTTCTAAGTTCTTTGTGCACTCTGGATAATAGAGCTCTATCAGATATGTGGTTAGTGAAGATTTTCTCCCATTCTGTGGGTTGCCTTTGAGCTTGTGTTACAATCTCTTTATCTGAACAGAAGCTTTTTAATTTCACAAGATCCCAGCTGTTGAGAGTTGGTAGCAGTGACTGTGCCATTGGATGTCTGTTTAGGAACTGTTGGCCTAGCCCAATCAGCTCGAGGGAGTTCCCTATCCTTTCAACTATAGTTTTTATAGTCTCTGGCCTTATATCAAGGTCCTTCATCCATTTGGAATCAAGTCTTGTACATGGTGACAAGTATGGGTCCAGCTTTAATCTTCTGCATGTGGAGATCCAGTTTTGCCAGCACCATTTGTTGAAGATGCTGTTCTTTTTCCATTGGATTCTTTGGGCCCCTTTGTCAAAGACCAAATGGCTGTCATTTTGTGGGCTTATATCTGGGTCCTCAATCCTTATCCATTGATCTGTGTGTCTATTTTGGAGCCAGTAACATGCTGTTTTTATAACTATGGATTTGTAATATAGACTAAGGTTCGGTATGGTAATACCTCCAGCAGTGTTTTTGTTACTCAGGATTGTCTTTGCTATCCTGGGTCTTTTGTGCCTCCATATGAATTCTGAGGTTGTTTGGTCAACTTCTTTAAAGAATTGTTTTGGGATTTTAATTGGTATAGCATTGAATTTGTATATTGCCTTTGGTAGGATGGTCATTTTTACAATGTTGATTCTGCCAATCCAGGGACATGGGAGGTCTTTCCACCTTCTGGTGTCTTCTGCAATTTCTTTCTTTAAGGTTTTAAAGTTTTCATTGTAAAGGTCTTTTACCTCCTTGATTAGGTGTATACCAAAGTATTTCATTTTTTTAGGGGCTATAGTAAATGGGATTGTTTCTCTCAAGGCTTTTTCACTTCTTTCATTCTGGGTATATAGGAAGGCCTCTGATTTTTGCACATTTATTTTTCATCCTGCCACCCTGCTGAACTTCTCAATTAGTTCCAGGAGCTTCCTGGTGGAGTTTTTGGGATCACTTAGGTATAAGATCATGTCATCTGCAAATAGGGATAGCTTGACTTCTTCCTTGCCAATTTGAATCCCTCTTAGGTCCCTTTCTTGTCTTATGGCTTCAGCTAAGACTTCAAGTACAATATTGAATAGAAGTGGTGCTACCTCCAAATTTTTAAGAATTTTTTTTGTTGTTGTTAATGTCCTATGTTTTCATGGCAGCTCTAGCACAATAACACAGAGTCTAAATTGAAAAAACAAGGAAAACAGGGCTGGAGTGATGACTCAGAGTTTAATACTCTGCCTCTCAAGCAGAGAGTTTGGATTGTGAGTCCCACCTAAAAATGCCAGGTAGAAATGGTGGCAGCCTGCACTTCTGGCCCTGGTTGGTGGAGCCTGGGAAATCTCAGAGCAAAGCAAGAAGGGGTTAGAAGCAATCCAGGATGATTCCCAAAGTTACCCTTGGTCCTCTACAGGGACACATGTGCCGTCTGATGATCTGATGTACACACACACACACACACACACACACACACACACACAAGGAATGAATAAATAAAGCTTAATAAAGCAAAACAATAAAATATCTAAAATCTTTATCTAATATTTAAGATCATAATTATTCATTTGACATGCAGCCTTTTCTATAAACAGGAATAAAAAAGCATAAATCATAATCATAAAGAAATGATTAAGAAATTAACACCCTGTGAAATAAAAGTAAGTCACAGAATGGAATAAGATATACATAAAGCATATGACAAAAGACTTTTATCAAAGATGAAGAAAAACTACTACATGGTATAAAGTAAAAAGAAGTCATGCCTAGCTTCAGAAGTGGGAAAGACTAATAAGACAATTTCACAAAAAGAATCATGAAAAGAACAATAGATATGTTGTAAGGTTCATACCTGCACTGATGAAAGAAATGCAAAGTGAAAAGAGAATGTGAAAAGATCACTGTATACTTTCTCCAGTGACTATGATTAATGAGGTGAAACGATGCAGGTAATGACCAGTACTCATGTTAAGCAAACAGTGCACTTACAACATGGAACTATATAAGAGTCAACAACCAAGAAGCATCGAGGATCCTGACTCTAACATTCATATTATTTTCAACTGTATCTTACCTCTTTTTGAACAAGGATAACTTTTCCAAGTATTTTGTGTTTTGCATTAATGAGTCCAGATACAACAACAGCAAGATTTTGTTCTCTTCCTGAGAAAGAAATAAAGATGAATAGTGTAGACTACTTTAAGTCTCAAAATTATCCACAAAAATATAAGATCTAAAATGTGAAAAAAAAAAAAAAAAAACGCTTACCTACACAAATTTGACTTTGGATCTAAAACAAATTTTCAACAAAATTCTATTAAAACAACTATACCTTCATGTGAATCTCTTTAATTTCTGCTCTCAACTTTTAAAACAGGTCTATTACTACCTTATAATGATCAAAGTACTTCAACGTGTTCTATTTCCACTGTGAAGAATACTAATACATGTTAAGATCCAGTGAAAGATTCCATCTCTATATTATGTTAAAGGCTCTGAAATAACTTCACTCTAAAAGTGCCTTCTCAATTCCATTTGAATCCAAAATTTCCCAAGCATATTTGGCCCTAAAACAAACTATTCAAAGAAGTCATTGTACCCTGTACTCTAGTGCTAATATCCAAAATATGTCTGAGTAATCGTTCATGAGACAGTGACTATCATAATACTTTAACTTTGATAGTGATTGATAATGTCAGTTTTGCTTAGAGTCATCATTGGTATCTTTTTCAACCTATACTTTCCATCCTTTCCATGACATCCAATACATATTTTCTATCTTGTTTAGGCGGAGGGACAGTACATTGGATCAAACCTTGAGCCTTACATGCTCAACAGGCATTTTATTTTAAAATATGTCTCTGGACTTTCATATATTTTTAAAGGCCAAATTGGGCGTCAAAAGACTCTGCCTCAAAAGAAAGGAACACATCTTGAAATAGGGTTTGAGTTTTAAAAAGAAGAATAAAATAAAGATAACCTTTGGCATGGCACCAAAATAAACGATGTCAAATTCTGTTAAAGCATGTAATATGACTTTCCCAGAAAATGTTTTTTGAGGTGTGGGACTATCCAATGCAGATGTATCCAGAATAGGTCATTTAAGATGGGCAGGTGACAGATGAAATGAGAGATGTCCATATATGGTCCATGTCTCTGATTCTGAGTTGCATGTGCACTTACAATTTTTTATGTTGGTGAAACCAAATACAGATCCAAAAGAAGAAAAAGATAAACAAAGGATGAAAAGAAAAAAATACAAAGATAGGATGGAGAGAAAAACATAGCTTCAAGACCTTAGTGTAAAATGTCTCCATAAACAGTTGAAAATTTTTATAAAATAATTCCTCTGAATCCATATTGTTTCTACTAGCGACAGATTAATATAAATGACACACGAAACTATAACATATCTCATTTTCTGCAAGCAAGAATATATTTCAGCAAATTCTTGTTCAGCCTAAAGACAGAATGAACATTCTGTTCACAGGCATGGCCACATACTGAGCAAAAACCCCTCCACAAAAGCAGAATGGCAGAGAATAAAGAGGTAAATACGAATACCTCCAATTCCTTGCAAATAGCACTAGGACCAAGGCCGGGCTTCATCAAGCAATATTTCTACGACCTTAAAATCAGAAAATTAAGACTGTGAATGTACGTTTTTGATCATGTTGAATACAAATATAACTTGGATTGCAAATGGTTAACTCTATTAAGATCCTTCTCATGAAATGGGGCTGTTATTCAAATACCAAGCAGAAAGTATCCCAGCATGTTCTGTTTCAACTTACAAGCACTCTCACTTAGTAGTAAAAAAACAGTAGTATGGTAAGATGCTATGGTTTCCGACCTGGAGCTCTTGAGTCTTCTCAGAATGTTCAAAGATTGAGAAAAAGCCAAAGACAGGGCAAGGCAGAAACTGGTGAACTGTGCCAGGGTCTCCTCCCTTGAATTCAGCAGGAAAGGTCTATACAGCACAATTGGTTTGAGACAGACTTCCCTAGGGGAAAACATGATCTGTAGAACCTCTGGCAGGTACAGGGGGCAGTTTAAAAACAACTCATAGAGCTTTGAGTTTGGAATTGTGTTTCATCCTATCTTTCCAGGTCCCTCTTCTAATCTTGAATCAGAATAATGCTGCTTGAACACAAGGGGCAGGTGCTCATTAAAAAGCAAGATTTTCTGTTACTTCTCCAAAGAACACTCTCCTATACCCATCATCTTTTACAGATTCTTCTTTCCCCCAGAGTCCTCCAAACAAAATAGCTTGAGAAGTTGGCACAAGCTTCTCTATTTCACATTTTCCTTGAACAGCTCATATTTCATCTTCATTCTATTGTTCTTTGTTACCAAGCTTCAGATTCTAGCTATTCACTAATAGAAAGTGAAGGCAGGAGAAGAAAGGAAAAATATTCTTTAGGAGCAATACTAAATATGGCCATATTTGATTTTTTTTCTGGGCTTCGACTCAGAACCTCTACAGAATAACTTATCCTTTCAGAGCCTTTACGTGTGTGTGCACATGCACGTGGGCACACACACACACACATACACACACACACACACACACACACAGCAGAATGATCTTTCTGCCTTCTATAAGAGACAGGTAACCTGAAAATGAAGTGACAGAAAGGAAATTCTGGCCAGGCATGGAGGTTCAGGCCTGTAACACCAGCTCTCAAACTGGCAGAGGCAAGAAGCTCACTGCATGGTTAAGGTCAGCATGGTACATAAACAAGTTCCAGCTACCAGAGCTACATAATGAGAACCTGTCACAAGTTACATACATATTTTTCTCTGTAAGAGTTACCACAGGGTAGGTGTAGTGTCTACTGTAATAACAAATACACACTAAAACAAGGCTTTTACTAAAAACAAAGATCTTACAAAAAGTAAGTCTATGCAGTCTTCAAACTGTCAGTTTGAACCAAGAACCTACTTTATTGAAAAAAAACACCAAAAAAAAAAAAACCCGTAAGATACAAGAACAATCACAACAATCACAATTAAAATCTGTGAGAATAAAAAGGGAGAATAGATGATTTAACAGTAATAGTTGGACATTTGAAAAACTTACTCTCAGCCTTGAAAGCAGCAAACACCACCACAACAAAGCAAGTAAAACTACCTCACTAACACAACAGTCCTCCCAACAGCAGCAGCAAAAAATATTAAGTGAATATGGAAGATTATTCAGAATAAAAGAAAACAATGAATTCAATAACTCTCAATACATTCTTAGAAACTCAAGTCATGGAAAGTACATTGATTATAATGAGTTGAAACTAGCCATCAGAAACAATAGAAAATTTAGAAATTTTAGAAATATGTGAAATTAATAATAGAACTCAATAACAATTCTACAAGCTAATGGAAGCAGAAAACAGGCAGGGGTAGTCATTATGATATAAGACAAAGTGGACTTCAAACCAAAGAAAATTATAAGAGACACAGATGGACACTACATTTTAGTCACAGGTACAATTCATCAGGAAGACTTCACAATACTGAACATATATGCACCCAATACGGGCCCCTCCACATTCATTAAGAAAACCCTACAGTGTCTAAAGCAAGAAATCAACCTCCAAACGATAATTCTTGGGGATTTCAACACTTCCCTCTCAACATGGGAAAGATCAACAGGTCAAAAGCTTAACAGAGACACTTTGGAACTTAATCAAACCCTTAAAGAAATGGACCTTACAGACCTCTATCGAACTTTTCATCCACGCACCAAAGAATACACATTTTTCTCAGCAGCACATGGAACTTTCTTCAAAATAGATCACATTTTGGGCCACAAAATGAATCTACACATATACAAAAAACTAGAAATTCTAACCTGTGCCCTATCAGACCACCACGGCCTAAAGCTGGACAACACAACAAACAAGAGAAAATACACTAACTCCTGGAAATTTAACAATATGATGCTGAATGAGAATTAGATTCAGGAAGAAATTACAAAGGAAATTCAAGATTTCTGAAAGCGAATGATAATGAAAATACAACTTACCAAAATCTCTGGGACACAATGAAAGCTGTTCTAAGAGGTAAGTTCATAGCTCTTAATGCCTACATCGAAAAAAATGGAAACATCAGAAATAAACAACGTAACAATGCAGCTTAAAGCTTTAGAGAAACTAGAGCAATCTGATCCCAAAAATAGTAGAAGAGACGAGATTAGCAAAATAAGTGGAGAAATATCTGAAATCGAGATTAAGAAAACGATAGAAAAAATGAACCAGTCAAGAAGCTGGTTCTTTGAAAAAATCAATAAGATTGATACACCCCTAGCTAAATTAACCAAAAGCAAGAGAAAGAAAACCCAAATTAACAAAATTAGAAATGAACATGGAGTTATCACTACTGATACCCAAGAAATCCAGAGAATTATAACATCATATTTTAAAAACTTATACTCAGTGAAGTTTGCCAACACAAAAGAGGTGGATGAATTTCCAAGTAAACACAACTTACCTAAATTGAATCAGGAAGTTGGGAATTATTTAAATACTCCTATAACATATAAGGAAATTGAGGAAGTAATCTCGAATCTTCCCACCAAAAAATGTCCTGGACCGGATGGATTCAGCACAGAGTTCTACCAGACATTTAAGGAGCTAATAACACCAATACTAGTTAAACTGTTCCATCAAATAGCAAAGGAAGGAACACTACCAAATTCCTTCTACGAAGCTAATATCGTTTTAATCCAATAGCCTAATAAAGATTCACTTAAAAAAGAAAACTATAGGCTGATCTCTCTGAAGAACATAGACGCAAAGATTCTCAACAAATTCTTAGCAAATCGGATTCAAAAACATATTAAAAAGATTATTCGCGGGACCAAGTAGGCTTCATCCCCGGCACACAAGGTTGTTTCAACATACGCAAATCAAAAAATGTAATTCATCATGTAAACCAGTCCAAAGTCCAAGACCACATGATACTCTCGATAGATGCAGAAAAAGCTATTGACAAGATCCAACAGCCTTTTATGATCAAAACGCTAGAGACAGTAGGAATGGAAGGAACCTTTATCTATATAATAAAAGCTGTATACAACAAGCCCACAGCAAGGATTATGCTCAATGGGGAACAATTGGAAGCATTTCCACTTCGAGCAGGAACTAGACAAGGCTGTCCACTCTCACCACTTCTATTCAATATTGTACTTGAAGTCTTAGCTGAAGCCATAAGACAAGAAAGGGACCTAAGAGGGATTCAAATTGGCAAGGAAGAAGTCAAGCTATCCCTATTTGCAGATGACATGATCTTATACCTGAGTGATCCCAAAAACTCCACCAGGAAGCTCCTGGAACTAATTGAGAAGTTCAGCAGGGTGGCAGGATACAAAATAAATGTGCAAAAATCAGTGGCCTTCCTATATGCCCAGAATGAAAGAAGTGAAAAAGCCTTGAGAGAAACAATCCCATTTACTATAGCCCTTAAAAAAATGAAATACCTTGGTATAAACCTAACCAAGGAGGTAAAAGACCTTTACAATGAAAACTTTAAAACCCTAAAGAAAGAAATAGCAGAAGACACCAGAAGGTGGAAAGACCTCCCTTGTTCCTGGATTGGCAGAATCAACATCGTAAAAATGACCATCCTACCAAAGGCAATATACAAATTCAATGCTATACCAATTAAAATCTCAAAGCAATTCTTCAAACAAGTTGACCAAACAATCTCAAAATTCATATGGAGGCACAAAAGACCCAGGATAGCAAAGACAATCCTGAGTAACACAAACACTGCTGGTGGTATCACCATACCAAACTTTAGTCTATACTACAAAGGCATAGTTGTAAAAACATCCTGGTACTGGCTCCAAAATAGCACACAGATCAATGGATAAGGATTGAAGACTCAGATATAAGCCCACAAAATTACAGCCATTTGGTCTTTGACAAAGGGGCCCAAAGAATCCAATGGAAAAAGAACAGCATCTTCAATAAATGGTGCTGGCAAAACTGGATCTCCACATGCAGAAGATTAAAGCTGGACCCATACTTGTCACCATGTACAAGACTTGATTCCAAATGGATGAAGGACCTTGATATAAGGCCAGAGACTATAAAAAGCATAGCTGAAAGGATAGGGAACTTCCTCAAGCTGATTGTGCTAGGTCAACAGTTACTAAATAGACATCCAATGGCATAGTCACTGCTACCAACTCTCAACAGTTGGGATCTTGTGAAATTAAAGAGCTTCTGTTCAGATAAAGAGATTGTAACACAAGCTCAAAGGCAACCCACAGAATGGGAGAAAATCTTCACTAACCACATATCTGATAGAGCTCTACTGTCCAGAGTGCACAAAGAACTTAGAAAACTAAACATCAAGGAAACCAATGGCCCAATTAAAAAATGGGCCCTGGAACTTAAAAGAAATTTTACCAGGGATGAAATTAAAATGTCTAACAAATATCTTTAAAAATGCTCCACTTCTTTAGCCATCAGGGAAATGCAAATCAAAACTTCCCTGAGATATCATCTCACCCCGGTCAGGATGGCAAAAATCAACAATACAAACAACAACAAATCCTGGAGAGGATGTGGAGAGAGGGGAACTCTCCTATATTCCTGGTGGGAATGCAGGCTCATACAGCCACTCTCGTGAGCCGTCTGGAGATTCTTAAAGAAATTAAAGATTGAAATGCCATGTGACCCTGCTATTCCACTTGTAGCAGAGGTTCACCTCGATAGCACAAGCTCGACCATGTTCATAGCAGCACTGTTTACAATAGCAAAGTTATGGAATCAACCCAAATGTCCAACAGTTGACGAGTGGATAAGGAAACTCTGGTACATCTATACAATGGAGTACTACTCAGCCATCAAAAATGGTGAATTACTGGAATTTGCCGGGAAATGGATTTCATTAGAAACAATTATATTAAGTGAAGTATCCCAAACCCAGAAAATTAAGTGTCATATGTACTCCCTACTAGGTGGCTCCTAGTACCAAACCCACCCAGCCCACATTGAGACACTCATAGGTAAATCTATGAATTACCTACAGTAATTGCGAGGATTATGAACATTAGGGATGGTGTTGGAGGGCCACACCAGAAACAAGTAGAGAAATGACCATGTTACAGTAGAGAAAATAGGCCTCCATCAAGGACTGTAAGTAAGTAATGTGACACCTGGTTAAGTTCACAGATGTTCGTTCCTGATCATTTACAACTAAGGGGGTATTATCTCACCAGAAGAGGAGGGCATATAGTCTGGCAGATAAAAAGTAACCATTTTGCAAATGGGTGATTGACCCCTGCCTCACTGAGGTTTCCTACTTTTATTACATCTACCCTTGAATGTGCTCTTATAATAAGACTCCAGTTTAACAGCTTTTTGTCTCTGATCAGGGCGTGACATACAGTGCCCAGCATGATGGAGTGAAGGGCATTGCAGGAGCAGCAAAACTGCAAAAGAAAATCAACAAACCATAATCCAGAACTTCAGAGACTGTATGTCAACCACCTAGAACTAGGCCAGACTAATCTCTCCCCATCCTGAAGCTCAGGGACATTTGAAGAAGAGTGTGCGGTAAGAGTGTAAGAGCAAAAGGATGGGAGGAGCAATGATTTGCAAGATATTCCACACAAGTTAGGGCCGAAGAAATCATAATTGGACATTGCAAGCCCGGCGCAATGTCCAACACACTATTGACCTCACAAAGTCTAGCATCTGCTAAAGGCACCAAGATCCTTGGAGGCAAGGGATTGTCAGCCACAGTAGTGTTCCTATGCTTAAGGGGAACACGGGAAAGGGTTCAGGGAAATGCCACTGGGTCCTTGTACGTCATCAGAGAGGAGGGCCCAGAGGAGAGTCAGGCATGCACAAGAAAGGACTCTCTGAGAATTGGGGCGGGAGGCACTGGGGGGTGGGGAGGGAGGGGTGAGGAGAGGGAGAGCAGGGGGTTCAGGGGGAGGAGGAGGGAGGGAGGGAACTGGTGTACCTATTAAGTTTGTATGAGCTGAAATAATAATAAAAAATGTATATAAAATAAAAAAATATCTGAAAAGAAAAAGATTCCATACCATAACAAAATAAAGAATGAGAGGAACATGCCATCTTAGGAGATATGAAAAGACATTTGCCAAAATTGAAACACACCTAAAAAGAAGACTTAACAATGTATGATTGAAGGGAAATTTTTAAAGCTTGCCCAGAGCCATCCATACAACCACCGTCCCCTCCCAGTGAAACTATACTAAAGGTGAAAGAAGGAAGTGTCCTGCCCTATGGAAAAGAGCAGATAAATGTCCACATTGCCCATTGAGCATAAACCCAGGAGTCTTTCTAGATTCTTCTCTCTCCTTCTTCCCTTCATGTCCACTCGCTTCTATCTATAGATAAACAAGTCATATCATCTTAGAGTTTACTTCCTAAATTTTTTCTCATTATGTTTTGTTCAAGTGGTTATTGTGGTGGTGGTAGTTTTGTATTTTTCCCTATAGAGAGCAGAATACTAAGGACCAAAATTCCATCTTAATTCATTTAGCATCTCATGGAATTTCATTCATTCTCTATCCAAAAGCTTTCATTTCTCCCTTGCCTGATTTGAGTTTTGCTTCCCTACCACCTAATCTACACAGTAGAATCAGGAAAATATGAGGAAAGCAAAAGTCTAAGCACAGAATAGTTTCAACGTTTCCCCAGTGCCCTATGGTGCCCTATGCCACCTAGTATCCCTAATGAGCATCATTTCAGACCACAGCCTGAGCCTACCCTGAGCTCCAGGCTTCACGCTCACAACAGGATGTTTTAATACCTGCTTCTCAAGCACTTTTCTTAGTGTGAAAAGACTTTCCCAAGCACTGAAAAGAGGGCTCATCTCTCCCAGCCCTTGCTTTTCACATATGCTTTGGTAAGCATTTACTGGCTTTCTATTTTGAACTAACGTTTTTGTCTTCTCTCCTTCATCAGACAGCATGGTGCATGTGAGTACATTCAGATATGACACAGAGATGTTCCGTCATTCATGTGTGCAGGTGGTACATACTCTATGATTAAATAAATAAATGAATAACATGGCAATGATTAGTTATAATTCAAATATCAAGATAATTATAACTGCCTCAATATTTAAATGCTTTTGAAAAATGTAATGCAGTTTTTAAATACAACAATATATATGCCCCTATGTACATTCCCCAAAAAGACACCTACAAACATTTTAGGAGAAAAGGCTCTTCTACTTGATTCTAAAATGAAACAAGACCAATACATTAAAAATCAGAAAGTTTACTATGTGGAGAGTTTACATGAACAAGACCTTTAATGTTAGCAAGACCAATGAAGGAAGGAATATCAAGGTAAAGCATCTGCAAAGCACATTATTGAGCAGTAATGTCTTCAGCCTCCTGCTCACAGTGGTCTGAGCAATTCCTCTACGCAGCTCCATTGAAATTTTCATTCCACACCTTTCTGGGTGCCTTCCAGGCATTGTTCCATTCATTATTTGAGTGGCTGTGGATGGAAGTAACAGTTGAACTTTGTGTGTGTGTGTGTGTGTGTGTGTGTGTGTGTGTGTGTGTGTGTGTGTGTGTGTGTTTTATGTGTATGTCTATCTGTCTAGCTGTCTGACAGTCTGTCTGTCTGTCTCTGTGTGTCTATCTGTATGTGATAGAGAGAGAAAGGGAGAGAGAGATACAGAAAGAGGGAAGGAGAGAGAGAGAGAGAGAATTGACGTTTGGGATGAGGCTTGCACAAGAAACAAAATTTAAGTTAGTTTTCTGGTTCTGAACCAGACCTTTTCACATAGGTAATTCTTGGTGAAGCAGAGTGCACACCACTACATGTGGCACATAGTAAAGAAAGAGTCCTTGCAATATATCTATCCAGGGCTGGAGAGATAACTCAGAGGTTAAGACTCTGCCTCACAAGCAAAAGGTCCTCAGTTCGGATCCCAGGTTCCATGTAAAAATGCCAGGCAGAAATGCAGTGGCCTGCACTTCTTACCCCAGTGGGTGGAGTCTGGGTAATCCTAGAATGAAGCAAGAAAGCTAGAAGCAATCCAGGATAATTCCCAATGTCACCCTTGGATGCTTCCACAGGGACATACAGTTCTCTCTCTCTCTTTCTCTCTCTCTCACACACACAAACACACATAAAAAAAAAATCTAGCCACACTATCATTACCTAGAATAGGCCAGCACAAAGAGCAGGAAGAGTGTTTGCTAAAGGTATGGAGAGAGAAGTTGATGGTCAAGGTTGGAAGTCCTTCCTCATTCATTACCACCAGTCTGAACTTATTGCCAGTGATTCAACAAAAGGGAACTTGGGATAACGTGGGAAAGGGGTGTTGCACCTGGGGGTTATTGGAATTCTACCTAGATCTACCTACAATTACCCACCTATGTTCTGTCTCCATATCCAAATCAGCATCTCTCTAACAGCCATATCAACTTATTGGAGCTGGTAAACAATATTAAATTATATTTTCTATATTTCAATATTGTAAACTTATAATTATACCTTTAGTTAGAAGAAAGTTCATGAAAAGATTATAAAAAAGCAGAATTTTACATAGAAATAATTGCTACAGCTGTCTCCAAGTCATCCACATTTCTTATTTGAACCTCTCAGTAAAACTATGAGTCCAACAGGCAGGACAGAAATTACAATCCCATCTTATAGAACAAAACCAGTGTTTCATAGGGTCAAGTCATGAACATATTGTCACATGATATCATTTTTCTCCAAGAGCAGTGAGTGAGTGTCCTTTCTCTCATAGTGAATACCCAACACCATGACACACACACAACAGGGTTGAGAGGAAGCTTTATTTAATGCTTACTTTTATATATCTACATCTGTTATTATCTTTGAATCAAAAGTTAAGAGAGACCTGGTGAGATGGCTCAGTGGGTAAAGCATCTGCTCCCAAACCTGGAGACATGAGTTCCTGGGTTTGATACCCAGGTGTCATATGGTGCAAGGAAAAAACTGACTTCAAAATTGTCATCTGACCTTCATCCATGTGCCATGGTGTCCATGTGCTCTCTCTCTCTCTCTCTCTCTTGTCCTCTCTTCTCTTTCTAATAAACAAAATATTTTTTAAAAATGTGTAGGGCCTGGACAGATGGTTCAGAGTTTAAGACTTTTCCTCACAAGCAGAAGATCCTGAGAAAAAGAGCCAGACAGACATGGTGGTAGCCTGCACTACTGGCCCTGGTGGGCAGAGCCTGGGAAATCCCAGAGTGAAGGGAAAAGGAAGTAGAATCGATCCAGGATGATTCCTGAAGTCACCCTTGATCCTCCACAGGGACACACAGATAAATATACATACACACAGACACATGCAAAATAAATAAGAAGAAAAAACTTTAAAAGTACATATAAGCACCGTGGCTTTGGGTTGTATCTGGAAACTGGGTTGTGGTACATCTGTGATCCCAGCACTTTGGAGATGATGGCAGGCCGTCACCACTTCAAGGTCATCCTGGACACACTGCATATTCTAGACCAGCCTGAGGCACATGAAACCTTATCTATCAAAACACAACAGAAAATTGAGTCTAGGGAACGCTGCACTATGCAGAGGACTGAGTATTTAGTCATGTTTTCATCCTAAAGATTCAGCAGATTGTAGCTTTTCTCACAATTAAACATGAAGCTAGTTTCCAAAATCAGGAAGACCACCTTCAAAACATTTGCTCTTGTTCCAAGTAAGAATAAATTTCCCAGAGTGCTAGATTCTTTTAAATATTTTAATAATTATTTGGCTGGGAGAACATGTAGCAAAATAGTCCATTTCAGTGAAACCATGTGTCACAGGTAGGCACAGGTGTCAACTTGAGGATTTGAACTCTGGGCACATTTGTATAGAATCAGTAGTTAAGTTCAGCCCAGACCAAACCTGCAGGACATTGTCTAGCTGATGGGGAAGGCCCAGCCCATGATGTGGGACTAGGCCCTGGAATAAAATACAGGTTGACAGAGTTGGCATTCTTCTATGCACTTGGTCAGACATGCTGGTCTGGCAAGTAAGGATTGTCCCTCTCTCAGCTGTTGTGCAGAGATGGTGTGGCCAGTTCCCTTGGCCCTGATATTGATGCATGCTCTAGCGTCAAGGTGGACTGAGAACTGTAACCAGTAATTGATTCCCTTAAGCCATTTGATGGTCACTTATCAGCAACCATGCAGGCGAACTGGAACACCATCTTTTATTTTTTTTTAATTTATTTTTTCCACTCATACAAACTTGATTGGTACCTCATTCCCCTCCCTCCTTCCACCCCCCCAGATCCCCTTGCTCCCCCCCCTTTTCCCCTTCCTTTCTCCCTCTCCCTCCCTTTCTCCCAGTGCCCTTCCCCCCATTCCTGGAACATCCTTTAGTTTGCATGTCAAACTTTCCTCTGGGTCCTCCTCTCTGATGAGGTGTAAAGACTCAATAGCATTGCCTAGAGCTCTTTTTTGAAACATCATCTTTTAAAACAAACGTGCCTTTAATAAAGAAAGAACAAATTTCCCAAAGTGCCCAGTTTTTTTCAGGTATTTTAATAACTGCTCAGGTGGGTGTATGGATGGAGAACATGTGGGCAAAATTGTCATATACCACATTTTCTCTGTAATTCTTCACCCTCATTCCTTCATTTACCATCCTCGTGGCCTTGTCTGTAAGCCTGCTCTTCAGGATGGGCTGCTGCTTCTCTGCTACTGCAGGAGACTGTCATCTATGATTTTATGCTTTCTTGCCATCTGCTGTAGTGACAGAACATCATTGTTCCACTTCAGTGGCATATTTATTGCACATGCTTGCAGTTACAGAAGTATAATCACTTGTATGTTATTTGTGATAATGCTATCTCATACCTTTTAAAAATAAGTTCTATTGGGTTCTGGCTGTAGTTCAGCTGGTAGCATGCTTGCATGAATGCCTGAGTTCAGTTCTCAGCACTTCATATACCTGGCATGCTTTGCATGTCTGTAGCACTGAGGAGGAAGAAATAGAAGGGTCAGAATTCATCCTCACTTACATAGGGGGCTATGTAAGATGTTGTCTCACAAAAATGGTCTCTTTATACGTTTGAAAATAAGACCATGCCAACATTATTCTTGAAATACTCTGGTGTTGAGAACATTAATTTAAGTGTCAAAAGTATAAATTACATTAATTTCCTTTGAGTTTCAACAGATTTTAAAATGCTTGAGAACCAAACTATTTATTCACTGACTCTGGTAACGCCTGCATGTTTTATTTTTTGTCTTTTATTGATTTTTCTGATTCTAAAAATCACAAACTACAGATTTCAGGTGCAGCTGGTGACCCAAAGGAGTAAAAAAGAATTTTCCTTAATGACATTCCTCATTTTTCAAGCAACAAAATTTAATAGGTTATGATAAAAATATTAAGCATGTATAATGGTTATTCTTTACTATTGCTGTGAGAGAGCATTCAAAGTCACACAACTTACGGGAGAAAGAAGATTTATTCAACTTACAGTTCCAGAGGGGAAGTAGATCCTTCATGGTGGAGATGGAATGTCTGGTTGGCAGGCTCGCTGGCTGGCCGACTAAGTCACAGCAGACCTCCACATGACTCCAGCATTCCTGGAAATGTCTCTCCTCTATATTCTGTGACCCCTTTTATATATGGTCCATTACTGGGAGGTTCCCATGGAATCTATAGAAGTTCCCATGGAATTCAGGGCGGGTATAATCCTTTCAGGTGGTCTCAGTTGATTCTTCCAGGTGTGGTCTCAGCCCGTCCTAGTTAATATCAGGTGTGTCAGGTTGACACCCAGGTTTACCTAACACACCATGTTATTCTAAATTTTATAATTTTAAGATTGCTGTGATTTTTTAAATTAGAAAATAATCTTTTCCTGTCATAAATGCTCTGCTT
Organism: Typhlomys cinereus; assembly: GCA_023101885.1. Taxonomy (NCBI): domain Eukaryota; kingdom Metazoa; phylum Chordata; class Mammalia; order Rodentia; family Platacanthomyidae; genus Typhlomys; species Typhlomys cinereus. The sequence continues at coordinate 345,985 of JALPQD010000582.1, forward strand.
CCAGGCTTTATGCTGAACTTCTTTATAATTTCTGTAAGGGCAAAGGGGGAAAAAAGCAAAGAACACTGACCTTGGCAGACCAGAACAGCCTTTATTAACTCAACGGTAGATGTACAAGTAGGCAAGAATGAATGTTTGCACCAGTTACTTATGTGGAAGCAGTGAATGGCAAAAGAACCTATCTGGAAGTTGGGAGTGAAGGGAAGGGGGTGGGGGTATAAGAAAAGTTTAGCTGGTAAAATGTCAGTTCACACTGCTGCACAGCTTATGTCGACAAACATCACAAAAACTGTCGGTCTTCAGATCATATATTGGCAGTTGTTCATTCTGTGAGTAGTTTAGAGAGTAGACAGGCTCTCAGGGACAAGTTGGACAATGAATGAGTCACAGTCGGAGAGCAGAGAAGGAAAGAACCTGGGGGCTTACCCCAAAGGAAAGTGAAAGCTCAGTTTGACATATACCAGGAAGTCATCTGGCCTTGCCACCTTAATTCCCAAAGACAGCCACCAACTTGCCTGAGAGAGGCAAGTACTTTGTAGCATTGAGGACATTTTCAGGGGAGTGATCTCACTATAAGCATTTCTTTCTTCTTCAAGAGCTCCACACTAAGAAAGTAGGAAAAAAAGGGACAAGTGAATGGAAAAACCTATGATCAACACACCAGATTGACCTTTTATTAAGCCAAAAAAGGGAATGAAAGAAAAGTGGGAACAGGTTCAGCCAAAGCCCAGTGACTGCCACACTGCAGTGGGGAAGAAGTGGAGATTTTAACCATGTTCAGGGATCAATGGAGGGGTTCTCATTTTGCATGACCAAAGTTAAACAATCATTATGGGCCTGGTTCGCAATGGGTGTTTTTCAGATCGCAACTTCTTTTTCAGCTTGGTAGCTGCTACTGGGAAATTTTGGTTTGCAAGTTGTTTTTTTGGCTTTAGACCTGTTACCAAGAACTTTCAGCTTCCTGGATATTATTCTCAGTCATATTTCTCCATCACCCAAACCATAGTGCATGTAGGTAAGATGGAGAAAGCTGGTTCTGTATTTTGATAGACTAGCAGACTAGTAAGTTGAAAGGCGTATTCCCTCAGCTCATCCTGAGGATATGGTATGGCCAGTTCCCTCAGTTGCTGATATCGGTATGAATTTCCCTGCATGATGATCAATTACAACTAGAAACTGTAAGCCAAGAATAAACTAGGCGAGATCCAGCCGGGCCTCAACGCGCGCTCTAGGACCCCAGGTCAGCCCACGGGGACCCGGCTCCGACTCCCGCCATCCAGCCGGAGCCGCGCGGGGGCCCAGGGAACGAGGAGCACCTCCCCCTGCGCCCGGGCCCCGCCCCAGCTGCCCTCGGGTTAAATAGCTCCACGCCGACGCGCACAGCCTCCCTCTTTCGCCCCACCCCCGCTCCGCCGGTCGGGACACGTAGGCGAGATCCAGCCGGGCCTCAACGCGCGCTCTAGGACCCCAGGTCAGCCCACGGGGACCCAGCTCCGACTCCCGCCATCCAGCCGGAGCCGCGCGGGGGCCCAGGGAACGAGGAGCACCTCCCCCTGCGCCCGGGCCCCGCCCCAGCTGCCCTCGGGTTAAATAGCTCCACGCCGACGCGCGCAGCCTCCCTCTTTCGCCCCACCCCCCGCTCCGCCGGTCCGGACGCGTAGGCCAGATCCAGCCGGGCCTCAACGCGCGCTCTAGGACCCCAGGTCAGCCCACGGGGACCCGGCTCCGACTCCCGCCATCCAGCCGGAGCCGCGCGGGGGCCCAGGGAACGAGGAGCACCTCCCCCTGCGCCCGGGCCCCGCCCCAGCTGCCCTCGGGTTAAATAGCTCCACGCCGACGCGCGCAGCCTCCCTCTTTCGCCCCACCCCCCGCTCCGCCGGTCGGGACGCGTAGGCGAGATCCAGCCGGGCCTCAACGCGCGCTCTAGGACCCCAGGTCAGCCCACGGGGACCCGGCTCCGACTCCCGCCATCCAGCCGGAGCCACGCGGGGGCCCAGGGAACGAGGAGCACCTCCCCCTGCGCCCATCCTCCCTTTTCGCCCCACCCCGCTCCGCCAGTCGGGACACGCACGCGGTCCACCCGGGCCTCACCCCGCTCCCTAGGTAAGTCCCCGTTCAGGCCCCGCCCACCAGTACCCCAGGCCAAATAATTCAGTTTAGTGAAATTGAGAGATCTTAAGAGTTAAAATGACAATGCCAAAGTCAAAGTGCAAATCCATGAGAAGCAACACTCAAGTAAACAAATCTCCCACTGAAGAAATTAATCCCATAATGTTAGACTCCAAAAAGAACAAACCCGCGGAAAAAGGCCAAGAAAGCCTGACCCAGGATAACGACTTTCAAAATATGATCATTACCATGTTCAATACTATGAAAGAGGAAATCCGGGAGGAATTACATAATCGAATCAATCGCTTTGAAGAGGAACACAACAGACATCTGGAGGAGTTGAGAAAAACAGTGCAAGAAACAAAAAGCGGCATAGAACAGTTAAAACAAACTCAAGCAGAGTTTAAAACTGAGCTAAAAGACAAGTTATCTTCAACCCAGAACGCCACAGAGAGTCTTATCAACAGAACTAATGAAGCAGAAAACAGAATTTCAGACCTTGAAGATAAAGTGGGAGTACTAGCCAGCTCAATGGAAGAGGTTGTTAAAGCCAAAAAGATACTTGAGAGAAATATCCAAGAGATATGGGACACCCTGAAGAAGCCTAACATGCGTATTCATGGAATACCGGAGCAAGAATCTCAAAATACCACCCCTGAGGAAATTTTTCAAACGATCATCAAGGAAAACTTTCCTCATCTAAAGAAAGAGAGGCCCATTCATATACAAGAGGCATTCCGCACCCCAAACAGATACGACCAAACTAGAAGCACACCGCGGCAAATAATAGTTAAAACACTCCACATTCAAGATAAAGAACTGGTGCTGAGAGCTTCAAGGGAGAAAAAACAAGTCACTTTTAAAGGCAAACCTATTAAAATAACAAATGACTTCTCAGTCGAAACAGTAAAAGCAAGAAGAGCTTGGAGAGACATACTTCAAGTATTGAATGAGCAAAAATGTCAACCCAGGCTGATTTACCCTGCAAAACTATCAGTCATGATCGAGGGAGAAAGAAAAATTTTCCAGCACAAAGACAACTTTAAGGGATACATGGCCACCAAACCAGGCCTTCAAAAACTGCTAGAAATGATACTCAAGCGTGAAGAAAAAAACAGGCATATCCAGGAGAACAGAAGGCAAATATAACACCATTAAAAGCGAAGCAATATACTTATAAAAGCTACTAAACATAATAAATGTCTGGAATTAACAATAGTTTCTCCATTATAACACTAAATGTTAATGGACTTAATTCACCGATCAAGAGACACAGATTACAAACTTGGATTAAAAATCACAATCCATCAATCTGCTGCCTGCAGGAAACCCATCTCACCACAAAAGATAGGCACGCTCTAAAATAAAAGGCTGGTCAACAATTCTACAAGCAAATGGAAGCAGAAAACAGGCAGGGGTAGCCATTATGCTATCAGACAAAGTGGATTTCAAACCAAAAAAAATTATAAGAGACACGGATGGATACTACATTTTAGTCAGAGGTACAATTCACCAGGAAGACTTCACAATACTGAACATATATGCACCCAATACGGGCCCCTCCACATTCATTAAGAAAACCCTACAGCGTCTAAAGCAAGAAATCAACCCCCAAACGATAATTCTTGGGGACTTCAACACCGCCCTCTCTACATGGGATAGATCAACAGGTCAAAAGCTTAACAGAGACACTTTGGAACTTAATCAAACCCTGAAAGAAATGGACCTCACAGATCTCTATCGAACTTTTCACCCACGCACCAAAGAATACACATTTTTCTCAGCAGCACACGGAACTTTCTCCAAAATAGATCACATATTGGGCCACAAAATGAATCTACACATGTACAAGAAAGTTGAAATTCTAACCTGTGCCCTATCAGACCACCACGGCCTAAAGCTGGACATCCACAACACATCAAACAAGAGAAAATACACTAACTCCTGGAAACTTAACACTATGATGCTGAATGAGAACTGGATTCAGGAAGAAATTAAAAAGGAAATTCAAGATTTCCTGAAAGTGAATGATAACGAAAATACAACTTACCAAAATCTCTGGGACACAATGAAAGCTGTTCTAAGAGGTAAGTTCATAGCTCTTAATGCCCACATCAAAAAAATGGAAACATCAGAAATAAACAACTTAACAATGCAGCTTAAAGCTTTAGAGAAACTAGAGCAATCTGATCCCAAAAGCAGTAGAAGAGAAGAGATTAGCAAAATAAGGGGAGAAATATCTGAAATCGAGACTAAGAAAACGATAGAAAAAATCAACAAATCGAAAAGCTGGTTCTTTGAAAAAATCAACAAGATTGATACACCCCTAGCTAAACTAACCAAAAGCAAGAGAGAGAAAACCCAAATTAACAAAATTAGAAATGAACATGGAGTTATCACTACGGATACCCAAGAAATCCAGAGAATTATAACATCATATTTCAAAAACTTATACTCTGTGAAGTTTGACAACACAAAAGAGATGGATGAATTTCTAAGTAAACACAACTTACCTAAATTGAATCAGGAAGTTGTGAATTACTTAAATAGTCCTATAACATATAAGGAAATTGAGGAAGTAATCTCGAATCTTCCCACCAAAAAATGTCCTGGACCAGATGGATTCAGCACAGAGTTCTACAAGACATTTAAGGAGTTAATAACACCAATACTCCTTAAACTGTTCCACCAAATAGCAAAGGAAGGAACACTACCAAATTCCTTCTATGAAGCTAATATCGTTTTAATCCCAAAACCTAATAAAGATTCACTTAAAAAAGAAAACTATAGGCCGATCTCCCTGATGAACACAGATGCAAAGATTCTCAACAAAGTCTTAGCAAATCGGATTCAAAAACATATTAAAAAGATCATTCATGGGGACCAAGTAGGCTTCATCCCCGGCACACAAGGTTGGTTCAACATACGCAAATCAATAAATGTAATTCATCATGTAAACCAGTCCAAAGTCCAAGACCACATGATACTCTCGATAGATGCAGAAAAAGCTTTTGACAAGATCCAACAGCCTTTTATGATCAAAACGCTAGAGACAGTAGGAATGGAAGGAACTTTTATCAATATAATAAAAGCTGTATACAACAAGCCCACAGCAAGGATTATGCTCAATGGGGAACAATTGGAAGCATTCCCACTTCGATCAGGAACAAGACAAGGCTGTCCACTCTCACCACTTCTATTCAATATTGTACTTGAAGTCTTAGCTGAAGCCATAAGACAAGAAAGGGACATAAGAGGGATTCAAATTGGCAAGGAAGAAGTCAAGCTATCTCTATTTGCAGATGACATGATCTTATACCTGAGTGATCCCAAAAACTCCACCAGGAAGCTCCTGGAACTAATTGAGAAGTTCAGCAGGGTGGCAGGATACAAAATAAATGTGCAAAAATCAGAGGCCTTCCTATATGCCCAGAATGAAAGAAGTGAAAAAGCCTTGAGAGAAACCATGCCATTTACTATAACCCCTAAAAAAATGAAATACCTTGGTATAAACCTAACTAAGGAGGTAAAAGACCTTTACAATGAAAACTTTAAAACCCTAAAGAAAGAAATTGCAGAAGACACCAGAAGGTGGAAAGACCTCCCTTGTTCCTGGATTGGCAGAATCAACATTGTAAAATGACCATCCTACCAAAGGCAATATACAGATTCAATGCTATACCAATCAAAATCCCAAAGCAATTCTTCAAAGAAGTTGACCAAACAATCTCAAAGTTCATATGGAGGCACAAAAGACCCAGGATAGCAAAAACAATCCTGAGTAACAAAAACACAGCTGGAGGTATTACCATACCAAACCTAAGTCTATACTACAAATCCATAGTTATAAAGACAGCCTGGTACTGGCTCCAAAATAGACACACAGATCAATGGATAGGATTGAAGACCCAGATATAAGCCCACAAAGTTACAGCCACTTGGTCTTTGACAAAGGGGCCCAAAGAATCCAATGGAAAAGAACAGCATCTTCAACAAATGGTGCTGGCAAACTGGATCTCCACATGCAGAAGATTAAAGCTGGACCCGTACTTGTCACCATGTACAAGACTTAATTCCAAATGGATCAAGGACCTTGATATCAGGCCAGAGACTTTAAAAGCCATAGTTGAAAGGATAGGGAACTCCCTCGAGCTGATTGGGCTAGGCCAACACTTCCTAAACAGACATCCAATGGCACAGTCACTGCTACCAACTCTCAACAGTTGGGATCTTGTGAAATTAAAGAGCTTCTGTTCAGATAAAGAGATTGTCGCACGAGCTCAAAGGCAACCCACAGAATGGGAGAAAATCTTCACTAACCACATATCTGACAGAGCTCTACTGTCCAGAGTGCACAAAGAACTTAGAAAATTAAACTCCAAGGAAAACACTGGCCCAATTAAAAAATGGGCCCTGGAACTTCAAAGAAACTTTACCAGGGATGAAATTAAAATGTCTAACAATTATCTTAAAAAATGCTCCACTTCCTTCGCCATCAGGGAAATGCAAATCAAAACTTCCCTGAGATATCATCTCACCCCGGTCAGGATGGCAAAAATCCACAGTACAAACAACGACAAATGCTGGAGAGGATGTGGGGAGAGGGGAACTCTCCTACATTGTTGGTGGGAATGCAGGCTCATACAGCCACTCTGGCGAGCCGTCTGGAGATTCTTAAAGAAATTAAAGATTGAAATGCCGTATGACCCTGCTATCCCACTTTTGGGAATAACCCCCCAAGCAGCAGAGGTTCGCCTCGATAGCACAAGCTCGACCATGTTCATAGCAGCACTGTTTACAATAGCAAAGTCATGGAATCAACCTAAATGTCCAACAGTTGACGAGTGGATAAGGAAACTGTGGTACATCTATACAGTGGAGTACTACTCAGCCATCAAAAATGATGAATTACTGGAATTTGCTGGGAAATGGATGTCATTAGAAAGAATTATATTAAGTGAAGTATCCCAAACCCAGAAAATTAAGCACCGTATGTACTCCCTAATAGGTGGCTCCTAGTACCAAACTCGCCCAGCCCACATTGGGACACTCAAAAGTAAACCTATGTAACACAGTAATTGCAAGGATTATGAACAAGAGAGATGGGTTAGGAGGGCCACACCAGAAACAAGGAGAGAGGAGACCATGTTACAGCAGAGAAAATAGGCCTCCATCAAGGTCTGCAAGTAAGTAATGAGAAACCTGGTTAAGTTCACAGACGTTCTTTCCTGATCTCACCAGAAGGGGAGGGCATATAGTCTAGCAGATAAAAAGTAATCATTGTGCAAATGGGTAATGGACCCCGCCCTCAGTGAGGTTTCCTACTCTTATTACATCTACCCTTGAATGTGCTATTACAACAAGACTCCAGTTTAACAGCTTTTTGTCTCTGGCCAGGGGGTGACATACAGTGCCCAGCAGAATGGAGTGAAGGGAATTGCAGGAGCAGAAAAACTGCAAAAGAAAATCAACAAACCACAATCCAGAACTTCAGAGACTCTATATCAATCACATAGAACTAGGACAGCCTAATCTCTCCCCATCCTGGAGCTCAGGGACATTTGCGGAAGAGGGGGCGGTAAGATTGTAAGAGCAAAAGGATGGGAGGAGCAACGATTTGCAAGATTCTCAACAATAGTTGGGGCCAAAGCAATCATAATGGAACTTTGCATGCCCTGCGCAATGTCCAGCGCACTGTTGCCCTCATAAAGTCTAGCATCTGTTAAGGGCACCGAGACCCCTGGAGGCAAGGGATTGACAGCCATAGTAGTAATCTTATGATTAAGGGGAACAAGAGAAAGGGCTTATGGAAATGCCACTGGGTCCTTATATGTCATCGGAGAGGAGGACCCAGTGGAGAGTTAGGCGCACACAATAAAGGACTCTCTGGGAATTGGGGGGGAGACACTGGGGGAAGGGGAGGGGGGAGGGAGGGAACTGGTAAAAAATTTTAAAATGTATAATTAAATTTTTAATAAAAAAAAAATAAAAAAAAAAAAAAAAAAAAAGAAAGTAAACTCCTTGTTCCCTTAAGCTGTGTGATGGTCATTTATCAGCAACTATGCAGGTGGACTGCAACAGAATTTGGTACCCAGGAAGTGGGGTTTTGCTGATAAATCTGACTATGTGGATTTTGTGTCTTTTGAACGGTTTCGCTGGACAAAGTTGAAAATGCTTAAGAGTTTTCACTTTGTGGATTTACAAATACCGTTCTTCAGCGTTTAGTGGGCCAATTGCTGAGGGAAATTGTTTGGGCCCAATTTGTGATGAGGGGAACAAGGACTTTGTTAAGCTGAATTTAAAGATGATGGACTGGTTTGCTTGACAAAGGAGAGCTGTGTTGGCAGCCTTGAAGGTTTGAATGTGCAAAGGGCAGGCAGTAGAATATCTGCTGCTGTTGGACAAATGAGTATCAGTGGAGGAAAACCTAGTGACTTGCACTGAGACGGTGGAAGATGTGAAAACCACCGTATGGCAAGTTCCTGGTTTGGAAACTCAATTTCCTTCAGGGGCGAAAGCCCAAGTTAAAGCTGTTTCTTGCCCTTTGCAAGTTTGGTTGCCTAGAAGAGAGGCTTTTCCAGCGTCAGCACGTTGAAGTTGGTGCAGCTGTGGCTCCAGTGGACTAAGCTGTGTTTCAACCTCGCTTCGGAATCTGGCCGCGTCCCTCAGGTGATACTGGTTTGGGCAAACTATTGAGGGGTTCATGGAAAGCAGCAAAAGCTTGGCACCGAGTGGCAGGCGTAGAGTTCCTGCAAGAGATGGTGAAGCTTAAAGCTGCAGAGGAGAACCCAGAGTTGTGTTTGAGATGCCAGAACTGTGGGACTGCTGCTGAGGACAACTGCGAGTGGAGATTCAGCCTGGTTCAGAGGAACTCTACTCTTACAACTTCGAGCTGCAAACAGGGACTAGGAATGCCTCGAATCTTTGAGCCCTCTTGACTACGTGATGAGCAGCAGAAGATGGACACTGAAGTACAGGATGCGGTGATTTGCTGGACTTTGTTCTTTTTAATGTTTTCTTAAGATCCTTCTGTTTTAATGTTTTATCTGTTTTAAAGTATTTAATTTATTCTGATTTAAGGGTTTTAAGGTTAAGAAACTTTGAACTTTTAAAATATTGGAACTGAAGTTTTAATGAAAGAACATTTTAAATTTGTCCATGGCATGTATTTATATTTTAACATCCTGTGGGGACAAGGAAAGGTTACAGTTTAAAAGTGCTATTGTTTTTGTGTCAAGTTGACAAGGGGTGGAATGTCATAGTTAAGCACAGGTGTCAACTTGACTCTTGAGGTTTTGAGCTCTGGGCACAGGTGTAGAGAGTTGATGGTTGAGTTAAGCCCAGAGCAAACCTGAAGGAGATTGTCTGGCTGCTGGGGAAGACCCAGCCCATGGTGGGTGGGATTAGGCCCTGGATAAATCACAGAGAGCTGGTTGAGAGAGTTGGCATCCTTCTGTATACTTGACCAGACATGCTGGTCTGGCAAGTAAGGATTGTCCATCTCTCAGCTGTTATGGTGGCCAATTCCCTCAGCCCTGGTGTTGGTGCGTGCTCTCCCGTCAAGCTGGACTGAGAACTGTAACCAGACTGTCGTAAGAAAGTAAACTCCTTGTTCCCTTAAAAAAAAAAAAAAAAAAAGAATAAACTCTCTCATTCCCTTAAATATTTGATCATGTAGTCATAGAAGCAATGGAAAAGTAAATAGCAGAGGGAGTCTGCAACCAACTCACTTGTGTTTAATGAACTATATATGTATAAATACAGAGAGGCTCCCATGCCAGTCATATCCTCACACATGGTGTGTGGAGATGAAGGTCATGAGTGTTCATTGCACTGCTTCTGCAACTTCTCTGAAGCCTGGACAATTTTTCCATATATAAAGTTGGAAGCAAACGAAGTCATTGCAGTAGCTATCTCCACTGCCAGGGAGGGATAGAGGGAGTCTTCTAGGGCAGGGTGACATCCTATTTTTCCATGTGTGATGATGTTTCCTTGGATGATATTGGGGACTGTCCTCCACCTCATCCCTACCCAGGCTTTGGCCAATCCCATAGTAACAAGATACTCACCTGGGACCTGTAAGCACCCCCTTATTTTGAAAGAGGGTTTTTGCAGATCCTCACTGATCTCAAGTTGAGATTGGAATTGAAATCTAACAACTGATTATCTTCATATAGACTTGTGATACCTAGAAAGGCCAGGTGAAGTTGGTGATGGAGACATCCACTGAATCCATGGAGCTCAAAAAGGACCCTTTCCTGGAGCACTCAGCAGCACATCCCTATTGTTGCTTTGCACTTAAACTTATGGGACTTGTATGGCATGTGCATGGGTCAAGTGTGTACATGTGTGCAGAGGCCTGGGGCTGATAATGGGAATCCTTCTCAGTCTGGTTAAGCCCAGAGCTTTCTGAAAGAGTTGATTGGCTAGACAGTTTGATGAGGCCGTTCCTAGAGTCGAGTCCCAAGGCTAGAATTATGGCAATCTGGCATAACTGCCCAGCATTATACATGAGATCTGGAGACCCAAACTCTAGGTCTTTTGCTTATGCAGAAGGCACTTTGAACACTGAGCCCAGTCCCTCACTTCAATTTTAGACACAGGATCTCCCGTTGAAACTGGAACTCACCAACTCAGCTGGAATAACTGGCCAGCAAGCACCAAGGATCCTCCTGTTTCCCTCCCCAGCACTGTGGTTACAGCATGTGCCTTAGTACTTAGCCTTTCTTTCTTTCATCTTTATTGGTAAATTTTGCTCTTTGACATTTCCATAAAAATACAGAAAACCCTCCATTTCCTTTCATGTCTGTGCATTTCCTCCTTCTCCACCCCAACCTCCCTTCTAGTTCTCTTTCTGTATTCAAGTACTTTTGCTTCCTTTCCTGTATATTAAGTACAACCAGGCCCCTCCTGTGTAATTCCGGGATCTTCTCTTGGAAACTCTTCCACATATAAACAAATAGAAATTTTTTTACCTTGACAACCTCTTAAATCTGTAAGTTGTCCCTTGTTCATCAGTATTCTCTAGGCCCCAATGGGTTTCTCCTCCATCCATAGCTGACCATTGACCATGTAGCTTCCCTGTAAGTTTAGTATCTGTGACCACCTGTAGTGGGTTTATAACAATGGCTGTATTGGTTTTCTATAGCATTTCACAACTCCTTTCCCTGTCTTCTGACTCTTACATTCTTGCCACCTCCTCTTCCATGCCTATTTGAGACTTTAGGGGTAGTATCCATAGGATATTTAGCGCCAAATCCTCAGCTTTCATTTATCCTTAGTAGCTGTGCTTCCTTGCTTCTTTGTACTGACCTCCAATAAGATGTGCTCCTCTCCTTAAGGCTGAGTGTAGTCTTTGTATTCTTTCTTCTCCCTCTTCTGTGGTGTACCCTGATCCTTGAGTAAAGGAGTTTAGATGTACAGTTGAATGCCAAGCAATCAGCCTTTACATATGAATGGTAAAGACCCAAACTACAGTTCATGCTTGCACAGCAAGCACTTCACTAACTCAATCACCTCCCCAGCCCCAAATATCTGACCTTAAAAACCACCAAGTTTAGATAGGGAGAAATTGTTCATGGTTAAAGCCTTTGCCTTACAAGCAGAGTGATCTGAGTTCAGATCTCCATATCACATGGAAAAATGTTATGCTGATATTGATATCATTTAAACTTGTATGACTCTAAGGTATTGCTTTGGAATCACTCAATTATATATGTATGCTACAAAGTGTTGTACCTCAATTTACCCGAAATAAGCATTGGCACAGTTTTTCCTTTCTTGAGGATAAGCATGATATGCACCAACAGAGTCTAAAATCATCTACCAGGACTGAAGAGATTATGATTCTGCCTCAAAGGAGAAGGTCCTGAGTTCTGATTCTACGTCCCATAAAAAAACGATAGGAAAAAATGGTGGTCCACTTCCAGTGGAAATCCCAGAATAAAGCAATAAGGAGGTAGAAGCTTTCCAGTATAATTCCCAAAGTCACCCTCAGTCCCATGCAGAGACATACAGTGCCCTCTAATACTCTCTCTCTCTCTCTCTCACACACACACACACACACACACACACACACGCACCCCTGGGTGTGCGTGCATGCATGTGCACATGCAAATAAAAGGATGTTGCATTATAAAAATTAAGAAACTGGAGCTATTAATAGGAGTAGTCTTGATAGCTGTCTTTGTATACATTCTGTGTACTAAACAGAAAGTAGATTATTATGTGACTGCTCAGGGGAATAGAAAAAACGCTGAAATGTAAAAATTATTAAACGGCCAGAAGACCGTGTTTCAAAGAATGACTTGAAATTCACATTTTTAGGTGTAATGCTCAACTAACTGTCAATTGTTTGCTCTATTTAAGGATGAGGCACTCTCTCTTTTTCTTTCTCTCCAAGGTCACATTGTGAAACATGGTTGGACTTAAACATTCCAAAGCTTTTGTCTCCCAAGTGCTGGAATATTTTACCTATTAGCCTGAGCACTACAGATTTTATCAAGAAAAAAAATACAGTGTGCAAAGATATTGGGGTTAGCAGAGTACAGCATTAAAGCAATTACAAACATGGGCAATGAACTGTAACAGGATCCACAGACTAGGCTCATGTGAGTTTTACAAAATGTCCTACAGTGCAGCTGTTACTGACTTCCATGTGTGAATGTTAAATACCCTTCTGACACAATGTTTACATATTCCATGCTTAAGCACTGGTCTGCAGTGAGTTTTGCAATGTCCCCTTTTGAAACTCCTCCACGAAGAGCTTGAGGACATGGCTCTTAACCACACTGGAGGATAGGGTCTCAGAGTTCAGTATCTCAGTGCTTTGTGGTGCCAGCATCTGCTCAAAGTTCCCTCCCATTCTTGGCTCTCATAGCCTTTGACAACTCAAACAGGACCATTCCTAACAGCATGCGGGACTTGTCCAGGGTGGTTTGTTCATATTCACAGTCTTCCATCACATGGTAAATCAGAATGCCCACAGGAACAGTTTTAGTTCCTCTGTGCTCTGAAAAGCAAAAATAAGCTCAAATATGGTCCTTCCTACAGATTCCTACAAGAGTGACTCTTCCTGTACCCATGTGCAGCAAAGCAGTCAGTCTTGCCGTTATGTTCATCCTCATCTTAGTGAAACCACCAGCAGCTGGCTGGGTTCTGACTACGACGTATTTCCACAGCTACCACTGCCTGGTCCTGGGCTCATCTGCTCATTCCCAACCAGCCACTGTGCTAGCCAGTTCTCAGGCCCTTACTGCATGCCCAGGAAACAGGTAAGACCTAGAGACTGAATTGTTTTCAAATTCCCAGTCTTGAGTACTTGTTATACCAACATAAAATGAATTTCTTGGTCACTTCTTTCAAAATTATAAACTTAAAACATATAGGTAAGAACAAACTAGCATATTATTTTACTTATTAGCCAGAGCACTAACAGATTTTTTTTCCTATTTTTTCAGGGAAAAAGAGTAGGTCCTCATTTTCCTCATTCCCATTCACACCAACCCTTGCCCTGTGCTCAAAGGTTAAGCAATCTTGTAAAGGCACGAATGATTTATGCTTATAGTTAAATGTGCTCCTTTCCTTAAGAAAGACAGATCCTTGGAGGCAAGGGATTGACAGCCACAGTAGTGTTCCCATGCTTAAAGGGAACACAGGAAACGGTTCTGGGAAATGCCACTGGGTCCTTGCACCTCATCGGAGAGGAGGAACCAGAGGAGAGTTTGGCATGCTCATTAAAGGATGCTCCGGGGATGGGAGGGGGAGGCACTGGGGAATGGGGAGGGAAGGGGGAGGGGAGAGGGGCATAGGGGGGTGGGGGTGGAGGGAGGGAAGGGACCGGTGTACCTGTTAAGTTTGTATGAGTGGAAATAAAAATAAATAAATAATTTGAAAAAAGGAAGACAGATGCAAAGCATTACATACTTCCCTTCAGAAGCTTGCTTTGTATGTTGTATACTGAGACTTGTGATGTAGTTACTTTTATCAGCTGCATACTGCCTCAACACATAATATGCTGAAATAAATTTTGTTGTCTGAAAGTGGGTATTTAGTATGCTGCACATTTTTAATATAAACAATAAAAGAATAAACCTACATGAATACTTGGAACAATTTCACTTATTTAAAGTTAAATACCAATGTCTTTAAATGATGGATGACAACTATGTTTTGAGAAAGGGTCTCACTATTTAGTCCTGATTTGCCTGGGAACTATGAAGAACAAAGCGGCCTCAAGTTTGCTGCAATTCTCCTGCCTCTGCCTTCTATGTGCCAGGGTGACAGACATAATGCTCAGTGCTCCCACGAGTGTCACAGCTAGCAGTAGGTTCATGCTTTACATACAATCAAATATATTATAATGGTCATTTTTTAATTCTTCATTCATTGATCAAAAGAATATACATTTAACATAAACTATACAACATCACTCATCAGATCAAACATTCATCTGGTTTACACATAGGTTCCATCAGGAGTTGTTTCATTTGATCACATGCACAGTATAAAAATCTCACAGTGTACACCTTTAATAATGTCACTTAATATAAGTAAAGCCATTTGTAAAAAATAAAACATTTTTCATAAATAGATTTTTATCTCCACATCTGTTGCATAGATTGTTTCCAAAGCCTATAACAGAGCACCCAGATCTCAACACAGCTGGGCATCCTTGTTGGCTACTTATTTATTATTGCAGCCCTTTAACATTAAATGCACAATCATGCCACTTAAAACTGGGCTCAAGGTTCACTTGCCCCTTACAGACTACATGTGAGAATTCAGTTTCAGTTTTCTCTCACCCCTTATGTATTCTATGTCTGGAGCCCATGAATTCTTTCTCTGATCATTTACCCTTCATGCATTCCATTCCATGTCTAGTATCTGTGAGTTCCTTTCAACTCCCTTACCCATCAAAAACTCAACATCTGAGAGTTCTGTTCTTTCTCTCTTCTAATAAAATCTACTTTAATCCTCTTATATTGCTCTCCCTCTTAAATCTTCTGACACATACATTTGCCTCATTTTGGCACATTCTATCAGACAGCTCTCTTGTCCTCACAGAATCCGTGTGTGTAAGTTTGCTCTTTCTCTCCTCTAATAAACTCTGCCCTAATCCTCAACAACAGCAACTACAAAAAAACATTGGGGTCAGGTTGCCATGGCTTTGAAAGCCTCGCAAGTTCAAGATTTTAAACCATGTTTCACGGAAAGGCCTTCTTGTTTCACAGAAGCTCGTTCCTTTAACAGAACCAACTTCCGTGGTTTCTTTTCTGTCCTTTATATTCACTATTTACAGAGAAGCAGGTGCATGATTATTTTCCTTTTTTCCCATTCTTTTCAGAGTTCCGAAGTTGCTGTTTGAGCCCCAGCACAGCTGTATATATGAAGTCAAAATTCAACCTTAAATATTATAATTTTTCTTTCTTTTCAGAGTTCTAAATTTGCTGCCTGAGCCACAGCACAGCACAGGTCGAAATGCAACATTAAAGATTACCATTTAGTAGTGTCTGCCTGGCCAGAGTAAGCTGGCCCCTGCTAGCATGTGGGCACTTCATGTAAGTTTATCTTGGGCAGTTGATGCATGTGCTGACAGAAAAATTCTGTTATTTTTTGCTAGGAATTTCACAACTAATGCTTTCTTGAAAGCATATGTGCTTGCAACTCTGTGTCTTGCATTAGCTTAGGAGGTTTTACCCTGAAACACAGCTTCTTTGATTCTCTAGTACTTGAAATCTGGGCTAAAAAGGTTAACTTGAATATATGATGTACTTGACGAATAAAATTAATTTAGACATTTTAGAATATAGCAATTGGAGTTTTCATGTGTATATAAAAGCATTTTTATAAAGGACAAAGCAATGTCTAACAATACTACAGGAAATAGAATGGACTTGGAAATGGCAATTATTATGGAATAATAAAAGAATAAGTAAAAATAAAATAAATTCTTGACATTATATTAAAGGTAACTTGTGTGGGATATCATCTTCCCTTTGTTTCAAAATCAAAGTTAATGCAATGCTATCAAAAGACAGTTACACTGCAGTGCACACAAAGCCACCAGGCTAAAAGTATGGATGTATAAAAATATTTTGGTTCCTGAGTTTTGAATTTTGACACACAAAGAATAAATAGAAATATCAAAAAAAAGAGAATAACTCTGTGAAAAACAAAGTTTTCCAGAAACCTCAAATAACTTTCAGTCACATCCTAGTTTTGTCAACAATTCTGTTAGTCATGAAAGCCATAATACTGACAGTTTGTACTTCTAAAACAAATACCCAACTATATTCTTTGATCAAGAAGTAGAATGTACATAAATAATTCTACAAAGATAATACTGACTAAATACTGCACAAAAAAATTCACACTACTGAAAAAATAATAGGACCTTACTTACATACATAACCATAGGAATCATACATTTTCAAAAGCTAAATGTCTTCACTGAAGCTCTGCATCTGTGCAAAAATATAGATTTGCTTCAGTGAAGATACTGAGCAAATCAATGTTGAGGACCGAATGCCAAGGCTGACCAAGGACCAGGGATACCTGCTCAATAGGATTATTCACAGGATCCACATCTTGGTCAGACAGTTCACCCTAGTCAGAATCGATGCTTTATTCAGTGACTTCCAGCAGTTTCCGGTCAGAGGTACAGAGACCAGCCTAGGTGATGAAGTTGTGCCCACTGTTGTAACCTTCAAGCAAGCAAAGGCAACACTGTCATCTCTTGCATTTTCTCAGTGTGCTTCCTATTCAGTGCTGTTGGAGGTGTTTCAAATTTGTTTTTCACCATATTGGGCCTTTTCCTCTAAAACATGAACTTTTTACTTTAAGATTGTCCTCAAACACCATTAGGGTGGTGAGCTGTTAGGTGACAGACACTTTCAGTAAGAGAGAAGGCACTTAAAATGGAAAGAATATACATGCATACACACAAATTTTATGACCTTGGATAGTGATCTATCACAAGGAGAAAGCTTCTTTTAATTTTGTGTTTTATTTATCACTGAAGATAAAAGAGAGCACTAAGTTCTGTGTTGGCTTCAGCTAAGTCCAAATAATCTTAAACACAGCTACTCTACTCCAGAATTGAACTCAACACAGTCATTACTACAAAAGAATTACTTAAAAGAATGTATCCTGAAGAGAAATAAAGTTAGGAAAAAGAATATAAACAACTCATCTAAACCATACATTTATACATACTGCAGTATTTAAATTTCTTGCAAGTCATGAGTTCTCCATTAAGAGAAAAGCAGTTTACTACTGGAAACAGAAAGGGTGGGAACACTTAGCAAAGCTTACTAAAAGCTTTAAAATTTCAAAGTTGTGCTGTTGGGTCAGCCTTTAGCAGTGTTGTCATGCCCATGATGCAAAAACTGCTTTATACTCACCTTCTTCAGCAAAGTCTACAGAAACCCCTGAGTAACCAATGTCTGTAAGGTTTACTGCATTTATCTGTAATATTTAATGGCAAATATAAAACAAGTATATGGATGCATGATGATAGTTCCAGTTGGTTGTCACGACAGAGATGAAGTATTAATGTTCAAAAGAAAGATCTTGAGAAGTTCAGCTTGTGTAGTTTTTTGATAAAATTTATATAGAGCACAGTAGAATATCTGAGGATATATGTGAAAAAGATATATTCATATGATTTTACAAATTTTCATTACAGAAGACTCATTTCTTTGACATTGATGTTTTAGGCCTTTCAACAAGGTTGTGAAATTTTAAAGGATGATTTCTTCAAGTATATTTTACCTTTTTAAAACATATGGCCATTTTTATCAAGACATCAAAAGTCATCTAACTTTCAAAATAGTATCTAAACAGGATACTTAAATCTATCCACATGTACAGAGGTATAAATCTTTGCTCACTTTGCTGGTGACTGGGCAGTGCTGGCGTGGCAGCCAGTGACCTTGCTTGGCCATCTGCATCTCCTCGTGGCCGGATGCTTGTCCCAGGGCAGTGGTCTGACTCGTGCCTGCAGAGGGGCTCACCTTGTAGCTGCCATCCCTCAGGCTCTTCAGGGACAGACCCTGGCCCTCAGCATGGAAGAAACTGACCAGAGCCTGTGGCGGGGAAAGAAGGGGACGTCAGAGGCTGGGGCTGGGCACACGGCGTCCAGACACCACCAGCGAGCCAGTCCTGGGCGTACAGGGCCCAGGTAACACCAAGTCTCCAGAGCTCGGGCAAAGTCACTTCTCACACCTGGGGCGTCTCCAGTATCCTCAAGAAGCCTGGGAAATGCCAGCACCAGGCCAGACAGCCACCGGAACGGATAGCCCAGGTGCAGCTGGCATACCTGGGCTGCTAGGGGAGCTGCGGGGCATCCTGGCAACAGGGGCAAGTCCTGAGGCATACCAAGGGAGCTCCTTGAGGCCTCACCTCCAGCGTGAAGTGGAAGCGCCCATAGAAGTCAGTGAGACATCCCTGTTTGCACCCAGTGCCTGCAGGATGGTCTGCAGAAGCAGCTCCCAGAGGACCTCCAGCACCCTGCAGGAACACCGCTTGGTGAGCCCCAGGGCAGGCACCACCCCGCCTGCCCCAGCTGTCCCGCTGCTACCTGCTCAGGTTCTCCTTCACCAGGGAGGCATTCAGCAGGGCCAGCTTCTCATCCAGGTACTTCAGGAGCGGGGCCACAGCCTGCAGGCAGGGCCCTCAGGGCAGGCTCTGCCCCAGGCTCATGCGCAAACCCACATGCGCACACGCGCACACACGCACGTGCACACTCGTACATGCACACTTGCACGTGCGCACACGTACATGCACACTTGCACATGCGCACACGTACATGCACTTGCACGTGCACACACGTACACGCACGCACGCGCACACACGTACATGCACATTTGCACGTGCGCACATACACGCGCACACGTGCACACACGTAAACGCACACTTGCACATGCACACACGTACATGCACACTTGCACGCGCGCACACGTACACACACACGCACTTCTTGCACACACTCACCTCGTCGTTCTGAATGGAGTCAGGAGACAGACTGATGTGCTGCACGTATTTCCTGATGTCCGCCACCATCTGAAGGAGGGGTGGTACTCAGCACAAAAGTGGGGACTGCAGGGGGATCTGACCAGCCCCCTGCTTACCTTGGAGGTCAGGTGTGCTGTCACGGTGTAGGCCTCCCCCCGCAAGTCCTCATCCAGGGCCCGTATGCAGCTGAGCAAGGGGTGGGGAAGCACTCCCTCCAGCCCCGAGGCCCCCTCTGACCACGCCAGGCCCTTCAGCGCCTGCCCTGAAGCCCTGTGCACCCACTCCACGTTGTTGAGCACCACACAGAGCTGTGGAGGCACCGCGGAGGGTGTCGGGTGGCTGCCGTGGAGTGGGGCACAGATGGCCCTGCCCGGCCGCATGCTGGCCTGACCTGCTCGCTCGCCATCTCGCCGGCAGCCCCAGGCTGGGTGTTCACCTTTTTCCTCAGCAGTTCCGTGTAGAAAAGCGAGGACTCACACATGTCCTAGGGCAGGAGGCAGGCTGAGAACGCGGACCCCCCACACCATGTCCTCCCGGCCTGTTCACCACACCCTTCAGTGTGCATACCTGGCTGAGCTGGGTGCCCAGCACCTGGGCTTGGGTGGGGTCAGGCCAGGCCAGGCGAACCCAGAGCTCCTGGATGTGGTTGAAGCACAGGCTGGCGGTGGCTGCAGAGCTGCTGTGCCTGGAGGTGATGTCCACGGGCTCCAGCTGCAAAGGGGGGTGGAAACACTGTGGCGGGGCTCCGGGCTGAGTCCAGTGTCCCATGACCTCAGCAGTACTCACTGTGTCCACGTCCACAGCTCCCTGGAAGCGCCACTTGGCTTGATCTCGCAGCACCTGCAGCCAGAGTTTCACGGCTGGCAGGAACGGGGTGTGGATGCAGGCCAGGGCCAGGGAGCGGCTGTCCCTGAGGGGGATGTGCAATCAGAGCCCGTCACATGCCCTTGACCCAGCAGGCTCCAGGCGCTCAGGAGCTGCCTGTCCCAGGAGGTGGGGGCGCTCACCGGCCAGTGACGCAACTCCAGAAGCGTTGGGTGTCAGCCAGGGTCAGGTAGAGCTCAAAGAACCCCGAGGCTACCTCTAAGTTCATCCTGGGTTTCAGCTCCTCCATCAGCACCCACGCCTCCTCAGCCACCTGCCCAGAACGGAGGATTGAGACACTACCTAAAGGAAATGGGGGGCTGGAGTGGTGGCTCAGGGGTTAAGCCTCTGCCTTGCAGGCAAAAGGTCTTGAGTTTGGATCCTAGACCCCACGTATAGACGCAGGGCGGAAGCAGGGCGGAGCCTGTGAATCCTGGGGCAGAGTAAACAAGGAGGATGTGGAGGGTGTCCATGGTGGTTTCTGAATTTGTCCGTGGTTTTACACACACACACACACACACACACACACACATACATACACACACGCGCGCACATGCATACACGCACAATTGAATAAATAATAAAAAAATTTTAAAATTTAAAAAAAAATTCTTTGCTCACTTTAAAGTTAAGCACAATGGTCCTAAATGAGATGTTTATTTACAATCAGAAATACATATTAAAAAGCCCTAAAGCAATTTCCTTTGCTTAATTCCATTAAATTACATATAAGCTACTAGGATAAATTTTCAATCTTATTTGAAAGTAATACAGTTAAAACAGTTTTAACATTTTTCATACAGTAAAATTTCCCCCAGCCATGACATTGTTTTTCTGTACAAGTATGCAGGTATTGTTTAATTTTTGATGTTTGTTCTAGACAGGTTAAAAACAAAAAAAAAAAAAACTATACATTTTGTAAATGAGGTAAAATTTCACACTTTTCATAATGTCATGTCAGTAACTGATTTACACTGAGCCAATCTCAACAAGGTAATCCAAGTTTTAACGGTTTTAAAGGTCTGGTGTCAAAACCCTGACACCAGAATATTATGACAACAGCATTTTTACCGTTATACTGTGATCATTTTTAGTACTTTATATATATATATATATATATATATATATATATGTATATATATATATATTTGATGATCCCCACATTGCCTAATGATATCATAATTCCTCAGGATATCCATGTAATTCCTTTGTTTTCATTTTCCTATGGATTGGTGTATATGTTCATGCTTGTTTATATATCTGAGTATATGTGCATGTACTTACATATGTGTATACATGGGTGTTGATGTCTGGGGTAGATTTTGCGAATCTTCCTCAATTGTTCTTCCACTATCTTGTTTGAGACAGGGTTTTTTAATTCAACTGAAAACTCATATGTATAGCTACTTCAACTAGCCATCTTAGTGAGGAGATTCTCTCATCTGTTTTTTGAAGTTGGACTCACAGAAGGGGTACCATATCCACTTGACATTCATGAATATCCTTGAATCTGAATTTCAAACCTCTTACTTTTATGGCAAGCTCTTTAACTACTGAGCAATCTCTCCAGTTCTTCAATGCATTTTTTAGTCCTCAGACTCGAGAATTTCAGTGTCTTATCTTTTATTCTGTTCATTCTTCTATATGATCGAAAGTCTTGAATAAAACTTTTACTTTAGGACTGGAGAGATCACTCAGGAGTTAAGACTCTGCCTTGCATTGAACTGCCACATGACCCTGCTATTCCACTTTTGGGAATGACCCTCCATACAGCAAAAATTCACCTTGATAGCACAAGCACGACCATGTTCACAGCAGCACTGTTTACAATAGCAAAGTCATGGAATCAATCCAAATGCCCAAAGTTGATGAGTGGATAAGGAAAATTTGGTACATTTATACAATGGAATACTACTGAGCCATCAAAAATGATGAATTAATGAAATTTGCTGGTAAATGGATGGAATTAGAAACAATTATATTGAGTGAAGTATCCCAGATACAGAAAATTAAGCACCATATGTACTCCCTGATAAGTGGATCCTAGTACCAAACCCAATTAATGATACACTCAAAGATAAATCTGTGGAATACCTACAGTAACTGCAAAGATTATAAGCAGGGAGGGAAGGGGAAGGAGGGCCCCGCGAGAAACAAGGAGAGAGGGGATCATGCTACAGCAAGTAAGTAATGAGACATCTGGTTAAGCCCACAGACTTTCCTTCCTTGTCATTTGCATGTCTATGGCATATGATCTCACCAGAAAGGGAGGGCATAGAGTCTGGCAGATAGAAGGTAAACATCCTGAAAATGGGAGACTGGCTCCCTTCACAGCGGTCTTCTACTCTTATTCCATCTAACAAACCATAATTCAGAAAATCAGAGACTCTACATCAACCACCTGGAACCAGGCCAGCCTAATCTCTCCCCATCCTAAAGCTCAGGGAAATTTGTGGAAGAGGGGGCAGTAAGATTGCAAGATTCTAAAGATGGGGAGGAGCAACGATATGCAAGATACTACATACAAGTTAGGGCCGAATCATAATAGGACTTTGCATGGGCTGCACAATGACCAACATATCATTGAACCCCCAAAGTCTAGCATGGATCACAGGCACTATAATCCTTACAAGCAAGCGATTAACAGCCACTGAAGGGGAACACAAAAAAGAGCTTTAGGCAAAACTACTGAGTCCTTACACCTCATCAGAGAGGAGGACCCAGAGGGATGTTTGACATGCACACAACAGGATGCTTCAGGAAGAGGGCAGGGGGCACCGGGAGAAGGGGAGGGAGGGAGGAAGGAAAGGGGAAAGAGGAAAATGGACTAAGGGGATCCAGGGAGAGGTGGAGGGACGAAGGGGAATGGGGTACCTATCAACTTTATATGAGTGGAAAAAATAAAAATAAAAAAAGACTGCCTTGCAAGCAGAAGTACCTGAGTTAAGATCCCAGGCTCCATGTACAAACGCCAGGCAGTACTGGCAGCACCCTGTCCTGATGGGTGGAGCCTGGGAAATCTCAGAGCAAAGCAAGGAGGAGGTAGAACAATTCAGGATGATTCCTGAAGTCACACTTGATCCTCCACAAGGACACACAGTGTTCTCTGATGTGCATGTGTGCACGTGTGTGCTTGCCCACACACACACACACACACACACACACACACACACACACACTCACACAATAAATAAATATAATGTTTAATTTTTTGTACTGTAGTTATGCTTACTTGTAGAATTTTCTCTGCATTTTACTGCTTAGTTTTTCTACTTTTTTAATGATGTCTAAATTTCACTAATGCATTTTTGTATTAACTATATGTCACATTCATTAATTTTATTTATTTATTTATTTCCACTCATACAAACGTTTTTTTCATGTGCAATCTCTTTATTTTTAAATTGTAGAGTATTCTCTAAGATGTTTTTCCATATCATTCTTTTTTTTTTATTTATTTATTTCCACTCATACAAACGTAATAGGTACGCTGGTACCCTGCCTCCTTACACCCCTTCCTGGACCGCCTTGCTCCTTCCCCCCTTTTCCCCCTACTTTCCCCCCCTCCTTCCCTATCTCCCAGTGCCTCTTCCCCACCATCCCTGGAGCATCCTTTAATGTGTATGTCAAACTTTCCTCTGGGTCCTCCTCTCTGATGAGGTGTAAAGACTCAGTGGCATTTCCTAGAACTCTTTCTTGTGTTCCCCTTTAGTATAGGAACACTATTGTGGCTGTTAATCCCTTGCCTCTGAAGATACTAGTGCCTCTGATCCATGCTAGACTTTGGGGGGTCAATGATATGTTGGTCATTGCACATTTCATGCAAAGTCTTATTATGATTACTTCAGCCCTAACTTGTATGGAGTATTTTTTCCCCAATAATTTCTTTTGTTTTCTGCTCATACAAACTTAATAGGCACCCCAGTCCACTCCCTCCCTCCCTCCACCCCTCCCCGGATCACCCCCCACCACGCATCTTCCCCCGTTCTCTCCCTTTCCTCCTCCTTCCTCCCTCTCTCCCAGTGCCCCCTCACTCCCATTCCTGGAGCATCCTTTAATGTGTATTTCAAACTTTCCTCCGGGTCCTCCTCTCTGATGAGGTGTAGGGACTCAGTGGCATTTCCTAGAATTCTTTCTTGTGTTCTCTTTAAGTATAAGAACACTATTGTGGCTGTTAATCCCTTACTTCTAAGGATCCTAGTGATTTAATCCATGCTAGACTTTGAGGGGTCAATGATATGTTGGTCATTGTGCAGGTCATGCAAAGTCTTATTATGATTGTTCCCACCCTAACTTGTGTGGAGTATCTTGCATATCATTGCTCCACCCCATCTTTGGGCTCTTATAATCTTTCTGCCCCCACTTCCACAAATTTCCCTGAGCTTTAGGATGGGGAGAGATTAGGCTGGCCAGGATCCAAGTGGTTGATGTAGAATCTCTGATTTTCTGAATTATGGTTTGTTGATCTTTTTTTTTTTTTCAGTTTTGCTGTTCGTGCACCACACTTGGCTCCATCCTGATAGGTATTGGATGTCACCCCCCTGTCCAGAGATAAAAGGCTATTAAAATATAGTGTTTTTTTTTATTATTTCCACTCTTACAAACTTAACAGGTACACTGGTCCCCTCCCTCCCTCCAACCTCCCACTACGCTATGCCTCCTCCCCTCCCCTTCCCCCCAAATCCCCCAGTGCCTCCCCCTCCCATCCCCGGAGCATCCTTTAATGTGCATGCCAGACTTTCCTCTGGGTCCTCCTCTCCGATGAGGTGCAAAGACCCAGTGGCATTTCCCAGAACAGTTTCCTGTGTTCCCCTTAAACATAGGAACACTACTGTGGCTGTCAATCCCTTGTGTCCAAGGATCCTAGTGCCTTTAGCAAATGCTAGACTTTGTGGGGTCAATAGTGTGTTGGACATTGCGCAGAGCATGCAAAGTCCAATTATGAGTGCTTCAGCCCTAACTTGTGTGGAGTATCTTGCATATCATTGCTCCTCCCATCCTTGTGCTCTTACAATCTTGCCGCCCCCTCTTCTGCAAATTTCCCTGAGCTTCTGGATGGGGAGAGATTAGGCTGGCCTAGTTCCAGGTGGTTGATATAGAGTCTCTGAAGTTCTGGATTGTGGTTTGTTGTTTTTTTTTTTTTCCAGTTTTGCTGCTCCTTCAATGCCCTTCACTCCATCCTGATGGGTATTGGATGTCACCCCCTGGCCATAGATAAAAAGCTGTTAAACTAGAGTCTTGTTATAAGAGTATATTCAAAGGTAGATGTAATAAAAGTAGGAAACCGCAGTGAGGGAGGGGTCAATCATCCATTTGCAACATGGTTACTCTTTATCTGCCAGACTATATGCCCTCCCCTTCTGGTAAGATCATACCCCGTCAGTTGTAAATGATCAGGAACGAAAGCCTGTGAACTTAACCAGATGTCTCATTACTCACTTGCAGTCCTTCATGGTGGCCTATTTTCTCTGCTGTAACATGGTCCCCTCTCTCCTTGTTCCTGGTTTAGCCCTCCTACCCCATCCCTCCTATTCATAATCCTTGCAATTACTGTAGGTATTGCAGAGATTTATCCTTGAGTGTTTCTAGGTGGCTTTGGTACTAGGAGCCACCTATTAGGGAGTACATACAGGGTATAATTTTCTGGGGCTGGGATACTTCACTTAATATAATTGTTTCTAATAACATCCATTTCCCGGCAAATTCCAGTAATTCATCATTTTTGATGGCTGAGTAGTACTCCATTGTATAGATACACCACATTTTCCTTATCCACTCGTCAACTGTTGGACATTTGGGTTGATTCCATGACTTTGCTATTGTAAACAGTGCTGCTATAAACATGGTCATGCCTGTGCTATCGAGGTGAATTTTTGTGTATGGGGGGTTATTTCCAAAAGTAGAATAGCAGGGTCATATGGCATTTCAATATGACGTTATAATTCTCTGGATTTCTTTGGTATAAATAGTGATAACTCCATTTTCATTTCTAATTTTGTTAATTTGGGTTTTCTCTCTCTTGCTTTCGGTTAATTTAGCTAGGGATGTATCAATCTTATTGATTTTTTCAAAGAACCAGCTTTTTAACTGGTTGATTTTCTGTATCATTTTCCTAATCTCAATGTCGGATATTTCTCCCCTGATTTTGCTAATCTCCTCTCTTCTGTTGCTTTTGGTATCGGATTGCTCTAGTTTTTCTAAACCTTTAAGCTGCATTGTTAAGTTATTTATTTCTGACGTTTCCATTTTTTTCATGTAGGCATTGAGAGCTTTGAACTTACCTCTTAGGACAGCTTTCATTGTGTCCCAGAGATTTTGGTAAGTTGTATTTTCATTATCATTCGCTTTCAGGAAATCTTGAATTTCCTTTGTAATTTCTTCCTGAATCCAGTTCTCATTCAGCATCATAGTGTTAATTTTCCAGGAGTTAGTGTATTTTCTGTTGTTGTTGTATTGTGGATGTCAAGCTTTAGGCCGTGGTGGTCTGATAGGGCACAGGTTAGAATTTCAAATTTCTTGTATATGTAGAGATTCATTTTGTGGCCCAATGTGTGTTCTGTTTTGGAGAAAGTTCCATGTGCTGCTGAGAAAAATGTATTCTTTATTGCATGGATGAAAAGTTCGATAGAGATCTGTAAGGTCCATTTCTTTAAGGATTTGATTAAGTTCCAAAGTGCCTCTGTTAAGTTTTTGACCTCTCGATCTATCCCATGTTGAGAGGGAAGTGTTGAAATCCCCAAGAATTATCGTTTGGGGGTTGATTTCTTGCTTTAGACACTGTAGGGTTTTCTTAATGAATGTGCAGGGGCCCGTATTGGGTGTATATATGTTCAGTATTGTGAAGTCTTCCTGTTGAATTGTACCTGTGACTAAAATGTAGTATCCATCTGTGTCTCTTATGATTTTTTTTGGTTTGAAGCCCACTTCGTCCGAAAGCATAGTGGCTACCCTTGTCTGTTTCCTGGTTCCATTAGCTTGCAAGATTTTGGACCAGCCTTTCATTCTTAGGATGTGCCTATCTTTTGTGGTGAGATGAGTTTCCTTAAGGCAGCAGATTGATGGGTTGTGGTTTTTATCCAAGTTTGTAGTCTGTGTCTCTTCATCGGTGAGTTAATACCATTGACATTTAATGTTATAATGGAGAAATTATTTTTAATTCTGGACATTTTTTATGTTTAGTGGATTTTGTAAGTGTATTGTTTGACATTTATGTTTTGGTAGTATTATACTTCCCTTCTGTCCTCCTGGATATGCTTTTATTTTCTTCAAGTTTGAGTATCATTTCTAGTGTTTTTTGAAGGCCTGGTTTGGTAGACATGTATCCCTTCAAGTTGTCTTTGTGCTGGAAAAGTTTTCTTTCTCCCTCGATCATGACAGATAGTTTTGCCGGGTATATCAGTCTGGGTTGTCATTTTTGCTCATTTAATACTTGAAGTATGTCTCTCCAAGCTCTTCTTGCTTTTACTGTTTCCATTGAGTAGTCATTTGTTTTTGTAATAGGTTTACCTTTAAAAGTGAGTTGCTTTTTTTCTCTTGAAGCCCTCAGCACCTTTTCTTTGTCTTGAATGTGGATTGTTTTGACTATTATTTTCCGTGGCGATTTTCTATTCTGGTCATATCTGTTTGGAGTGCAAAATGCCTCTTGTATTTGGATGGGCCTCTCATTCTTTAGTTGAGGGAAGTTTTCATTTATGATAATTTGAAAAATTTCTTCAGGTGTGGTATTTTGTGATTCTTGCTCTGGTATTCAATGAATGCGCATGTTAGGCTTCTTCAGGGTGTCCCATATCTCTTGAATGTTCCTTTCAAGTATCTTTTTGGCTTTAACAATGTCTTTCCCTGAGCTGGTTAATTCTCCCACTTTGTCTTCAAGGTCTGAAATTCTATTTTCTGCTTCATTAGTTCTGCTGATAAGAATCTCTGTTGAGTTTTTGGTTGAAGATAACTTCTTTCAGTTCAATTTTAAACTCTGCCTGAGACTGTTTTAACTGCTCTATCCTTATTTTTGTTTCTTGAACTGTTTTTCTCAACTCCTCCAAGTGTCTGTTGTGTTCCTGTTCAAAGTGGATGATGCGGTTATTTAACTGTTCTCGGATTTCATCTTTCATAGTATTAATCATGGTAATGATCATACTGTGAAAGTCGTTATCTTGGGTCTGGCTTTCTTGGCTATTTTCTGTGAATTTGTACTGGTTGGAATCCATCATTATGGGGTTAATTCTTTCAGTGGGACATTGGTCTTCTTGGGTTTTGTTTCTCATGGATCTGCACTTTGACTTTGGCATTGTTGTTTTGTTTCTTAGGACCTTTCGGTTAATGTGTGTTTTTGACTGAACCGATTTAGTTGGTTTTATTACACTTTGGCAGTTGTTACTAGTGCTTGCCTTGGATTGGGTATGTTTGTCTTTTGTTATTGTTATTTCCTAGATGAGGCTATTAGGCTGTTAGTACATCAGTTAATTCAGGTTAAGTAGACAGGGGGTGAATATTAGTATGGTAGTGCACTTTTACGATTTAGTATCTTGGTGATATGTGAAGGTTGAGTGACGTACTCCCTGGAGTTGTATGTTTTTGGGGCGGCTGTATGGAAAAGTTGATCTACAGTGATTAATACTAGAAAGGAAAAGTAAGGTGAAAAAAGGTTTACTTATCTTTGGACTGGATGTTCAGAATCTCTCCCATGTGATAGGATGATTGTAGAGGGCTTCAGTTGTATGGCCTTTGTCCCTTAGAGTTTTGCTTGAGTTTCCTTTGTACTCTATTGTGATTCTGAGTAGCAGTGTGTCTCCCATGGACCACGTGCTTGGGTCCCCGGCAGGCCAGAGAGGCAGAGGGGCTGATGTTGATCGAAGAATTCTTCACCTGGCTCCCTTTACCCCGCCCTGCTCCACCGCTCGGGACCCGCGCGCGGTCCAGCCGGGCCTCACCCCGCGACCTAGGTGAGCCCTGCCTGCGCCCGCCCACCAGAACCCCAGGTCAGCCCAAAGGACCCGGCTCCGACCCAACCATCCAGCCGGAGGCGCGCAGGGCCGAGGGCCGAAGCCCCATCCTCCCATTCCCCACCCGGCTCCGCTGGTCAAGACGCGCGAGGTCCAGCCGGGCCTCACCCGTGACCTAGGTAAGCTCTGTCCCTGCCCTCCCCCAAAACCACAGGCCAAATAATTCAGTTAGGTAAAATTGAAAGAGCTTAAGATTTAAAATGACAATGCCAAAGTCAAAGTGCAAATCCATGAGAAGTAACACTCAAGTAAACAAATTTCCCACTGAAGAAATTAATCCCATAATGTTAGACTCCAACCAGAACAAACCCGCGGAAGAAGGCCATGAAAGCCTGACCCAGGATAACGACTTTCAAAATAGGATCATTACCATGTTCAATACTAAGAAAGAGGAAATCCGGGAGGAATTACATAATAGAATCAATCGCTTTGAAGAGGAACACAACAGACATCTGGAGGAGTTAAGAAAAACAGTGCAAGAAACAAAAAGTGGCATAGAGCAGTTAAAACAGACTCAAGCAGAGTTTAAAACTGAGCTACAAGACAAGTTATCTTCAACCCAGAACTCTACAGAGAGTCTTATCAACAGAACTAACGAAGCAGAAAACAGAATTTCAGACCTTGAAGATAAAGTGGGAGTACTAACCAGCTCAATGGAAGAGGTTGTTAAAGCCAAAAGGATACTGGAGAGAAATATCCATGAGATATGGGACACCATGAAGAAGCCTAACATGCGTATTCATGGAATACCACAGCAAGAATCTCAAAATACCACCCCTGAGGAAATTTTTCAAACAATCGTCAAGGAAAACTTTCCTCATCTAAAAAAAGAGAGGCCCATACATATACAAGAGGCATTCTGCACCCCAAACAGATACGACCAAAACAGAAGCATGCCACGGCAAATAATAGTTAACACTCCACATTCAAGATAAAGAACTGGTGCTGAGAGCTTCAAGGGAGAAAAAACAAGTCACTTTTAAAGGTAAACCTATTAAAATAACAAATGACTTCTCAGTCGAAACAGAAAAAGCAAGAAGAGCTTGGAGAGACATACTTCAAGTATTGAATGAGCAAAAATGTCAACCCAGGCTGATTTACCCTGCAAAACTATCAGTCATGATCGAGGGAGGAAGAAAAATTTTCCAGCACAAAGACAACTTGAAGGGATACATGTCCACCAAACCAGGCCTTCAAAAAATGCTAGAAATGATACTCAAGCGTGAAAAAAAAAACAGGCATATCCAGGAGAGCAGAAGGCAAGTATAACACCATTAAAAGCGAAGCAATATACTTATAAAAACTACTAAAGATAATAAATGTCTGGAATCAAAAATAGTTTCACCATTATAACACTAAGTGGTAATGGAATTAACTCACCAATCAAGAGACACAGATTACAAACTTGGATTAAAAATCACAATCCATCAATCTGCTGCCTGCAGGAAACCCATCTCACCACAAAAGATAGGCATGCTCTAAAAATAAAAGGGTGGTCAACAATTCTACAAGTAAATGGAAGCAGAAAAGAGGCAGGGGTAGCCATTATGCTATCAGACAAAGTGGACTTCAAACCAAAGAAAATTATAAGAGACACGGATGGATACTACATTTTAGTCACAGGTACAATTCGCCAGGAAGACTTCACAATACTGAACATATATGCACCCAATACGGGCCCCTCCACATTCATTAAGAAAACCCTACAGCGTGGAAAGCAAGAAATCAACCTCCAAACGATAATTCTTGGGGACTTCAACACCGCCCTATCAACATGGAATAGATCAACAGGTCAAAAGCTTAAAAGAGACACTTTGGAACTTAATCAAACCCTTAAAGAAATGGACCTTACAGATCTCTATCGAACTTTTCACCCACGTACCAAAGAATACACATTTTTCTCAGCAGCACACGGAACTTTTTCCAAAATAGATCACATATTGGGCCACAAAACGAATCTACACATATACAAAAAAGTTGAAATTCTAACCTGTGCCCTATCAGACCACCACGGCCTAAAGCTGGACATCCACAACACATCAAACAAGAGAAAATACACTAACTCCTGGAAACTTAACAATATGATGCTGAATGAGAACTGGATTCAAGAAGAAATTAAAAAGGAAATTCACCTGAAAGTGAATGATAATGAAAATACAACTTACCAAAATCTCTGGGACACAATGAAAGCTGTCCTAAGAGGTGAGTTCATAGCTCTTAATGCCTACATCGAAAAAAATGGAAACATCAGAAATAAACAACTTAACAATGCAGCTTAAAGCTTTAGAGAAACTAGAGCAATCTGATCCCAAAAGTAGTAGAAGAGAGGAGATTAGCAAAATAAGGGGAGAAATATCTGAAATCGAGATTAAGAAAACGATAGAAAAAATCAACCAGTCAATAAGCTGGTTCTTTGAAAAAATCAATAAGATTGATACACCCCTAGCTAAATTAACCAAAAGCAGGAGAGAGAAAACCCAAATTAACAAAATCAGAAATGAACATGGAGTTATCACTATTGATACCCAAGAAATCCAGAGAATTATAACATCATATTTCAAAAACTTACACTTTGTGAAGTTTGATAACACAAAAGAGATGGATGAATTTCTAAGTAAACACAACTTACCTAAATTCAATCAGGAAGTTGTGAATTATTTAAATAGTCCTATAACATATAAGGAAATTGAGGAAGTAATCTCGAATCTTTCCACCAAAAAATGTCCTGGACCAGATGGATTCAGCACAGAGTTCTACCAGACATTTAAGGAGTTAATAATACCAATACTCCTTAAACTGTTCCATCAAATAGCAAAGGAAGGAACACTACCAAAATCCTTCTATGAAGCTAATATCGTTTTAATCCCAAAACCTAATAAAGACTCACTTAAAAAAGAAAACTATAGGCCGATCTCTCTGATGAACACAGACACAAAGATTCTCAACAAAGTTTTAGCAAATCGGATTCAAAAACATATTAAAAAGATTATTCGCGGGGACCAAGTAGGCTTCATCCCCGGCACACAAGGTTGGTTCAACATATGCAAATCAATAAATGTAATTCATTATGTAAACCAATCCAAAGTCCAGGACCACATGATACTCTCGATAGATGCAGAAAAAGCAAAGCTTTTGACAAGATCCAACAGCCTTTTATGATGAAAACGCTAGAGACAGTAGGAATGGAAGGAACCTTTATCAATATAATAAAAGCTGTATACAACAAGCCCACAGCAAGGATTATGCTCAATGGGGAACAATTGGAAGCATAACCACTTCGATCAGGAACTAGACAAGGCTGTCCACTCTCACCACTTCTATTCAATATTGTACTTGAAGTCTTAGCTGAAGCCATAAGACAAGAAAGGGACATAAGAGGAATTCAAATCGGCAAGGAAGAAGTCAAACTATTCCTATTTGCAGATGACATGATCCTATACCTGAGTGATCCCAAAAACTCCACCAGGAAGCTCCTGGAACTAATTGAGAAGATCAGCAAGGTGGCAGGATACAAAATAAATGTGCAAAAATCAGAGGCCTTTCTATATGCCAAGAATGAAAGAAGTGAAAAAGCCTTGAGAGAAACAGTCCCATTTACTATAGCCCCTAAAAAAATGAAATACCTTGGTATAAACCTAACCAAGGAGGTAAAAGACCTTTACAATGAAAACTTTAAAACCCTAAAGAAAGAAATTGCAGAAGACACCAGAAGGTGGAAAGACCTCCCTTGTTCCTGGATTGGCAGAATCAACATCGTAAAAATGAGCATCCTACCAAAGGCAATATACAAATTCAGTGCTATACCAATTAAAATCCCAAAGCAATTCTTTAAAAAAGTTGACCAAACAATCTCAAAATTCATATGGAGGCACAAAAGACCCAGGATAGCAAAGACAATCCTGAGTAACACAAACACTGCTGGTGGTATCACCATACCAAACCTTAGTCTATACTACAAAGGCATAGTTGTAAAAACATCCTGGTACTGGCTCCAAAATAGCACACAGATCAATGGATAAGGATTGAAGACTCAGATATAAGCCCACAAAATTACAGCCATTTGGTCTTTGACAAAGGGGCCCAAAGAATCCAATGGAAAAAGAACAGCATCTTCAATAAATGGTGCTGGCAAAACTGGATCTCCACATGCAGAAGATTAAAGCTGGACCCATACTTGTCACCATGTACAAGACTTAATTCCAAATGGATGAAGGACCTTGATATAAGGCCAGAGACTATAAAAACCATATTTGAAAGGATAGGGAATTCCCTCGAGCTGATTGGGCTAGGCCAGCATTTCCTAAACAGACATCCAATGGCACAGTCACTGCTACCAACTCTCAACAGTTGGGATCTTGTGAAATTAAAGAGCTTCTGTACAGATAAAGAGATTGTAACACGAGCTCAAAGGCAACCCACAGAATGGGAGAAAATCTTCACTAACCACATATCTGATAGAGCTCTATTATCCAGAGTGCACAAAGAACTTAGAAAACTAAACATCAAGGAAACCAATGGCCCAATTAAAAAATGGGCCCTGGAACTCAAAAGAAATTTTACCAAGGATGAAATTAAAATGTCTAACAAATATCTTAAAAAATGCTCCATTTCTTTAGCCATCAGGGAAATGCAAATCAAAACTTCCCTGAGATATCATCTCACCCCGGTCAGGATGGCAAAAATCCACAACAAAAACAACAACAACTGCTGTAGAGGATGTGGAGAGAGGGGAACTCTCCTATAATCCTGGTGGGAGTGCAGGCTCATACAGCCACTCTGACGAGCCGTCTGGAGATTCTTAAAGAAATTAAAGATTGAAATGCCATATGACCCTGCGATTCCACTTTTGGGTATAACCCCCCATACAGCAGTGGTTCACCTCGATAGCACAAGCACGACCATGTTCATAGCAGTACTGTTTACATTAGCAAAGACATGGAATCAACCTAAATGTCCAACAGTTGATGAGTGGATAAGGAAACTGTGGTACATCTATACAATGGAGTACTACTCAGCCATCAAAATGATGAATTACTGGAATTTGCCAGGAAATGGATGTCATTAGAAACAATTATATTAAGTGAAGTATCCCAGACCCAGAAAATTAAGTGCCGTATGTACTCCCTAATAGGTGGCTCCTAATACCAAACCCACCCAGCCCATCTTGAGACACTCATAGGTAAATCTACGTATTACCTACAGTAATTGCAAGGATTATGAACAGGAGGTATGGGGTTGGAGGGCCACACCAGAAACAAGGAGAGAAGTGACCATGTTACAGTAGAGAAAATAGGCCTCCATCAAGGACTGCAAGAAAGTAATGTGACACCTAGTTAAGTTCACAGACATTCGTTCCTGATCATTTACAACTAAGGGGGTATGAACTCACCAGAAGGGGAGGGCATATAGTCCGGCAGATTAAAAAGTAACCATTTTGCAAATGGGTGATTGACCCCTCCCATTGCCTAAGGCCATATGACCCTGAGATTCCACTTTTGGGTATAAGTATTACATCTACCCTTGAATGTGCTCTTATAATAAGACTCCACTTTAACAGCTTTCTGTCACTGGCCAGGGGGTGACATACAGTGCCCATCACATTGGAGTGAAGGGCATTACAGGAGCAACAAAACTGCTAAAGAAAATCAACGAACCACTATCCAGAACTTCAGAGACTCTATATCAACCACCTAGAACTAGGCCAGACTAATCTCTCCCCATCCTGAAGCTCAGGGACATTTGCGGAAGAGGAGGCGGCAAGAGTGTAAGAGCAAAAGGATGGGAGGAGCAATGATTTGCAAGATACTCCACACAAGTTAGGGCCGAAGAAATCATAATTGGACATTGCAAGCCCGGGGCAATGTCCAACACACTATTGACCTCACAAAGTCTAGCATCTGCTAAAGGCACCAAGATCCTTGGAGGCAAGGGATTGTCAGCCACAGTAGTGTTCCTATGCTTAAGGGAACACAGGAAGGGGTTCAGGGAAATGCCACTGGGTCCTTGTACGTCATTGGAGAGGAGGGCCCAGAGGAGAGCCAGGCATGCACAAGAAAGGACTCTGGGAATCGGGGCGGGAGGCACGGGGGGATGGGGCAGGAGGGGTGAGGGGAGGGGGAGCAGGGGGTTGGGGGGGGGAGGAGGGAGGGAGGGAACTGGTGTACCTATTAAGTTTGTATGAGCTGAAATAATAATAAAAAATGTATTATATATAAAAAAAAATTCTTCACCTTGGACCTGGGACCTGGTTTAGTGGCCCACCCATGCTCCAGGGATGGAGGAATGTGAGCAAGTCCTGTCTGGTTGGGAGGTGAGACAGGTGGGAGGATGAAAGGGGCTGGGACCCGGGGCATGGCCCAGGCAAAAACCAGAGGCAGCCTGGGTGCCGCTGGAACCGGGGGCCACCTGGGGGGTGCTGAGCGAACTCACCCGGGATGGAGGACTGGGAGCAGCAGTGCAGCGGAGAGGCGGGCGGGAGGAAGCAAGGGGCTGGGGCCTGGGGCGTGGCCCAGGCAAAAACCTGAGGCAGCCTGGGTGCGGATGAGACCTAGGGCCACCTGGGGGGAGGCTGGGCGAACTCACTTAGGATGGAGGGCTGGGAGCAGTGGTGAGGCTGAGAGGTGGTCGGAAGGAAGCAAGAAAATAGAGTCGTATTAGAGTAGATTCAAAGGTAGATGGATTAAGAGTAGGAGCATGCTGTGAGGGGAGGTCGGTCTCCCATTTGCAGGATGGTTAGCTTCTACCTGCCAAACTCCATGCCCTCCATTTCTGGTGAGATCATACCCCTCAGACGCAAGTGACTAGGAAGGAAAGTTTGTGAGCTTAACCAGATGTCTCATTACTTACTTGCAATCCTTGATAGTGGCCTATTTTCTCTGTGGTAGCATGATCCCCTCTCTCCTTGTTTCTGGTGGGGCCCTCCTTCCCCTTACCTCCCTGCTTATAATCTTTGCAATTACTATAGGTATTACAGAGATTTAACTTTGAGTGTGTCACTAAGTGGGTTTGGTACTAGCATCCACCTATTAGGGAGTACACACAGTGCTTAATTTTCTGTGTCTGTGATACTTCACTTAATATAATTTTTTATTACATCCATTTCCTGGAAAATTTCATTAATTCACCATATTTGATGGCTAAATAGTATGCCATTGCATAAATGTACCACATTTTCCTTATCTACTCATCAACTTTTGGGCGTTTGGGTTGATTCCATGACTTTGCTATTGTAAACAGTGCTGGTATGAACATGGTCGTGCTTGTGCTATTGAGGTGAATTTTTGCTTTTGGGGGGATTATTCCCAAAAGTGGAATAGCAGCATCATATGGCATTTCCATTTTAACTTTTTTAAGAATTGCCATACGGCTCTCCAGAGTGGTTATATAAGTCTGCATTACCACCAGCAATGTAGGAGAGTTCCCTTCTCACCACATCCTCTCCAGAATTTAGTGCTGTTTGCATTGTGTATTTTTGCAATCCTGACCGGAGTGAGATGACATTTCAGGGAGGTTTTGATTTGCATTTCCCTTATGGTTAAGGATGTGGAGCATTTTAAAGATATTTGTTAGACATATCAATTTCTTCCCTGGTAAAGTTTATTTTAACTTCCAAGGCCCATTTTTTTAATAGGACCATTTGTTTCCTTGGTGTTTAGTTTTCTAAGTTCTTTGTGTACTCTGGATAACACAGCTCTATCAGATATGTGGTTAGTGAAGATTTTCTCCCATTCTGTGGGTTGCCTTTTTGCTTGCATTACGATCTCTTTATCTGAACAGAAGCTCTTTAATTTCATGAGATCCCATCTGTTGAGTGTTGATGGTAGTGACTGTGCAATGAGATTTCCATTTAGGAACTGTTGGCCTAGTCCAATCAGCTCAATGGAGTTCCCTACCCTTTCAACTAAGATTTTATAGTCTCTGGCCTTATATTGAGGTCCTTGATCAATTTGGAATTAAGTCTTGTACATGGTGACAAGTACGGGTCCAGTTTTAATCTTCTGCATGTGGACATCCAGTTTTGCCTGCACCATTTGTTGAAGATGCTGATCTTTTTCCATTGGAGATTTTTGGTCCCCTTTGTCAAAGATCAAATTACTGTAATTGTGTGGGCTTACAACTGGGTCTTCAACCCTTACCCATTGATCTGTGTGTCTCTTTTGGAGCCAGTAAAGCTATTTTTGTAACTATGGATTTGTAGTATAGACTAAGGATTGGTATATTGATACCTCCACCAGTTCTTGTTACTCAGAATTGTTTTTGCTATCATGGATCTTTTATGCTTCCACATGAATTTTGAGACTGGGTGGGGGAGTGGAAGGCAGAGGCCATTTATAATATTTTAATGATATTAATTGCTAGAAAACTAACTTATTTTGAAGAAAAATTAGTAGATTATATTATTGTGCTTGTCTTTATCTAATATATTTTGGTTTACTTTGTTATGTGATTTCTATCTAATAATTCCATAACACATTTTGAATAGTTTATGAGCATGCATAAGATCAATGCATATGACTCTCATAAAAAGGGAAAATGATGCTATATAAATGATTATATCCCTTCTACCCTGTGCATAGCTATGAATTAAAGAAATATCATTTTGTGTCAATAATTTTGTCTCCCTCTTCAATTTATCTTCTTGGTAACTAAAGTAATTTATGCTGCAGAATATTCAAAGAACATTAATGACCATACAGTTGCATTGTCTTGAGCTAAAAATGAATGGCTTCCTGTCTACTATGGATCTAGTTATTTCACAGTGTGCACAGCTAGAATAAGGCATTCAGATGGGTACTGAAACATCTGCTTATTTTCCTAATTAGATTTCTTCAGAAAAACACCAAGAACTGAGGAAAAAGGATTGAGTTAGGACATTAAATACATTGTGCACCTTGTAAAGATCAGGCTCAGAAAAGTAGTTCATTTGCTATGGAGCAGGAAAATGCACCACAGGTTTTCCAAACACTACAAAGGAGCTGAAACATTAATTACACTCCTGAACGTTCATGGAATTAGTCACATTATATTATTTGTTGTTGCAGTCTGCCTGCATAGTTGCTGATAAATGACCAGAACACAGCTGAAGGGAACAAGGAGTTTACTTTCTTAAGATAGTCCGGTTACAGTTCATAGTCCAGCTTGACGGGAGAGCACACACACTAACACCAGGGCCGAGGGAACTGGCCACCATAACGGCTGAGAGATGGCAATCCTTACTTGCCAGACCAGCATGTCTGGCCAAGTATACAGAAGGATGACAACCAACTCTCTCAACCAGCTCTCTGTGATTTATCCAGGGCCTAATCCCACCTACCATGGCTGGGCCTTCCCCATCAGCCAGACAATCTCCTTCAGGTTTGCTCTGGGCTTAACTCAACTATCAACTCTCTACAACTGTGCCCAGAGCTCAAACCCTCAAGAGTCAAGTTGACACCTGTGCTTAACCATGACATTTGTTCTTTGGAAAAAGTATTCTAATTATGTTCCAGTAAGCCTGGGAAGACTTTATTAACATTGCCCTAAGTGTCAATCATTTTCACTGATATTTGGCATTAATTTATTAGTCATCAAATTCGTTGTATTCAAAAAAGATAATTCATACATCTTATCATTGCATTTATCTACTGTGATTTTTTGAAATATAATATGTGCTATACATTCCTCATATAATTCCCTGTCAGATGAATATTATTCTGCTTTTCTTCATATTATTCCTTCAGTTTATTCTCAGAAGATATTTACTTGTATCATATTTTCAATTTTCTTGTTTATTTTGTTCCATTTTGGCACTCATCAAACAACAATTCACGTGTTAAAAATATATGGAAGTAGTGTCCTGGATTTTTTTCTGGCAGAGCCATAGCTAAAAGCCTTATATCTAAATCATTGTTTTATTTCAATTGAATCTTAGAGTGTGAGGAAACAAATTTATATCCTTCCATATGCCCATTCAGTTTTCACACCAAGATTTATTAAGGAACAATCACTTTTCTCTGTGAATGTTAAAGTGTTAGTCTTTGGTTGACAAATATTGCACAGAGTATGTTTTACAGAGTTTATTCCATTTCATGGCTCTCAGTGTCTGCTCAATGATGATATACTGCTTTGGGTCTATACTTTGTATTACACCCTTTAGTTAAGTGGATCCATGTATGTTCTGCCCTTGTGGCTCAAGATTGCTTTGTCCAGTCAAGATTCTTTTGTGGTTTCTTAGAAATACTGTGATTGATTCTTTAGTGTGAAGAATAACATTCATTGTCAGTCCTCTACTATTCAGTATATGAATATATCTGTGTCTCAACATATCACCTCATAAGCACCTAGTAATTTTTGTTGGTATGTGAGTATTGAAATCAAACTTCATTTATTCAGTAAAATTCTTTCTCCTTCTTCTACTGTACTAGTTGAAATTGAATTTCAAGTAATATACAGTATGGAGAGTGTAACGATCCTGTAATATCCTTTTACTGCTTGATTAGCAGTCACAAAACTGCTTTGAAAATATCAGCATACACTTATTTTTTCTTATGTCCATGTATATCACTGAAGGTTTTTTCATGTACTTTTTATTAATTATGTTTACTTTCAAAATCATATTGAGTACTCATTCCAGCTTCCCTCCCTCTCCCATCCCTCCCATTCCCTCCTTCCCTTGAAAAATTTTCATATACCAAAAACATTGGGTTATGTGAGTACCATGACCCACTCTCCACACAATCCCTTCTCTGACTCTCTCCCTCTGCTATTCAATTCAGCCATGTCTCACCCACTCTCCTGTCCCTTGGGCTGTATGCATTGCTAAGGATGGCAGTTATCTCTTGTGTAGGCAATTAATATGAGGGGACATTCCTCTTATCTCATCTACCATCTGTCCCAGAGACACTCTCCATGTGCCCTTGTTTCATCTGAGATCCAAGCTAGTCCTTGGGAGAATGTCAATATATTGGCAATTGTTTAGAACTGGTGATAAAAGGTTTCCTTTCAGTGAAATCCTTGGTACAGTATAGCCTTCTTGTAGCTGCAGTGTTTTGGTCAGAAGTACACCACCCCATCCTTAGGCAATTACAAGCCTATTGCCTCATCTACTGCAAGTTTTAATGGGTTCCAGCATAGGGAAAGAATTTGATGGACTGATATTCTGCACTGTGGACAGTTGTGGTTTTCTGCCTCACTGATTTTCCATTGCAATATTGTGCATCTTGTTTGAGCTCTCAGGTCTTTCTTGTCTAAGGTTTAAATAAAAAGTGTTTACATGGTATTTTAATATGAAGATTTTATAGTTAACACTAAGCCATCTCTTCCTCTACATTATTTTTTTCTTCTTTTTGCTGATATTTGAATAGGTTTACAGTTTTAAATGAGTTTTATCACAATAAGAGAGGGTTTAGAGTCCATTCAGAGAGTAATAGGTTACTTTGTGTATTCTGGATATTAGTTCTCTAACAGATGTTGGTGATTGCAGATGTTCTCCCACTCTATGTGTTGCCTTTATTCTCAGTTAGCAACAACTTTTTAATTTCATGATATAACTCTTTTTGCATTTTGGGCTTATTTCCTGTGTGTTTGGAGTCTTATTGAGAAAATGATCAAGGCCAAACCCTTGAAATATGTTGTTTTCTCTTCTTTTCACAAGGGTTCTTATAGTCTCTGGCCTAATATTGAGGTCTTTGATCCATTTGGAATTAATTTAGTACAGGGTGACAGATAACATTCCAGTTTCATTCTTCTTCATGTAGATATCCAATTTTGACAGCACCATTTATTGAAGATGCTATCATTTTTTCAACAGCTGTTCTGGGCACCTGTGTCAAATAGCAGTTGACTGTAAGTATATTAGCTTACATCTGGGTCCAAATTCTAATCCATTAATCTATGTGTCTTTTTAGGAGCCAGTACCACACTGTCTTAACATCTATGGATTTCTTGTGTTCACATCTGTCGCAACGGTTTTATTACTGAGTAATTTTTTGGATATCCTGGTCTTTTGTGCTTGCATAAAAAATTTAAGATTATTTTATCAATGTCACTGAATAATTGCCTTGTTGTTTTTACTAGTATTGCATTGAATCTGTATATTGCTTTTGGTATGATGGTTATTTTTACTCAGTTAATTCTACTTATCCAGAAGGTTGGAAGTTCTTTCCACTTTCTGGTGTCTTCTATAATTTTTCTTTAGTGTTTTCAAATTTTAATTTTACAGGGCTCTCACATCCATTATTAGGCTGATTCCTAATCAAGGCTTATTGTGTCTTCGTTTGGTTTTGTGATTAGTGTAAGACTGGCTTCATATGAAGAGTTTGAAAATGCTCATTTCCTTTCTATTTCGTGGAATACTTTTAAGGAGAAAGTGATGTAAGTTTACTCTTTGACTATCTGGCGGAATACTGCATTTGTTGGAAGATTTAAAATTACTTTATCTTAGTCACATGTTATATGACTGCCCATTTTATATTCATTTTAAATTTGGTACAATATACATTTTTGAAGTATGACCTTTGACTCTCTTAATTTCCTCATGATCAATTTTTATATCTCCATTTCATCTCTAATTTTATTAATTTTCCTTTGTTTATTTTGGCATTGGTGAATTTGGCTAATTTACTTATCAATCTTATTATTTTTTTAAAAAACAAGATTTTTGGTTGATTGTTTCTTTTTATCATTTTCTCTATTTCAATTTCAGATATTTCTCCCCTGGTCTTGTTAACTTCTGCCTGACTACTACTTTTGGGCTTGGTTTGTTCATTTGTCTCTAAAGCTGTAAGCTGCATCCTTAAGTTATTTGTTTGTGATGATCATACATTTTGATGCAGATGTTGCATGCTATAAGATTTCCTCTCAAAGTTTTGCACATATTCTTTTATTATCATTAGTTCTAGGAACTCTTAACTTTCTGTTTTGTCTTGTATCTGGATCTACTTGTCAATCAGTGGGGTTGATGTTTAATTTCCAAGAGTTAGAGTAGTTTTTCTTTTTTATAAATATCCTACTAACATATCCTTTTATTGACAGGTAAAAAGATCTAATATTGCATCTATTAATTAAGGTAATCTGAAATGATATTTTTGTGTTTTTGTTTTTTTTGTGGGGGACAATTATGTTACCATCACATTTTTTAAATTTTTTCTCCCACATTTTTTTAATAATATAATCTCAATAGGTATTCCTGTCCTTTCCCACTCTCCTTCCTTCCCCATTCATCCCCTCTTGCACTCTACCCCCTTAGTCCCTTCCTTTAAACCCCCTCCCTCCTTTTCCTCTCCAAGTACCTCTCCCTTCCTCCCTCCCATTCCCTGGAGCATTCTTTTGTGTGAATGCCAAACCTACCTCTGAGTCTCCACCCTAGTGAGGTGTAAAGACTCAGTGGCATAGCCAGGAGCCCTTTCTTGGGCTCCTTGTCAGTATGGGAACACAATGACGACCATTAATCCTTTGCCTCTAAGGATCCTACTACCCATGATTCATACTAGACTTTGGTGGGTCATTGACATGTCAGTTATTTTGGAGGTCATGCAAACTCTGATAATGGCTACTGCAACCCTAACTTGTGTGGAGCATCTTTTTTTTTTTTTTTTTTTTTTTTTTTTTTTTTTTTTTAAAGAAGAAAAGGAAATTTATACATGTCATAGTTCCAGAGGGGAGAAACAGATTTTCATGGAAGTGACATGGCTGATGGCTGAAGCTGGCAGGCTAAGTCACTCCCATCCACATGGCTGAAGGCTGGAGGATTCCTGGAGAGTTTTTCTTCTTTCCAGGCTCCTGTTCTATGATTTCTTTTTTTTTTTTTTTATTAAAAATTTAATTATACATTTTAAAATTTTTTACCAGTTCCCTCCCTCCCCCCTCCCCTTCCCCCAGTGTCTCCCCCCCAATTCCCAGAGAGTCCTTTATTGTGTGCGCCTAACTCTCCACTGGGTCCTCCTCTCCGATGACATATAAGGACCCAGTGGCATTTCCATAAGCCCTTTCTCTTGTTCCCCTTAAGCATAATATTACTACTATGGCTGTCAATCCCTTGCCTCCAGGGGTCTCGGTGCCCTTAACAGATGCTAGACTTTATGAGGGCAACAGTGCGCTGGACATTGCGCAGGGCATGCAAAGTTCCATTATGATTGCTTTGGCCCCAACTATTGTTGAGAATCTTGCAAATCGTTGCTCCTCCCATCCTTTTGCTCTTACAATCTTACCGCCCCCTCTTCCGCAAATGTCCCTGAGCTCCAGGATGGGGAGAGATTAGGCTGTCCTAGTTCTATGTGATTGATATAGAGTCTCTGAAGTTCTGGATTGTGGTTTGTTGATTTTCTTTTGCAGTTTTGCTGCTCCTGCAATTCCCTTCACTCCATTCTGCTGGGCACTGTATGTCACCCCCTGGCCAGAGACAAAAGCTGTTAAACTGGAGTCTTGTTGTAATAGCACATTCAAGGGTAGATGTAATAAGAGTAGGAAACCTCACTGAGGGAGGGGTCCATCACCAATTTGCAAAATGATTACTTTTTATCTGCTAGACTATATGCCCTCCCCTTCTGGTGAGATCAGGAAAGAACGTCTGTGAACTTAACCAGGTTTCTCATTACTTACTTGCAGACCTTGATGGAGGCCTAT
The DNA here is from genome assembly GCA_023101885.1 of Typhlomys cinereus. NCBI lineage: Eukaryota > Metazoa > Chordata > Mammalia > Rodentia > Platacanthomyidae > Typhlomys > Typhlomys cinereus. Next base: position 389,574 of record JALPQD010000582.1, read on the forward strand.
TTTCTCTGCTGTAACATGGTCTCCTCTCTCCTTGTTTCTGGTGTGGCCCTCCTAACCCATCTCTCTTGTTCATAATCCTTGCAATTACTGTGTTACATAGGTTTACTTTTGAGTGTCCCAATGTGGGCTGGGCGAGTTTGGTACTAGGAGCCACCTATTAGGGAGTACATACGGCGCTTAATTTTCTGGGTTTGGGATACTTCACTTAATATAATTCTTTCTAATGACATCCATTTCCCAGCAAATTCCAGTAATTCATCATTTTTGATGGCTGAGTAGTACTCCATTGTATAGATGTACCACAGTTTCCTTATCCACTCGTCAACTGTTGGACATTTAGGTTGATTCCATGACTTTGCTATTGTAAACAGTGCTGCTATGAACATGGTCGAGCTTGTGCTATCGAGGCGAACCTCTGCTGCTTGGGGGGTTATTCCCAAAAGTGGGATAGCAGGGTCATATGGCATTTCAATCTTTAATTTCTTTAAGAATCTCCAGACGGCTCGCCAGAGTGGCTGTATGAGCCTGCATTCCCACCAACAATGTAGGAGAGTTCCCCTCTCCCCACATCCTCTCCAGCATTTGTCGTTGTTTGTACTGTGGATTTTTGCCATCCTGACCGGGGTGAGATGATATCTCAGGGAAGTTTTGATTTGCATTTCCCTGATGGCGAAGGAAGTGGAGCATTTTTTAAGATAATTGTTAGACATTTTAATTTCATCCCTGGTAAAGTTTCTTTGAAGTTCCAGGGCCCATTTTTTAATTGGGCCAGTGTTTTCCTTGGAGTTTAATTTTCTAAGTTCTTTGTGCACTCTGGACAGTAGAGCTCTGTCAGATATGTGGTTAGTGAAGATTTTCTCCCATTCTGTGGGTTGCCTTTGAGCTCGTGTGACAATCTCTTTATCTGAACAGAAGCTCTTTAATTTCACAAGATCCCAACTGTTGAGAGTTGGTAGCAGTGACTGTGCCATTGGATGTCTGTTTAGGAAGTGTTGGCCTAGCCCAATCAGCTCGAGGGAGTTCCCTATCCTTTCAACTATGGCTTTTAAAGTCTCTGGCCTGATATCAAGGTCCTTGATCCATTTGGAATTAAGTCTTGTACATGGTGACAAGTACGGGTCCAGCTTTAATCTTCTGCATGTGGAGATCCAGTTTTGCCAGCACCATTTGTTGAAGATGCTGTTCTTTTTCCATTGGATTCTTTGGGCCCCTTTGTCAAAGACCAAATGGCTGTAACTTTGTGGGCTTATATCTGGGTCTTCAATCCTTATCCATTGATCTGTGTGTCTATTTTGGAGCCAGTACCAGGCTGTCTTTATAACTATGGATTTGTAGTATAGACTTAGGTTTGGTATGGTAATACCTCCAGCTGTGTTTTTGTTACTCAGGATTGTTTTGCTATCCTGGGTCTTTTGTGCCTCCATATGAACTTTGAGATTGTTTGGTCAACTTCTTTGAAGAATTGCTTTGGGATTTTGATTGGTATAGCATTGAATCTGTATATTGCCTTTGGTAGGATGGTCATTTTTACAATGTTGATTCTGCCAATCCAGGAACAAGGGAGGTCTTTCCACCTTCTGGTGTCTTCTGCAATTTCTTTCTTTAGGGTTTTAAAGTTTTCATTGTAAAGGTCTTTTACCTCCTTAGTTAGGTTTATACCAAGGTATTTCATTTTTTTAGGGGTTATAGTAAATGGCATGGTTTCTCTCAAGGCTTTTTCACTTCTTTCATTCTGGGCATATAGGAAGGCCTCTGATTTTTGCACATTTATTTTGTATCTGCCACCCTGCTGAACTTCTCAATTAGTTCCAGGAGCTTCCTGGTGGAGTTTTTGGGATCACTCAGGTATAAGATCATGTCATCTGCAAATAGAGATAGCTTGACTTCTTCCTTGCCAATTTGAATCCCTCTTATGTCCCTTTCTTGTCTTATGGCTTCGGCTAAGACTTCAAGTACAATATTGAATAGAAGTGGTGAGAGTGGACAGCCTTGTCTTGTTCCTGATCGAAGTGGGAATGCTTCCAATTGTTCCCCATTGAGCATAATCCTTGCTGTGGGCTTGTTGTATACAGCTTTTATTATATTGATAAAGGTTCCTTCCATTCCTACTGTCTCTAGCGTTTTGATCATAAAAGGCTGTTGGATCTTGTCAAAAGCTTTTTCTGCATCTATCGAGAGTATCATGTGGTCTTGGACTTTGGACTGGTTTACATGATGAATTACATTTATTGATTTGCGTATGTTGAACCAACCTTGTGTGCCGGGGATGAAGCCTACTTGGTCCCCATGAATGATCTTTTTAATATGTTTTGAATCCGATTTGCTAAGACTTTGTTGAGAATCTTTGCATCTGTGTTCATCAGGGAGATTGGCCTATAGTTTTCTTTTTTAAGTGAATCTTTATTAGGTTTTGGGATTAAAATGATATTAGCTTCATAGAAGGAATTTGGTAGTGTTCCTTCCTTTGCTATTTGATGGAACAGTTTAAGGAGTATTGGTGTTATTAACTCCTTAAATGTCTTGTAGAACTCTGTGCTGAATCCATCTGGTCCAGGACATTTTTTGGTGGGAAGATTCGAGATTACTTCCTCAATTTCCTTATATGTTATGGGACTATTTAAGTAATTCACAACTTCCTGATTCAATTTAGGTAATTTGTGTTTACTTAGAAATTCATCCATCTCTTTTGTGTTGTCAAACTTCACAGAGGATAAGGTTTTGAAATATGATGTTATAATTCTCTGGATTTCTTGGGTATCCGTAGTGATAACTCCATGTTCATTTCTAATTTTGTTAATTTGGGTTTTCTCTCTCTTGCTTTTGGTTAGTTTAGCTAGGGGTGTATCAATCTTGTTGATTTTTTCAAAGAACCAGCTTTTTGATTGGTTGATTTTTTCTATCGTTTTCTTAGTCTCGATTTCAGATATTTCTCCCCTTATTTTGCTAATCTCTTCTCTTCTACTGCTTTTGGGATCAGATTGCTCTAGTTTCTCTAAAGCTTTAAGCTGCATTGTTAAGTTGTTTATTTCTGATGTTTCCATTTTTTTGACGTGGGCATTAAGAGCTATGAACTTACCTCTTAGAACAGCTTTCATTGTGTCCCAGAGATTTTGGTAAGTTGTATTTTCGTTATCATTCACTTTCAGGAAATCTTGAATTTCCTTTTTAATTTCTTCCTGAATCCAGTTCTCATTCAGCATCATAGTGTTAAGTTTCCAGGAGTTAGTGTATTTTCTCTTGTTTGATGTGTTGTGGATGTCCAGCTTTAGGCCGTGGTGGTCTGATAGGGCACAGGTTAGAATTTCAACTTTCTTGTACATGTGTAGATTCATTTTGTGGCCCAATATGTGATCTATTTTGGAGAAAGTTCCGTGTGCTGCTGAGAAAAATGTGTATTCTTTGGTGCGTGGGTGAAAAGTTCGATAGAGATCTGTGAGGTCCATTTCTTTCAGGGTTTGATTAAGTTCCAAAGTGTCTCTGTTAAGCTTTTGACCTGTTGATCTATCCCATGTAGAGAGGGCGGTGTTGAAGTCCCCAAGAATTATCGTTTGGGGGTTGATTTCTTGCTTTAGACGCTGTAGGGTTTTCTTAATGAATGTGGAGGGGCCCGTATTGGGTGCATATATGTTCAGTATTGTGAAGTCTTCCTGGTGAATTGTACCTCTGACTAAAATGTAGTATCCATCCGTGTCTCTTATAATTTTTTTTGGTTTGAAATCCACTTTGTCTGATAGCATAATGGCTACCCCTGCCTGTTTTCTGCTTCCATTTGCTTGTAGAATTGTTGACCAGCCTTTTATTTTTAGAGCGTGCCTATCTTTTGTGGTGAGATGGGTTTCCTGCAGGCAACAGATTGATGGATTGTGATTTTTAATCCAAGTTTGTAATCTGTGTCTCTTGATCGGTGAATTAAGTCCATTAACATTTAGTGTTATAATGGAGAAACTATTGTTAATTCCAGACATTTATTATGTTTAGTAGCTTTTATAAGTATATTGCTTCGCTTTTAATGGTGTTATATTTGCCTTCTGTTCTCCTGGATATGCCTGTTTTTTTCTTCACGCTTGAGTATCATTTCTAGCAGTTTTTGAAGGCCTGGTTTGGTGGCCATGTATCCCTTAAAGTTGTCTTTGTGCTGGAAAATTTTTCTTTCTCCCTCGTTCATGACTGATAGTTTTGCAGGGTAAATCAGCCAGGGTTGACATTTTTGCTCATTCAATACTTGAAGTATGTCTCTCCAAGCTCTTCTTGCTTTTACTGTTTCGACTGAGAAGTCATTTGTTATTTTAATAGGTTTGGCTTTAAAAGTGACTTGTTTTTTCTCCCTTGAAGCTCTCAGCACCAGTTCTTTATCTTGAATGTGGAGTGTTTTAACTATTATTTGCCGCGGTGTGCTTCTATTTTGGTCGTATCTGTTTGGGGTGCGGAATGCCTCTTGTATATGAATGGGCCTCTCTTTCTTTAGATGAGGAAAGTTTTCCTTGATGATCGTTTGAAAAATTTCCTCAGGGGTGGTATTTTGAGATTCTTGCTCCGGTATTCCATGAATACGCATGTTAGGCTTCTTCAGGGTGTCCCATATCTCTTGGATATTTCTCTCAAGTATCTTTTTGGCTTTAACAACCTCTTCCATTGAGCTGGCTAGTACTCCCACTTTATCTTCAAGGTCCGAAATTCTGTTTTCTGCTTCATTAGTTCTGTTAATAAGACTCTCTGTGGCGTTCTGGGTTGAAGATAACTTGTCTTTTAGCTCAGTTTTAAACTCTGCTTGAGTTTGTTTTAACTGTTCTATGCCACTTTTTGTTTCTTGCACTGTTTTTTCTCAACTCCTCCAGATGTCTGTTGTGTTCCTCTTCAAAGCGATTGATTCGATTATGTAATTCCTCCCGGATTTCCTCTTTCATAGTATTGAACATGGTAATGATCATATTTTGAAAGTCGTTATCCTGGGTCAGGCTTTCTTGGCCTTTTTCCGCGGGTTTGTTCTTGTTGGAGTCTAACATTATGGGATTAATTTCTTCAGTGGGAGATTTGTTTACTTGAGTGTTGCTTCTCATGGATTTGCACTTTGACTTTGGCATTGTCATTTTAACTCTTAAGATCTCTCAATTTCACTAAACTGAATTATTTGGCCTGGGGTACTGGTGGGCTGGGCCTGAACGGGGACTTACCTAGGGAGCGGGGTGAGGCCCGGGTGGACCGCGTGCCTGTCCCGACTGGTGGAGCGGGGTGGGGCGAAAGAGGGAGGATGGGCGCGTCGGCGTGGAGCTATTTAACCCGAGGGCAGCTGGGGCGGGGCCCGGGCGCAGGGGGAGGTCCTCCTCGTCCCCTCGGCCCCCGCGCGGCTCCGGCTGGATGGCGGGAGTCGGAGCCGGGTCCCCGTGGGCTGACCTGGGGTCCTAGAGCGCGCGTTGAGGCCCGGCTGGATCTCGCCTACGCGTCCCGACCGGCGGACGGAGCATCTTGAATATTGTTGGTCCTCCCCATCTTTGGGCTCTTACAATCTTGCTGCCCCCTTTTCCGCAACTTTCCCTGAGCTTTAGGATGGGGAGAGATTTGGTTGGTCTGGTTCCATGTGATTAATGTAGGTTCTTTGGTGTTCTGAATTAGGGTTTGTTGTTGTTTTCATATTTGCTTTTTCTGCACTGCCTTTGGCTGCATCCTAATTGGTACATAAGGTTACCTCCTAATCAAAGATAAAATACTATTTAAATGAAGATCTTAATAGAAGAGGAGACTCAAAGTTAGATGGAATAGTAGTAGTATGCCGATGTGAGGGGGGGTCCATGTCCCATTTGTGGGATGGTTACCATCGATTTGCCAGTCTCTATACCCTCCCTGAGTGGTGACACCAAACCTCTTCAGTTGCAAGTGACCAGGAAGGGAAGTGAGTGTGAGCTTCACCAGATGTCTCCCTACTTACATGCAATAAATAACAGTGAACTACTTTTGATACTGAAGCATGATCCCCTCTCTCCTTTTTTTCTGGGGAGACTACCCACTCCCTCCTATTTATATTCCTTGTGATTATAGTAAGAATTACAGAGATTAATCTTTGAATGTGTCATTAAGTGAGTTTGGTACTAAGATCCACGTATTGGGGAGTACATATAGTGTCTAACTTGCTGTATCTGGGGTACTTCACTCAATATAATTTTTTCTAATTCCAACCATTTCCTGACAAATTTCATTAATTCATCTTTTTGATGGCTGAGTAGTATTCCATTGTACAACATTTTCCTTATCCACTCATCAACTGTTGGGCATTTGGGGTGATTCCATGACTTTGCTATTGTAAATAATGCTGCTATGAACATGGTTGTGCTTGGGTCACTGTAGTGTATTTTTGCTTTATGGGGGATTATTCCCAGAAGTGTTATAGCACAGTCATAAGGCATTTAAACCTTAACTTTTTTTATAAATTGTCACACTGATTTCCAGAGTGGTAGTATAAATCTGCATTCCCACCAGCAATATAGCAGGGTTCCCTTATCTCCACATCCTCTCCAGCAATTGGTGGTGTTTGTATTGCAGATTTTTGAAATCCTGACCTGGGGTAAGATGGTATCTCAGGGAAGTTTTGATTTGCATTTCTCTGAAGGCTAAGATTGTGGAACATTTTTTAAGATATTTGTTAGACATTAGCAAAACCCAGGCTGATATACTGGGCAACATTATCAATCATGATCGAGGGTGAAAGAAAAATTTTCCGGCACAAAGACAACTTGAAGGGATACATGTCTACCAAACCAGGCCTTCAAAAATGCTAGAAATGATTCTCAAGCTTGAAGAAAAGAACAAGCATATCCAGAAGGACAGAAGAGAAATATAATACCATGAAAACTTACAAGCCAAATAACACAATTGTGAAAGCCACAAAAACCAGAAAGTGTCAGGAATTAAAAGTAATTACTCCATTATAACAGTAATGTCGATTGAATTAACTCACCAATGAAAAGACACAGATTACAAACATGGAATAGAAATCACAACCCATCCATCTGCTGCCTGAAGGAAACCCATCTCACCACAAAAGATAGGCACATCCTAAAAGTAAAAGGCTGGCCAGAAATTCTGCAAGCTAATGGAACCAGGAAACAAGCAGGGGTAGCTGTTATGCTATCTGACAAAGTGGACTTCAAACGAATAAAATCATAAGAGACAAAGAAGGACAACACATTTTAGTCACAGGTACAATTCAACAGGAAGACTTCACAATACTGAACATATATGAACCTAATGTAGACTCCTCTACATTCATTAAGCAAATACTACAATGTCTAAAAGAAGAAATCAATCTCAAAACGATAATACTTAGGGATTTCAATACTGCACTCTCAGTTTCAGATAGATCAACAGGCCAAAAATTTAAAAGAGACACACTGGAACTTAATCAAACCCTTACTAAAATGGACCTTACAGATCTCTATCAAATTGTCCATCCAAACACCAAAGAATACACATTTTCTCAGCAGCACACGGAACTTTCTCCAAAATAGATCACATATTGGGCCACAAAATGAATCTCCACATACACAGGAAAGTTGAAATTCTAGCCTGGATCCCATTAGACGACAATGGTCTAAAGCTTGACATCCGCAACACAACAGAAAGAAGAAACTAAACACTATGATGCTGAATGAGAATTGGGTTCAAGAAGAAATGATAAAGGAAATTCAAGATTTCCTAGAAGTGAATGATAATGAAAGTAGAACATATCAAAATCTCTGGGACACAATGAAAGCTGCCCTAAGAAGTAAGTTTATAGCTCTTAATGCCTATATCAAAAAAAAAAAAAACAAAAACATCACAAATAAATAACTTAACAATGAAGTTTAAAGCTTTAGAGACATAAGAGCAATCCAATCCCAAAAGCAGTAGAAGAAAGTAGGTTAACAAAATCAGGGGAGTAATATGGGAAATTGAGATAAGGAAAATGATACAAAGAATCAACAAGTCAAAAAGCTGGTTCTTTAAAGAAATCAATAAGATTGATACAACCCTAGTTAAATTAACTAAAATGAAGAGAGAGAAAACCAAAATTAACAAAATTTGAAATTAAAATGGAGTTATCACAACTGATGTCCAAGAAATTCACAGAACTGTAAGGTCATATTTCAAAAACTTATACTCCATGAAATTTGATAACATAAAAAAATTGATGAATTCCTCAGTAAGCACAACATTCCTAAATTAAATCAGGAAGTTTTGAATTATTTAAATAGTTCTATAACATATGAGGAAATCAATGAAGTGATCTTGAATCTTCCCACCAAAAAATGTCCTGGACCAGATGGTATGTGTTCAGCACAGAATTTTATCAGACATTTAAGGAAAAACTACCACCAATACTTCTTAAATTGTCCCAATAAATTGTGAAGGAAGGAACACTTCCAAATTCTTTCTATGAAGCAAATATCATACTAACCCCAAAACTAATAAAGATGCACTTAAAAAAGAAAACTGTAGGCCAATCACCTTGATGAAACAGATGCAAAGATTCTCAACAAAATCTCAGCAAAATTGGATTCAAAAACATATCAAAAAGGTAATTCACTTTGATCAAGTAGGCTTTATTGCAGGCACACAAGGTTGGTTCAACATAAGCAAATCAATAAATGTAATCTATCATATAAACCAATCCAATATCGCCTTTTCTCCACCTGCCCGCCTGCCTGGGATCCACTCCAGCGAGGACACACTGTGCCCCAGATAAACTCCCCCTGCTCACTCCCAAGGCCTCAGGCAATCTGCTCGTCCCAGCTCCTCCCACCAGGGAGTTGGAACAAGCACTGCTCCAGGCCAGGGAGGACTCCTGGGCCACCCAAGCAAAGGTCTAGGAGACAAAGGCCACACATCTGAAACCCTCTAAATTCATCCTATCACATGGGAGAGATTCTCCACATCAAGCCCAAAGATAAGTAAACCCCCTTTTTAGCATCCTGTTCCTTTCAATTATTAGTTACTATAGAGTAACTTGACAATATAACCACCCACAAAACACACAACATCAGGGACTATACCACTCACCCTCACATGTCACCAAGGTACGAAATCATAAAAGTGCACTACCATACTAACATTCACACTTATCCACCCCCTGTACTAATGCTCATTTAGGAAACAACAATAACAACAAGTGTAACCAACAAGAAGGTAAACACTAGTAATAACTGCCTGAACATAGTGATACTGACTAATTCACTTCAGTCAAAAACACGCAGAAATTGAAAGAAGATCTTAAGAGAGAAAACGACAATGCCTAAGTCAACGTGCAAATCCATGAGAAACTTAATCCAAAAAACAAATCTCTCACCGAAACAATTAACCCCATAATGATAGATTCCAACCAGAACAAAACCACAGAAAATAGCCAAGAAAGCCTGACCCAAGACAACGACTTTCAAAGCATGATCATTACCATGATCAATACTATGAAAGAGGAAATTTGGGAGGAGTTAATTAACCGCATCAACCACTTTGAACAGGAACACAACAGACACTTGAAGGAGTTGAGAAAAACCATTCAAGAAACAAAAACAGGCATAGACCAGTTAAAACAGACTCAAGCAGAGTTTAAAATTGAACTAAAAGACAAGTTATCCTTAACCCAGAACTCAACAGAGAGTCTTACCACTAGATCAAATGAAGCATAAAATAGAATTTCAGATCTTGAAGACAAAGTGGGAGCTCAATGGAAGAGGTTGTTAAAGCCAAAAAGATACTTGAGAGAAATATTCAAGAGTTATGGGACATCCTGAAGAAGCCTAACATGCATATTCATGGAATACCAGAACAAGAATCCCAAACTACCACAGCTGAGGAAATTTTTCAAACTATCATCAAGGAAAACTTCCCTCATCTAAAAAAAAGAGAGGCCCATCCATATACAAGAGGCATTCCAGACCCCAAACAGATATGACCAAAATAGAAACGCCATGGCAAATAAGTCAAAACACTCCACATTCGAGACAAAGAAAAGGTGATGAGAGCTTCAAGGGAAAAAAAAGTCACTTTTAAAGGTAAACCTATTAAAATAAGAAATGACTTCTCAATGGAAATAGTAAAAGCATGAAGAGCTTGGAGAGACGTACTTCAAGTGTTGAATGAACAAAATTGTCAACCCAGGCTGATATACCCCACAAACTATCTGTAACGATTGAGGGGGAAAGAAAAGTTTTCCAGCACAAAGACAAATTGAAGGCTTACACGCCTACCAAACCAGGCCTTCCAAAATTGCTAGAAAAGATACTCAATCTTGAAGATAAGATCAAGCACATCCAGGAGGACAGAAGGGAAGTATAATACCACCAAGACCTAAAAGCCAAATTATATACTTAAAAAAAAAAAACACTAAACATAAAAAGTGTCTGGAATTAAAAGTAATATCTCAATTATAACATTAAATGTCAATGGTATTAACTCACCGATAAAGAGACACAGATTACAAATTTGGATTAAAAACCACAACCCATCAATCTGCTGCCTTCAGGAAACACATACCAAAACAAAAGACAGACACATCCTAAAAATAAAAGTCTGGTCCAAAATTCTGCAAGCTAATAGAACCAGTAAACAGGCAGGAGTAGCTATTATGCTATCAGACAAAGTGGATTTCAAACCAAGAAAAATCATAAGAGACACAGATGGATAATGCATTTTAGTCACAGTTACAATCCATCAGGAAGACTTTACAATACTGAACATATATGCACCTAATATGGGATCATCCAAATTCATTAAGCAAAACCTACAGCGTCTAAAGTGAGAAATCAACCCCCAAACGATAATTCTTGGGGATTGTAACACTGCCCTCTCAACACAGGATAGAGAGGTCAAAAACTTAACAGAGATACATTAGAACTCAAACAAACTCTTACTGATATGGACCTTACAGATCTCTATCGAACTTTTCATCCACACACCAAAGAATACACATTTTTCTCAGCAGCACATCTCCAAAATAGACCACATATTGGGGCACCAAACGAATCTCCACATATACAGGAAAGTTGAAATACTAGCCTGTACCCTATCAGACCATCATGGTCTAAAGCTTGATATTCACAACAAAACAAAAAACAGAAAATACAATAACACATGGAAACTTAACACCATGAAGCTGAATGAGAATTGGATTCAGAAAGAAATTACAAAGGAAATTCAAGATTTCCTGAAAGTGAACGATAATTAAAATACAACTTACCAAAATGTTTGGGACACAATGAAAACTGTCCTAAGAGGTAACATCATAGCTCTTAATGCCTACATAAAAAATGGAAATACCACAAATAAATAACTTTACAATGCAGCTTAAAGCTTTAGAGACACTAGAGCAATCCGATCCCGAAAGCAGTAGAAGAGAGGAGATTAGCAAAATCAGGGGAGAAATATCCGAAACTGAGATAAGGGAAACGATACAGAGAATCAACCAGTCAAAAAGCTGATTTTTTGAAAAAATTAATAAGATAGATACAGCCCTAGCTAAATTAATCAAAAGCAAGTGAGTGAAAACTCATATTAACAAAATTAGAAATGAAAATGGAGTTATCACAACTGATACCCAAGAATTTCAGAGAATTATAACATTATATTTCAAAAACTTATACTCTGTGAAATTTGACAACACAAAAGAAATGGATGAATTCCTAAGTAAGCACAACTTACCTAAATTGAATCAGGAAGTTGTGAATTATTTAAATAGTCCAATAACATATGAGGAAATCAATGAAGTAATCTCAAGTCTTCCCACCAAAAAATGTCCTGGACCAGATGGATTAAGCACAGAGTTCTACCAGACATTTAAGGAGCTAATGACACCAATACTCTTTAGCAAAGGAAGGAACAATACCAAATTCTTTCTATGAAGCTAATATCGTCTTAATCCAAAAACCTAGTAAAGAAGCATTTGAAAAAGAAAACTATTGGCCAATCTCTTTGATGAACACAGATGCAAAGATTCTCAACAAATTCTTAGCAAATCAGATTCAAAAACATATCAAAAAGATCATCCACACGGATCAAGTAGGCTTTATGCCAGACACACAAGGTTGGTTCAACATACGCAAATCAAAAAATGTAATTCACCATAAAAACGAGTACAAAATCCAAGACCACATGATACTCTTGATAGATGCAGAAAAAGCTTTTGACAAGACCCAACAGCCTTTTCTGATCAAAACCCTAGACACAGTTGGAATACAAGGAATGTTTATCAATAAATTAATAGCTGTATACAACAAGCGTACAGCAAGGATTATACTCAATGGGGAAAAACTTGAAGCATTCCCATTTCAATCAGGAAGTAGACAATGTCCACTCTCACCACTCCTATTCATGTTGTACTTGAAGTCTTAGTTGAGGCTATAAGACAAGAAAGGGAGCTAAAAGGGAATAAAGTCGACAAGGAAGAAGTCAAGTTATCTCTATTTGCAGATGACATGATCTTATATCTGATTGATCCCAAAATCTCCACCACGAAACTTCTAGAACTAATACAGAAGTTCAGCAGACTGGCAGAATACAAAATAAATGTACAAAACTCAGTGGCCTTCCTACATGCCCAGAATGAAAGAAGTGAAAAACCCCTGAGAGAAACAATCCCATTTACTATAACCTTTAAAAAATGAGAAACCTTGACATAATCCTAACCAAGGAAGTAAGAGACCTTTACGATGAAAACTTTAAAACCCTAAAGAAAGAAATTGCAGAAGACACCAGAAGGTGGAAAGACCTCCCATGTTCCAGGATTGGCAGAATCAACATCATAAAAATGACCATCCTACCAAAGGCAATATACAAATTCAATGCTATACCAATTAAAATCCCAAAGGAGGTATTACCATACCAAACCTTGGTCTATACTACAAATCCATAATTGTAAAAAAGGCCTGGTACTGGCTTCAAAATAGACACACAGATCAATGGATAAGGATTGAAGACCCAGATATTAGCCCACACAACTACAGCCATTTGATCTTTGACAAAGGGGCCCAAAAAATCCAAGGGAAAAAGAAGAGCATCTTCAACAAATGGTGCTGGCAAAACTGGATCTCCACATGCAGAAGATTAAAACTGGACCCATACTTGTCACCATGTACAAGAATTAATTCCAAATGGATCAAGGACCTCGATATAAGGCCAGAGACTATAAAAACCATAGTTGAAAAGGTAGGGAACTCCCTCCAGCTGATTGGACTAGGCTAACAGCTCCTAAACGGACATCCAATAGCACAGCCAACACTCAACAGATAGGATCTTGTGAAATAAAGAGCTTCCGTTCAGATAAAGAGATTGTAACACAAAGGCACCCCACAGAATGGGAGAAAATCTTCACTAACCACATATCTGATAAAGCTCTATTATCCAGAGTGCACAAAGAACTTAGAAAACTAAACAGCAAAGAAACAAATGGGCCAATTAAAAAATGGGCCCTGGAACTTAAAAGAAACTTTACCAGGGACGAAATTAAAATGTTTAACAAATATCTTAAAAAATGCTCCACATCATTAGCCACCAGGGAAATGCAAATCAAAACCTCCCTGAGATATCATCTCAGCCGGGTCAGGATGGCAAAAATCCACAATACAAACAACACCAAATGCTGGAGAGGATGTGGAGAAGGGGAACTCTCCTACATTGCTGGTGGGAATGCAGGCTCATACAGCCACTCTCATGAGCCATCTGGCGATTCTTAAAGAAATTAAAAATTAAAATGCTATATGACTCTGCTATTCCACTTTTGGGAATAACCCCCCATACCGCAAAAATTTACCTCAATAGCACAAGAACGACCATGTTCATACCAGCACTGTTTACAATAACAAAGTCATGGAATCAACACAAATATCCGAGAGTTGACAAGTGGATAGGGAAAGAGTGGTACATTTATATAATGGAATACTACTCAGCCATCAAAAATGATGAATTAATAAAATTTTCTGGGAAATGGATGGAATTAGAAACAATTACATTGAGTGAGGTATCCCAGACACAGAAAATTAAGTCCTGTATGTACTCCCTAATAGGTGGATCCTTGTACCAAACCCACTTAGAGGCACATTCAAAGATAAATCTCTGTAATACCTACAGTTATTGCAAATATTTTAAACAGGAGGGAAGGGAAAGGAGGGCCACAGCAAAAACAAGGAGAGGGGATCATGCTACAGCAGAGAAAATAGGCCACCATCTAGGAGTGCAAGTAAGTAATGAGACATCTGGTTAAGTTCACAGACTTTATTTCCTGATCATTTGCAATTGATGGGAGGGCATGTAGTCTGGCAGATAGAACGTAACCATTTTGCAAATGGGAGACTGACCCCCCCCTCCACAGTCTCCTACTTTTATTCCATCTACCTTTGAATCTATTCTTATAATAAGACTCTATTTTAACAGCTTTTTATTTCTAGCCAGGGGGTGACATCCAATACCTATCAGGATGGAGCCAAGGGCATTGCAGGAGCAGTAAAACTGAAAAATAAATCAACAAACCATAATTCAGAACATTAGAGACTCTATATCAACCACTTGGAACCAGGCCAGCCTAACCTCTTCCCATCCTGAAGCTCAGGGAAATTTGTGGGAGAGGGGGCACTAAGATTGTAAGAGCCTAAAGATGCGGAGGAGCAACGATATGCAAGATACTCCACACCAGTCAGGGCCGAAGTAATCATAATAGGACTTTGCATGACCTGTGCAATGACCAACATATCATTGACCCCTCAAAGTCTAGCATGGATCACAGGCACTAGGATCCTTTGGGGTAAGGGATTAACAGCCACAATAGTGTTCCTATACTAAAGGGGAACACAAAAAAGAGCTCTAGGCAATGCTACTGAGTCCTTATACCTCATCAGAGAGGAAGGCTCAGAGGGAAGTTTGACATGCACACTAAAGGATGCTCCAGAAACGGGGAATGGGAGGGAGAGGTCACCGGGAGAAAGGGAGGGATGGGGGGAAAGTAAGGGGAAAAGATGGAAGGGAGCAAGGGGATGCAGGAAGGGGTGGAGGGAGGGAGGGGAATGGGGTACTCATTAACTTTGTATGAGTGGAAGAAATAAAAAAGAAGTTAATGAATAATAAGTGAATTAGTAAATTAACTAATCTGGAGGTCATGCAAGAATGCATGTATGTGTGTGTGTGTGTGTGTGTGTGTGCGTGTGTGTGTGTGTGTGTGTCAGAGTGTATTTTGTTTCCCTGTGTATGACCAAGGTTCATTTCAAGAATCTTCCTGGATTGCTTCTTCCTCGTTTTGCTTCACTCTTGGATTTCCTTGGATCTGCCTACAGGGCTGGAAGTAAAGGCCATCAGCATTTCTACCTGGGGCTTTCACTTGGGACTTAAGACCAGAACTAGGTCCTTCTCTTACAGGTCAAAATATTGTTTTTTTAAAAAAAATCTTTTAAATCATTTTATTTATTTACTTACTTACGTATTTGCAAAGGCATGAATTTCTGTGTGTTTGTGTTTATGTGTGTCTTTGTGTGTGTCCGTGTGACTATATCACAGGTTACTGTGTATTCTTCTGGAGCACCCCTACAGTAATTGCAAAGATTATGAATAGGAGGGATGGGGAAGGAGGGCCACACCAGAAACAAGGAGAGAGGGGACCATGTTACAGCAGAGAAAATAGGCCACCATCAAGGACTGCAAGTAAGTAATGAGACATCTGGTTAATTCACAGACTATCCTTCTTGATCATTTACAACTGTTGGGGTATGATCTTACCAGAAGGGGAGGGCATATAGTCTGGCAGATGGAAAGTAACCATTTCGCAAATGGGTGACTAACCCCTCCCTCACTGCAGTTTCCTACTTTTATTACATCTACCTTTGAATATACTCTTATAACAAGACTCTAGTTTAACAGCTTTTTATCTCTGGCCAGGGGGTGACATCCAATACCCATCAGGATAGAGTGAAGGGCATTGCAGGAGCAGCAAAACCGCAAAAAGAAAATCAACAAACCATAATCCAGAACATCAGAGACTCTATATCAACCACCTGGAACTAGGCCAGCCTAATCTCTCCCCATCCTGAATCTCAGGGAAATTTGCAGAAGAGGGGGCAGTAAGATTGTAAGAGCACAAGGATGGGAGGAGTAATGATATGCAAGATATTCCACACAAGTTAGAGCTGAAGCAATCATAATTGGACTTTGCATGCCCTGCGCAATTCCAACACACTATTGACCCCACAAAGTTTAGCATTTGCTAAAGGCACTAGGATCCTGGGAAGCAAGGGATTGACAACCACAGTAGTGTTCCTATGCTTAACAGGAACACGGGAAAGGGTTCGAGGAAATGTCACTGGGTCTTTGCACCTCATCAGAGAGGAGGACCCAGAGGAGAGTTTGGCATGCACATTAAAGCATGTTCTGGGCAGGGGAGGGGGAGGCACTGGGGGATAAGTAGTGAGAGGCGGTGGGGCCTGGGGAGGGAGGGGGTAGGGGGTTGGAGGGAGGGAGGGGACCAGAGTACCCATTAAGTTTGTATGAGTGGAAATAAAAAAAATCTTTTAAATTATTTTATTTATTTATTTACTTATGTATTTGCAAAGGCATGAGTTTGTGTGTGTTTTTGTGTATGTGTATCTGTGTGTGTCTCCATGTGACTATATCACAGGTTCCTGTTTATTCTTTTGGAGCACCAAGTGTGACTTAGTGTATCATCCTGGATTGCTTCTGCCTCTTTGCTTTACATTTCAAAGTATTTCCCAGGCTCTGCTTAGCAGGGCTGGAAGTACAGGCCACTTCCCTTTATATCTGACCATTTTACTTTGGAAGTGGGAACTGTATTCAGGTCCTCCTAATTACAAAGCCATATTTTTTTCTTTAACATACTTTAAAATCGATTAATTGATTAATTGTGCTCAACCGCATATATAAGCATGTGTGTATTTATTATAGGGCAGTGTGTGCTCATGTGGAGGACCAAGAGTTATTCAGGAATCATCCTGGATTGTTTCTAAGTTCTTGTTTTGCTTTGCTCTTTGATTTCTCAGACTCTGCCTACCAGGGCTGGAAGTGCAGGGCACAACAATCAACTGGCCACACCATCAACATATGACTGGTGAGAGAGGAATGATCCTTAATTGCCAGACCAGAATGCCTGGCCAAGTGTACACAATGATGCCAACTTCGTCAACCCCTCTGTATTTTATTCACCTATAGAGAGTCTAGTACCACTGTTTCAGTTCGTCTGCATGGTTGCTAATAAATGACCATAAAATGACTCAAGGGGACAAGGAATTTATTTTCTCTTACAATTACTGCTTATAGTTCTTAGTCCAGCTTCACGGGAGGGCATGCACCAACACCACAGCCAAGGGAACTGGCCACACCACCTCTGTGTAATGGTTGAGAGAGGGATGATCCTTACTTGCCAGACCAGCATGTCTGGCCAAGTGCACACAAGGATACCAACCTCTCCAACTGGCTCCCAGCACTCTACTTATCTATTCAGGGCCCAATCCCACCTACCACAGACTGGACCCTCTCTATCAACTAGACAGTCTCCTTCAGGTTCACTCTGGCCTACTAATTCTCCACAACTGGGCCCAGAACTCAAACCTTTCAAGTTGGCACCTGTGTATAACCATGACACCCACTCACCATGGGCTTAGTCTGCCCCATCCACCAGACAATCTCTTCAGGTTCAGGTTCGCCCTAGGCTTAACTCAACTACTGATTCTGTATAAATATTCCAGAGCGCAAACCTTCAACCATCAAGTTTATACCTGTACACAACCACAAGACAAGTGTGTGTGTGTGTGTGTGTGTGTGTGTGTGTGTGTGTGTGTGTGTGTGTGTGTTTGTGCATGGGGGGGCATTTGTTTATCAGAGTTTACTATGAGGTCCCATAAATGATCAAGTGTTATTCGGGAATCATCCTGGATATGGTTTCTACCTCCTTGTTTTGCTTGGATCTGGGCATTATATGTTTACTGTAAGCCAGGTATAGATGTACATTCCTGTAATCCGAGTACTGAACAGTCTAAGAGAGGAGGATCCCACCTTCAAGGACAGCCTGGCTGAATAGCAAGACCCTATCTCAAAACAAAAAATGTCAGCGTGAAAATGATTTCTTTATGTTTCTTACTTATTATGTGAATTGTGTGTATGTGTTAGTGCACAGGTTCATGGCAAATGATCACAGTTCAATGTTGCAGCCAAGACAAAAATAGTCCTAAGCCTGCTAAGTGGGACAGGAAAAATAGTGACTGACTGCTTCATGCACCTGACCCCACTTTACTACAATTCTAGGAAAAAAACAATTAGGGTTTGATCTTCCTGGAACATACCTGTGATCACGGTTTAATCAAACTTCCAACATTAGGAGAGTCGATTTATGCAGAACTGCTAACGTTTGGCTTCTCTAAAAAAATTGCTTGCTCCCTGCCTCTTGCTTAAGATGTAGTCTTCACCTTTAAAAACCTTATATACCCTCTTCTTGGGGCCCCATACTGGGATGCAGACTCTCTGGTGTGGGTTCTCTGGTCAGATTCAATAAAGCCCTCCACTTAATAAAGCCTCTGGTGTCAGTGTACTGAATCTGAGCAACCTCAGATCTGTAAGAAGAGGAAGGCTTTGTGTTTCTCATTCTCTTATTCTACCTTTTTTGATTTCTTTGTTTTCTCTTTATGCACTGAGTGTGATTGTGTGTGTGTGTGTGTGTCTGTGTGTGTCTGTCTGTCTGTCTGTCTGTCTATCTGACTCCCTGTGTTCATGTTACAAGGCACTTTGTGTGCCTGTGAAGGCCCAAGGGTGACTTCTGGCATCATTCTGAAATGATCTATCTCCTCTTTGCTTTGTTCTGGGGTTTCCCAGGCCTGCCTTCTATGGTTGAACATGCAATGTATTGCCTAGTGATTTATGTGGAATCCAGCATCCAAAGTCTGGTCATTCCACTTGCAAAGTAGAGGCTTAACACCTGAGCCATCTCTCCAGTGACCTTCCATCATTTTAAAGAAAATTTCAATCAAACTCAGCTATCAGCTTCTAGAACAAACATGTTTGCCTGATGAACTATCATAATGGTCCTGATTATGATCATTAATGTCATACTCTCATGCTTCAGAATTCCTGGGATATTTAACCATCCTTGGAATGATATATTAATGATACACACCACACAAAGTTATCATACATATGATAGAAAATTTCTATAGAGATGGCTTAGAAACTAAACCTTTGGCTAACAAGCAAAATGGCTAACAAGTTTGTATCACAAGTTTCCACATCAAAATGTCAGGCAGAAATATCTGCAGCATGTGATTTCAGCCAGGGATATCATAAAACTGGGAAACACTACAGCAAAGCAATCAGGGGGTTGAACTCTCCATGATGCTACTAAAGGATACCCTTCAACTCTAATAGGAGCATACATGCACACGCACACTAAGACACGAACACACACACATGTGCAAAAAATAATTATAAGAATTCACCACAGAAATTTTGCATTATGTAATATTCCTACCAACATTTTATGAATTCGTGTTTACAATCGTAAACGAATATTAAGCATTTTCACACACTTAGAGGAAAAGAACATTAAAACATAATTTATCTCATTTTCTATAAACAATGCAATCATATTTGTGAATATTTTTAATATGGTGCTTTAATTTTTAAAAATTTCCCTCTTCAGAAATCAATGAAAAGGTTGGAAAGATGGCTCACAGGTAAAGATGATATTATGCAAAGATGGGAACCTGATATTAATTCCAAGAGGGCACAGGGAAAAGGAACAAATGGACTTCAAAGTTGTCCTTTGAACCATCCATATATATCCATTGGCATGCAATCAATCTCCATAAAATAAAAAAATTGAACAAAAGCTATTACATATTCATCCAGCATACTTTCTCACTGCTGATTCAATAAATATTATTATAAACTTCAGACTTCCCCAGGAGTCATACCTGGACTCTGCTTGGCCAACATTCGGATTATCTGATTTACCATCACCATCCCCACTCCGTAGGAAACTGGTAAACTCTTTGGGGTTCTCCAACAGCACTACTTATGTGTCCTCAAACTGTCTGTCTCACAAGCACTCTACCCCATACACCCTCTTACCCACACCCCTTGACCATTCTTACTGACTGCTTTTCATGTTCACAAAAGAGCCAAGTCCAGTCAATTTCTTTCTCAATATCTCAATGGTCTGGATGCACCAGGGTACCTGATACTGCTGAGCAGGATTCCGAAGCACTGAGTAGCACCATTAGTATATAGCTCAGAGACCCCGGTCCTCAAGGAGCCCACTATCATGTCAATATACCACTGACTCCTGTGCATCCAAATCCTCCTTCCCCTTCACTCTTCCTGTTGCCAGTATCCTGCATGGAAAGGAAAAGCCTGAGAAGCCTCCATCTTATTTTCCATTGAGGCTAGTGCTATGGGAAGAGAGACTAGATGCACAGAGATCCCCCACCATGTCATTTCCTGGGAACAAACAAACATGGGTACTCAGGGAAACCTGTGGCTTCAGCTAGGGTCCCCTGGGGAAACCTGTAAATGCTCTGCAATCCCCGTGTCAAAAACTTCCTGCCTTCCAGAGGCCTTCTCTCTCCTCCCCAGAATCCCAGTAGCTCTCTCCCTCTCTGTCTTCACGAGAGTCCTTTGGTCATCTAGTGTTTTCCATTCTTCATGTAGGCTAGCCCAGCAAGAAGCTCTCAAACCAGGCACTGAGTTTCTTGGGGTATGACCTCTTGTGACTTGTTCTTCCTTCCTCCCTAATGTACTGGGCTGCCAAGCTCCAGGTTTGTATTGCTAGCCCCAGACTAGACTTGAAGCAACACCTGGGATCGCCTAGACAATCTCCAGAATGAAGGTGCTCTAGCCTGCCACACTTACCATGGAGGACCTGGCCTAAGAAATGGTGTTGCACTGGAAAACACCTGGCTGGGTTGCTGGACTTGCATCACACTCTCCCAGCACAAAAGTGAAGAGCCTTGACACATGCACACAACCAAGGTGACGCATGCCAATGCTCACATACACATACTTCACAAAATACAGGCCTAGTACCACACACTGTCTCCTCAACTTGCAAGAGGAGGCTCTGAGATGGTGCTCATACACCAGTCAACAAGCCCACCTCCTCTGATTGGGAGGACTAGAGGGTTGCACGCATGAGCCTCAAGCAGGGATACATATAACTAACCAAGAAACCCTAAGGCCCTCTTGCCTGTAGATCCCATCCTGTGCCCTCCAGAGGCCTTGTCTAGCCCTAAAGTGCACAATGTTGGTCATCATCCATAGCTTCAAATGCTTTCTGGCCTGCAGACTGGCCTGGACCTTTACTGACAGTCCTGGATGCTCAGCATCCAGAGGTAGAGACAAGAAAAATGTCAAAAGAGGAAAATGATATTTTCCCATACTCTGGGACTTCATACACACAAAGACACACATACAAACACACACACACACACACACACACACACACACACACACACACACACACTGCCCCGGATTCACCTCCACCATACCCATTCAGACACCACCATGGCAAACTCATTGGAATTCTCCCACACCATTACTTATGTGTCCTCACACTGTCTGTTCACTAACGCTCCACTCCAATCCCAACCCAGGGGGATCCTTTGGCCAATATTATTGTCTGTTTTCATCTGGGCAAAAGATTTGAGGCCCTTCTAATTCAGTCTCAATTTCTTGGTGGTTTGCCCGCACCCAGGTACCTGATGCTGCTGGAAAGATCCAGAAACCCTGGGGCCACTGTGGGGCCACCGTAAGTGTACATACTGGAGACCCTATTTCCCACAGAGCCTACCACGATGACATGGGTCCCAGCCCTCCACCCCTTCACTCTGACTCCATTCCCCAGAATCCTCCAAGTTAAGAAAAACCCCAAGAGGTTTCCATCTTTGTTTACATTGAAGCTGTCAAAGTATGCAGAGGCCAGATCCACACGTATTGTCCAACATATCATGTGCTTGGGGGAAGAGACTGGACTATAAGCACAGGCCAGGCTCTCATACACAGGCACTAAGGGAGTGTTGCAGATTTCATCAAAGTGTCCTGTGCAACGTATCATTTAATGATACCTGCACAGCTACCACTTCCCTTCAGTAAATGCTCTGAACTATCTTTACCAAAACCCTTCAGCCCTCAAGGCTTGAGCCTGCAGAGGTTCTCCTGTCCTTCTCAGGGACCAAGGAGCTCTTCTGGACATTTGTTCATCTGCATAAAAGTCCTTTGGTCATCTACCATTCCCCATCTCCACCTAGGCTAGCCCAGGAAGCAGCTCTCATCCCAGCCACTGAGTAGCCTGGAGTGGAGACTCCTGTGCCTTGTTCTCTCTCCTACCCTAATGTATGGGGCTGCCAACTACAGGTTTACATTGACAGACCCTGACCAGACTGGAATGCACACAGAGGGTCTCCCAGACCACGTCCAGAATGGAACTGCTCCAGCTGGCCAGGCTTACCTCAGAGTACCTGCCCAGGAAAGTGGTTGCACTGGGAAATGCTTGACCCTGGATGCTGCACTGACTTGGGCTTTTCCTGAGACGAGCCTGCAGGCTTGCATGAACTCCCTCAGCAGAAAAATCAGAGGCTTCACCTCTGAACTCTGCTAGGGGCCTGCATTCAGATTCCTATCCAGGTTTTGGAGGGACAGAGAACACAAACCCAGGCCCGAGCTCAACTTCCCACAGACAAGCCCAGCCTGGGCACTGGCCCACTGCTGCCTACCAATGTCTCAAGATGCTAGCTAATGAGGTTACAGGTGGGCCTCGCTCTGAGGGAGACATCTTAGAGGGTTGGGGTATCCCTTGGTTCCAGAAAGACACTGTCCTCACCTTGACCCTGTGTGCCCTGGAAGGCCACAGAGGCAGCCTAGAGAGGCAGCCTGTGGAAGGAGAGAGGGAAGGAGGGAAGAAAGAAGGGATGGATGGAGGAAGGAATGAAAGGACAGAGGGAGGCAGGAAAGAACCGAGGATGGAATATGTGAGGCAGCAACAAGCTAGTGGTCAGACCTCAAGAGCAATGTGTGATTCAAGTTAAGTGAGTGACCCCAGGATACAGATAGATGGGTCCTCCACACTGCATCCCTTAAATACCCCTGAGAACACTGGGAACCTAAGGTTAGGGGTTGAGTACTGTGGAGAGGTCACGGTCATGCTGCCGTGAGCAGAGACAGGGCTTGGAATGGTGGAGACCCTTAAGCCTTGTAACAGTCAGCCTGCATGTTTGCTGATAAATGACCACCAAACAGTGTAAGGGAACAAGGGGTATATTTTCTTACTGATACTCTGGTTATAGTCTGTAGTCCAGCTTGACAGGAGAGCATGCACACTCACCAGAGTACATGGAACTTGCCACACCTCTACTAATGGCTGAGAGAGGGACCATCCTTACTTGCCAGACCAGCATGAGTGGCCAAGTATTCACAAGGATGCTGACTCCCAAACCAGCTCTCTGTATTTTATTCCTGGGCCTAATCCGACCCACCTGGGCCTTCCCAACCTGCCAATCTGCTGCAGGTTTGCTCTGGGCTTAACCTAACCACTAAATCTCCACAAATGTGCCCAGAGCTCAAACCCTCAATTGTCAAGTTGACACCTGGGCCTAACTATGACAAGTCTAGTCCACATGTAATACTCCTGGGCCTCACAGTACTGAAATAGCAGCTCCTATTCTTCCTGCCAATTGTGGCCTTCAAGGATGTCCTGGAAGCTGCTTCCTATGTGAGGTGGGACAGGAACAGGAGGAGGGCTGCCTCACCAGCTTGTCTGTTCCTGTGTCTTGAGCAGGCTTGGCCTAGAACTCCAGGCTTAGATACTTCATCCCACCTTAGCTTCCTATTATGTGGGGAGGGGAACTGCAGTGGTCCTGAACTACAGACAGTACAGCAGCAGCACTGGCATCATGCAAGATCAAATCTTGCTCCATGAACAAAGGCCAACCTAGTCTGGTCCCGGTGATCTCTGTCTGCCTTTGGCCCCTCATGCTGCTGGGTCCTTATACGTCATAGGAGAGGAAGATCCAGAGGAGAGTTTGGCATGCACATTAAAGGATTCTCTGGGGATTGGGGTAGGGGAGGTACTGGGCGGTGGGGAGGAAGGGGTGAGGGGAGGGTGAGCAGAGGGGTCGGGTAGAGGAGGAGGGAGGGAAGGAATCGGTGTACCTATTAAGTTTGTATGAGCGGAGATAATAAAAAATGTTTAAAGAAAATAAAAAAATAAATAAAAAAAAACAACTACCCCTTTAGATTACCTGACTGCAAGACGGTGCCTCACCCTCTAACAGGCTAAGGGCCTTTCTATGGTCCCTCAGGCCCACTCAGATCACTAGACCGGGAAGACACACAACATTCAGGTTTTTCACTTAAAGTACACTCTGCAGAAAATGTAACCCTGGGACAAGGCGCTGCCTCGAGATACAATACTGAGGCCAGGAATGGAATACGAAGCTGCAATTCCAACTGTAGGACCCAGACATGTGCTGTACATTGGACCCAGGCCCCACACTGCAAGCCTGTGGTCATGATGGCCTCCCTAGATGCCTCTGAGGCCTGCAGAAGCTGGCGTCCTAATCTATTTGCCATGGCATAACTTGCTGGGGGTGGGCACCTTGCTCCCCTATCACTCTGACAATCACCCTAACTCTCCTTCCATCTCATCCTATCCAACACACACAGGCACACACAGGCCCAAGCCCCAACACATGCAAACCATCTGTGTTGTGCACACCAATCCTCACATAAACACAACATCACAGATCCCCACTTGGCAGAAGGTGGCTCTGGGTTGGACATGGTGCTGAGAAAACATGTACAGAGACCAGTTCCTGTGTCAAGGAGTACTAAGGGTCTGGTGCCTCAGCCTGTAGCAGGGATACATACACCCCACTTAGAAACCTAGGGTCTTCTTGCTACAGATCCCAGCCTGCGCAGTCCAAGAGCCTGGCCTTGCACTCATGTGCACAGTGGTAACCATCATCCTCAACTTCAAATGCTTTCTGGCTTTGAGATGGACTTCAATCTTCATTGACATCCCTGGATGTCCAGGACCTTGAAGTAGAGACAAGAAATACATCAAATGAACAAAAGGGTCTTTCCCACCCACTGATTTCCTCATTTTACCTGGGCTTCACACACACACACACACACACACACACACACACAATCCCTCTACCTTACCACCATTTCCACCCAGACACCTCCGTGACAAACTCTTTGTGATTCTCCCATAACATTACTTATCTCTCCTCACAATGCCTGTCTCATAAGCCATACCAAGACCCCCTACTTAAAACCCTTTGCCATTCTTGTGATCTGGGTAATGTGGAACAGAGCACTCCATGCCTGGATACCCCCACCCTGCTTTATGTTCCTGTTCTGTGGGGAAGGGATATGGTATAGTCCTGAGTTACGGTAAGTCTTTCCCCAGTCAAATGCACCAGCAGTGTTAATATCATGCAAGAAACTATCATGCTCCATGGTAGTATAACATGGAGGAGGCCACAAAAATCTGGCCCCATGTGTACTCCCTGATCCCTTGGTCCCACAACAAATGCCCACCTCCTCATGGTAAGAGAGCAAAACATGGCAGCTTACCCTCTAAGAGGGTAAGGGCCAGTTTAGGGCCTCCCCACCACACTCAGATGAGTCAGCCAGTAGGACACACACATTTAGTTTCTTCATTTCCAATGCACTCTGCACACAAATTTCCCCTGGAGCAGAGTGCAATCTCTAGGTAACAGACTGAGGCCAGGACAAAGGTGCCAGGCCCCAGAACCCTGTAATGTCATCCCTAGCTGTAACTCCTCTTGTAGACAATAGGGACATGATGGGCCCTGGGCCCAGCTAAAACTCTGCAAGCTTGGTGGCTACCAGGGTATCCCCAGAAGCCTATAGATTCTGCCGAATCTGGCCTGCCACTCTTTATACCATGGAACTACTTGCAGGGAAATTGGTCCCATGACCTTCTGACAGTCACTCCAACTCTCCTTTCACCTCATCCCATCTAAAGCACACAGGTGCACAAATTACAAGCACTGATGCACACACATATCCAGGTTCATGCACAACAATCCTCACACACAGAAAACATCACAGATCAAAAGCCTGAATCACCACCTGGCAGAAGGTGACTTTGGACTGTACATTGTGCTAAGGAAACACTTACACAGCCCATTTCCTGCATCAATGAGTACTAGAAGGTCCCGTTTCTGAGCCTGAAGCCAGGACACATACATCCAACCTTGAAACCCAAGGTTCCTCTTGCATGCACATCCCAGCCAGTGCCCTCCCTGGACTGACCTTGAGCATATGTGCACAGTTTTTACCATCATTCACAGCTTCAAATGCTTTGTAGATTCTAGATGGACATCGAACTTCACTGACAGTCCAGGATTTACAAAACCCTGAGGTAGAGATGAGAAAAACATTAAACTTACGAAAGGGACTTTCCCACCCATTGTCTTACTTATTGTATCTGGGCTTCATACAGTCACAAACACACACACACACACAAACACACACACACACACACACACACACACACACACACACACACACACACACAGCATCACATAGCTGTTCTTACAATGGCTCACAAGCACTCTTCAGCAAACTTCACTACAAAAATCCCTTTGCTGTACCTGCCTTCTGTTTTTCATGTGTGTGAAGGACCCAAGATTTCTTCCATCCATCTCATTTTATTTGTGGTTTGCCCGCATCCAGTAACCCCATGCTGCTTCAGAGGATCCTGAAGCATTTGGCACAATTATGTAGAAATCTCAAACACTCCAATCCCCATGGAGCCTACCACGATGCCATTGACCCACGGATTACCAGCACACTTCCCCTTTCACTCCAACTCCTGTCCCCAGCATCCTCCAAGGAAAAAAAAAACCATAGATGCCAATGTCCTTTTGTCCATGTGTGCTGGCTCTAAGGGCAGACAACAGATCTACACACATCTCTCAGCATGTCCTTTGCTTTGGGGAACAGATAGGACTAGAACATGTGTCAAGCACACAAACAAGGGGACGCAGGGATTTCTGCTGACCTCAACACAGTGTTCTGGTAGTTATTCCCTTGATGATGCCTGGTGTCTACATTGTGCCTTCTGCAAATGCTCTCAGCTATCTGTCCCAAACTCCTCTATCCTCTGAGACTACAGCCTCCGGTGTTCCTCTGTGTCCTTCCTAGAGGCCCAGGAGTTCTCCTAGTCCTCTTTTCTGTAGATCATACCCTTTTGGTCACCTACCACTGCACATTTCCACTAAGCCAGCCCAGGAAGCAGCTCTCATCCCAGCCACTGAGTACCTCTTGTGCCATGTTCTTGATCCTATCTTAATTTCCTGGTCTGCCTAGTGCCACATTTACTCTTCCAGATCCTGAACAGACATGAACCCCAGGTGGGATCTCCAAGACCCCATCCAAACAGGAACCACTCCAGCTGGCCAGCCATCCCTCAGACAACATATCCAGGAAAGGGGTTACACTGGGAAATGCCTGACACAACTGCTGCACTGGCTTGGGCTTCTCCTAGGACCTGAGAGGAGGCTGCCAACTGGCATAAACTACCTCAGGAGAAGAAACAAAGACTGGGAGCTCCCATTCTGACTCTTATCCATGCCCCCAGGGACAGAGAACTTGTCCAAGCTCAACGTTCCACAGAGAAGCCCAACCTGGGCACTGGCCCACTGTTGCCTAGCACAGATCATGGTTATATCCCATGAGATCACAGGGATGCCTGACAGTGAGGGAGATATCTTGAAGGTGGGGGGATTCTTTTGTCTCCATGGAGGTGCTGTCTTCCCCTTGACTATGTATGCCCTGGAGAGGCAGCCCAGAAAGGATAATACTCCTGTGGAAGGAGGGATGGAAGAAAGAAAGGAGGAATGGATGGGAACGAGGGAGCCAGCAAGGAGCTGAGGATTGAATAGGTGACGCAGCAAGAAGCCAGTGAAAAGGCCACCAGAGCACTGTGTGATTATAGCAAGTGAGTGAGCCTTGGATAGGGACGTGAAGTTCTCCAAACACCAGCGGTAGGCAAACACCCTCAAGACCACTACAGAACTAGTGCTCTCATCTGTGATGAGTAGACAGGGCTATGGATGGTGGTGGGCCTTTTGTCTACCCAAATGCCACAATGCTGGGTCTCTCACTCTGGGGAAGTCAGCTCCTCTGCTTCCCACCTCTCATGGCCTCCAGGGATCTCCAGAAAGCTGTTCCCAGTGTAAGGCAAGAGCAAGAACAGTTCCTGGAGGCCTGGAGAACATCTGGTCCTGGATACCTTACCAGTTTTTCTTCCTCTAATGTGTGGAGGGGAACTGGATGCGTCCTGAACTACAGACAGTCTTCCCTAAATGAAAGCTCACCAGCAGCACAGGAGGCATGCAAGAACCAGTTCTCTTCCATGGCAGTAGGGCGGGATGAATGCCAGCCTAGTCTGGATCCATGTGTGCTCCCTCTGTGCTTGGTCTCTCAAAAAACACCCATCATCTCAGACTGCTTGGCCCCTACAGGGCTGCTCACTCTGTAAGAAGTTAAGAGCCAGTCTAGGATCTCCCAGCCCCACTCAGAGGACTGGTCAGAGAGGACATACAACATTCAGGCTCTTCATTGCCACTGCTCCCTCTAGACAATCTAGCCCTAGGGCAGGGTGTGACCCCTAGGTGCCAGACTGGAGACCAGGCTTCAGGCTCAAGGAACTAAGATTGCCACATCTACCTACCAATCCCCTTGGAGCCAACCGATACATGATGGACCCTGAGCACGGCCACCACTCTGCAAACCTGTTAGCCACCAGGGTGTCCTGGGAGGCCTCTAGGACCTGCCCTGTCTGGCCTCGTGCTCTATTGTATCCCAGCACAAACTGGTGGAGCAGGCTCATTGCTCACCTGTCCCTCTGACAATCGCACCAACTCTTCTTCCCCATCACCCCATCCAACACAAACAGGCAAAAATATGAACAATAACTGACATGCACACAACCTGGGTCTTGCACAACAATACACACACACACACACACACACACACAAAACATCACAGATCACAGGCTTGTATCAAAACCTGGCAGCTGGTGGCTCTGGAATGCACATGACATTCAAGAACCACACACACAGGCCTGAGGACTACTAGATGGTTTCATACCTCAGCCTGGAGCACGGACACATATAGCCCACCTAGAAAATTTAAGGTTCTCCGGTCTGCCAATATAAGCCTGTGATGACCCAGAAAATTAAGCGCCGTATGTACTCCCTAATAGGTGGCTCCTAGTACCAAACCCACCCAGCCCACCTAGAGACAGGAATTCCAAGGATTATGAACAGGAGGGATGGGTTAGGAGGGCCACACCAGAAAGAAGGAGAGAAGGGACCATGTTACAGCAGGGAAAATAGGCCTCCACCAAGGACCCAAATAAGTAATGAGACATCTGATTAAGTTCACAGACTTTTGTTCCTGATCATTTACTACTGAGGGGGAGTGATCTCACCAGAAGAGGAGGGCATATAGTCTGGCAGATAAAAAGTAACAATTTTGCAAATGGGTGATAGACCCCTCCCTCACTGTGGTTTCCCACTTTTATTACATCTACCTTTGAATGTGCTTTTATCACAAGACTCTAACAGCCTTTTGTCTCTGGCCAGGGGGTAACATACAATGCCCACCAGGATGGAGTGAAGGGCATTGCAGGAGCAGCAAAACTGCAAAAGAAAATCAACAAACCACAATCCAGAACTTCAGAGACTCTATATCAACCACCTAGAACTAGGCCAGCTTAGTCTCTCCCCATCTTGAAGCTCAGGGAAATTTGCGGAAGAGGGGGCGGTAAGAGTGTAAGAGCATAAGGATGGGAGGAGCAATGATATGTAAGATACTCTATACTAGTTAGGACTGAAGCAATCATAATTGGACTTTGCATGCCCTGCGCATTGTCCAACACACTGTTGACCTCACAAAGTCTAGCATCTGCTAAAGGCACCAAGATCCTTGGAGGCAAAGAATTGGCAGCCACAGCAGTGTTCCTATACCTAAGGGGAACACGGGAAAGGGTTCGGCAAAGGCCACTGGGTCCTTGTACGTCATCGGAGAGGAGGGCCCAGAGGAAAATCAGTCATGCACAAGAAAGGACTCTCTGGGAATTGGGGTGGGAGGCACTGGGGGATGGGGAGGGAGAGGGGTGGGGAGGGGGAGCAGGGGGTACGGGGGGAGGAGGAGGGAGGGAGGGAACTGGTGTACCTAATAAGTTTGTATGAGCTGAAATAAAAAAAAATATATATAAGCCTGTGATTTTCACAGACGTGCCCTTGCCCACATGTGCACACTGTTGGTCATCAATCAGAGCTTCAAAACCTTTCTACCCACGAGGACTGCAAACTTCACTCACTGACGTTCCTGGATGCCCAGGATCCTGAGGTAGACACAGGAAAATAATGAAAGGAACAAAACAGTCTTTCGTACCAACATTCTTTTTCTTTTTTATTTATTTATTTTTTTAATATTCATTTTATTTTTTAACATTTTTTATTATTATTTCTGCTCATACAAACTTAATAGATACACTGGTTCCCTCCTTCTCTCCTCCTCCCACGGACCCCCCTGCTCCACCTCCCCTCACCCCTCCCTCCCCATCCCCCAGTGCCTCCCCCCCAATCCCCATAGAATCCTTTAATGTGCATGCCAGACTCTCCTCTGGGCCCTCCTCTCCGATGACGTACAAGGACCCAGTGGCATTTCCCTGAACCCTTTCCTGTGTTCCCCTTAAGCAAAGGAATACTACTGTGGCTGTTAATCCCTTGCCTCCAAGGATCTTGGTGCCTTTAGCAAATGCTAGACTTTGTGGCGCAATAGTGTGTTGGAATTGCACAGGGCATGCAAAGTCCAATTATGATTGCTTCGGCCCTAACTTGTGTGGAGTATCTTGCAAATCATTGCTCCTCCCATCCTTGTGCTCTTACAATCTTACTGCCCCTTCTTCCGCGAATTTCCCTGAGCTTCTGGATGGGGAGAGATTAGGCTGGCCTAGTTCTAGGTGGTTGATATAGAGTCTCTGAAGTTCTGGATTATGGTTTGTTGATTTTCTTTTGCAGTTTTGCTGCTCCTGCAATGCCCTTCACTCCATCCTGATGGGTATTGGATGTCACTCCCTGATCAGAGATAAAAAGCTGTTAAGTTAGAGTCTTGTTATAAGAGTATATTCAAAGGTAGATGTAATAAAAGTAGGAAACTGCAGTGAGGGAGGGGTCAATCACCCATTTACAAAATGGTTACTTTTCATCTGCCAGGCTATATGCCCTCCCCTTCTGGTGACATCATACTCCCTCAGTTGTAAATGATCAGGAACAAAAGTCTGTGAACTTAACCAGATGTCTCATTACTTACTTGCACCTAGGTCTTTTTCTGACCTAGGTCTGACTGTGTCTCTCTCTGTGTGCGTCTCTGTGTCTCTCTCTGTGTCTGTCTCTGTCTCTGAATCTCTCTCTCTCTCTCTGTCTCTCTCACTCCAACTTTCTCATCAGTAACATTCCCATCCAGACACCATCCTGGCAAACTCTTTGGGATTCTCACATAGCAATACATACCTGTGCTTGCAATGTCTTTCTCATAAGCACTACTCAACAAACACCTACCTGAACTCCTTTTCTATACTTGCTGTCAATGGGTGTCCTCCATTGACAGGATCCTGACTGCTTGCATAACCTCTTTCAGCAGAAGAAGCAGAGGTTCCAGCTCTGGAATATCCTGTTGGCTTCCATTCTGATTCTTATCCATGTCCTCCAAGGACACAAGTCCAGGTTCAAGCTCAACTTTCCACAAACAAGCCAAACCTGGGTGCTGGTACACTGTTGCCTTGCACAGCTCAAGGTTCTATACTATGACGTCACAGTGGAGCCTGGCAGTTAGGGAGATCTGTTGAAGATGGGGGACTTCGTTTGTCTCCTGAAAGGTGCTGCCTTCTGTGGGGGTTGTTAGGCCCAAAGCCTGCTCTCTGGATGATACATTAGCAACTGAACAGGCTGTTGAGTGACTCCTCCCTTGGGGGGTTGAGTTTGCCTCTTGATTGAGTTTGCCTCTGGTCTGCAAGACAATGGCAGGCTGCACTTCCCCCTTTGGGAGCAGAGAGAACTTCCAGGTCCTTTGGGTCGCTTTTGTTTCTCTAAGAAACTGGCTGGGCTGTTCTTCCCCACATCAGTTCTTTCTTGCTTATATAAGGAGATGTTAATGCATGGGCCAAGTAACTCTGTTTTGAGGGACACATTCCTTTTTCTTTTAGCAATGAGCTGCCATGCCTGTTTAGCATACCTGGCAACAGATCTGCCCCATGGCAATTGGGTGTCACTCTTGACTTTTCTTTGTTAACCAAAATGTATGCATTTTACATAATCCTGTAAGGAATTTGGCCTTGCTCCTTGAAGATAAAACCACTGTATGTTACAATAAAGTTGGCTTGGATGATAGAGGACATCCAAGGCCCCCTCTGACCCAAAGCCTGAAACTTTTAATTCTTACCTCTCACTTCAGATTCTTGCATTTGTAGGTCCAGGTTCCTGCTGGTTCATGGGCCCGGGCAGCCTTCCCCTTGACTGTGTGTTTCTTGGAGGGCCACAGAGGCAGACAAGTAAAGACAATCCTCCTGTGGAAGGACAGAGGGAGGAAAGGAAGGAGGCATGGGTGGAGGGACAAATGGATGGTACGAGGGAGGCAGCAAGGAGCTGAGGATAGATTAGCTGAGGCAGCAACAAGACATTGGCAGCACCACCAGAACACTGTGTGATTATAGCAAGTGAGCGAGCCTTGGATAAGGATGGGAGGGCCCTCTACACCACAGAGGCCCCCAAACACCACCAAGACAATTAGGAACATAGTTTTGGGGAATGAAACCTGGGAGGGTCAGAGTCATGCTGCTGTAGTTGGGGATGGTGGTTAGGCTTCTGGCTAGCCCACATGAAGCAGTCCTGGGTCTAACACTCCAGAGAAGTCAGCCCCTCTGCTTCTTGCCACTCTTGGAAGTGAGGGATCTTCCAGAAGTGGCTTCCACTGTATGGTTGGAACAGTAACAGTTACTAGAAGCCTGCCTTACCAGCTTTCTTCTCCCTGTATCCTGGGCATGCTTGGTCCACAATTCCGGAGCCTAGATGCCCTACTTACTTTAACTTCTTATCCTGTGTGAAGGGGAATTATATTGTTCCTTAGCTATAGACAGGCTTATGCCAAATGAAAGCTCACCAGCAGCATAGGAGACATGTGAGAATCAGTCCTTCTCCATGGAAGTATGGTAAGGTGAATGCCAACCTAGTCTGGACCCATGTGTGCTACTTCTCTGCTTTGTCCCTCCATAAATACCCAACTCCTTAGGCTGCCTGACCCTGACATGGCCATTCACCCTTTAAGCGGCTAAGGGCAAGCCTAGAGCCCCACAGCCCCTCACAGAGCACTCAGAAGAGATGGCACACAATATTCATGCTCCTAATTTCCACTTCACTCTGTAGACAATCTAGCCCTGAGGCCAGGGGCTGTCTCTAGGTACCTGAATGGGGCCAGGACATAAGCCCCAGACCCCAGGAATGCCATACATAGCTGCAAGTACCCTTGTAGACTGCACATACATGATGGACCCTGAGCCCACCTACCACTCTGCAAGCCTGGTGTCCATCAGAGCCTCCCAGGAGGGCTCTAGTGCCTGCCCAAAGTGGCCTCACATTCGATTTGCCAACCACAACTTGCTATGTCCTGGTACGTTCCCCTGTCCCTCTGACAATCATACCATATCCCTTCCATTTCACCAAATCCATGACAAACAGGCACACACATGAACAAGCACCGATTCCCTTACAACCAGGCTCATGCACAAAGGTACAAACACACACACACATACACACACACACACAAGCAAACACATGCACATGCACACACGCACATGCAGAGAGAGAGAGAGAGAGAGAGAGAGAGAGAGAGAGAGAGAGAGAGAGAGAGAGAGAACATCACAGATCATAGGCCTTTCTGTCTACCTGGCAGAAAATGTCTCTGGACTGTACATAGAAATCAGGAACCATACACACAGCCCAGTTCTTGTGTCAAGGAGTAATAGATGGTCTGTTTCCTGAGCCTGAAACAGGGACACATACATGTACCTGAAAACCCTAGGGGCCTTTTTCCTGCAAACTCCAGCCTGTACCCTCCATGGACCTGGCCTTTCCCTCATTTGTACGGTATAGGCCATCAATCATAGCTTCAAAATCTTTCTGTCCTGAAGACAGACTACAACCTTCACTGACACTCCCTGATGCCCAGCACCTTGAGGTAGAGACTAAAAAATTTTCAAGTGAAAAATCATTCTTTCCCACCCATACTCTCCTTTATCTTACCTAGGCTTCTCTCTCTCTCTCCCTCTCTCTCTCTCTCTCTCATTCTCTGTCCATCTTCCTCCTAACAACCATTCCCACTCAGTCACCACCCTGGCAGACTCTTGAGGATTCTCACACAGCATTACTTATCTGTACTCACAATGTCTAACTCATAAGAATTCCACACAAAGCCCCCCCACCAGAATTCCGTTGCAATTCTCGCGCTGGCATGTGCGTGAAACATCCAAGACTCTTCTACTTCTGTTTTACTTTCTTGTTGGTTTGGCTGCTCCCAGGTAACTAATGCTGCTGCCTAGGATCCTGAATCCTCTTTGGCGACAATCAGTACAAATTCAGAGCCCCTAGTCCCCATGGAGCCCACCAAGATGCGTGTCTCCCAGTGATTCCTAGTATACCTCCTCTTTTACTCCTCATCCTCTCCCCAGCATCCTCCAAGGAAAGGAAAACCCCCAGAAACATCCATTCCTTTGTCTACAGATGTTGGAACTATGGTCAGAGTCCAGATCCACACAAATTCCCAGCACATCATCTGTTTGTGGGAAGAGAAAGGTCTGGAACACATGACAGACACACATACCAACACCGGCATTCAGGGACTCCTGTGGACTTCAGTAAATTGTCCTGGGCAGGTTATCCCTTGACGATACCTTGCTGGCCACCTCGTCCCTTCTGAATGTGCTCTGAATTATCTATCACAAAATCCTTCAGCCATCCAAGCTTGAGCCTCCAGATATCCTCTCTGTCCTTTCCAGAGGCCCAGGAGCTCTTCTGGTCCTGTCTTGCTTAGTCCAAACTCTTTCGGATGCCTACCACTGCACATCTCTACCTAGTCGACCAAGGAAGCAGGTCTCATCGCAGACACTGAGTAGCCTGAGATATGGCCTTTTGTGCATTTTTTTACCATCCTACTATAAGGTCCTGGTCTCCATAACTGCAGTTTTACATTGCTAGACTCTGATCAGACTCGACGCCACCCCTGCTGTCTCCCATACCTTCTACATAATATAACCACTCCAGCTAGCCAGGCATCCCTCAGAGAAAGTGGCCACAAAAAGTGTTTTACTGGGAAACTCCTAGCCTTGCGAACTAGACTGGCTTGGGGTTCTCCTAGCATACCTGAGAGGAGCTTGCCAGATGGCATGAACTTCCTGAGCAGAAGGAACACAGGCTCCAGCTCTGGAATATACAGGAGGCCTCCATTCTGATTACTTTCCATCCCCTTGAGGGACAGAGAACATGAGACCTGGCCATAGATCAAAGTCCCACAGGGAAGCCCAGCCTGGGCACTGGCTCACTTTTCCCTAACTTAGCTCAAGATTCTAGCAGTGAGGGAGACATCTTAGAGGGGGGCTCCCTTTGTCTCCAGGGAGCACTCTCCTCCCCTTGACCGCGTGTGCTCTGTTGGGCCGTAGATCCAGCCTAGAAAAGACATTACTCTTGTGGAAGAAGGGAGGGCGGGAATGAAGGAGGGATGGAATGAGGGAAGAACCAGGAAGGCAGCAAGGAGCTGAGGTTGGAATAGGTGAGGCAGCAACAAGCCAGTGGCAAGACCACCAGAGCACTGTGTGATTCCAGCAAGTGAGTGAGCCTTGGATAAGGATGGAAGGGTTCTCCACACCTAGGCCACTCCCAAACACCCCTGAGACCCTTAGAGACCTAGTGTTTGGGGATGAGAACTGGATCAGGGTCAAGGTCATGCTGTCACGATGAGAAATAAGGATGGGGACAGTGGTTGGCCTTATGCCTATCCCAAATGCCACAGGCCTGGGACTCACACTCCTGGGAATTAAGCTCCTCTCCTTCCCACCAGTCATGGCAGCCATGGATCTCCTGCAAACTGCTTCCTGTGTGAGGTCAGACAGGAATAGTTCCTGGTTGTCAAGCCCTGTGTCATGGGCAGACTTGGCCCAGAACCCACAGGCCTAGATATCCTGCCCCTCTTTAACTTCTTTTCCTGTGTGAAGGTAATCTAGATTCCTCTTGAGCTTAGACAATTTCCCATTAAATGAAAGTGTACTAGCCCCAGGCTAGTACAAATCTTGCTCTTTGGCAGTATTACAGGGAGAATGTGAATCTTGTCTAGCCCCATGTGTACTCTCTCTGTACTTGGTCCTTTGAAAAATGCCCACTTCCACATGCTGCCTGGCCACTACATGTTGGCTCCCCCTTTAAGAGCCGATGGACTCGGCCTGAAGTACACACAACTTCAAGCTCTTCTGTTCCAATGCACTCTGCAGGCAAAAAAAAAACCCTGGTTCAAGGTGGCTCCTCTAGGTGCCAGACTGGAGTCAGGCCCTAGGCTCCAGGACTCAGGCCCCAGGATCAAGGCCCCAGGAACCACATCCCTGGTCGCAATTCCCCTTGCAGTCCCTGGACCAGCCACCACTCTGCAAATCTGGCGGCCATCAGTGCCTCCGTAGAGGCCTCTAGGTTCTGCCAAAGCAGGTCTCCCATTCTATGTGCCATGGCACGACTTGATAGTGGCAGGCACATTGCTCCTCTATTCCTCAGAAAATCACCTCAAATCTCCTTCTCCTTAAACCCATCCAACACACAGATATACAAATGCACAAACACTGAAGTGCACACAACCATGTTCATGCACACCAGTCCTCACACAGAAACAACATCACAAGTCAGAGGCATATCTCCTCACCTGGCAGAAGGTGGCTCTGGGATGGACATGGCAGTTATAAAACACACACAGAGCCCAGTTCCTGTGCCAAAGAGTACTAGAAAGTATCGTTTCTCAGACTGGAGCATGGACACATACATCTCACCTGCAAAACCTTGGGTCCTATTGCCTGATGATCCCAGACTTTGAAGCCCAGGAGCCTGGCCTTACCTTCATTTGCAAAGTGTTGGCCATCATCCACAATGGCTAATGGTCTTGTGGCCTCAGGACCTTTTGCCACCTTCACTGACAGTCTCAGATGCCCAGCTCCCTGGGGTAAAGACAAAAAAACATCAAATGAACAAAGGGTCTTTCCCACATAGTCTCTTCCTTATTGCATTTGGGCTTCACACACACACACACACACACACACACACACACACACACACTGCACACATACTCACAATCTCCACTGCCTCACCACCACCATCCTGGCAAATTCTTTGGTATTCTCACATAGCATTATTTACCTATTCTCATAATGACTGTCTCACAAGCACTCCACACCAAGCCCTACCACTTGACCCACCTGGCCCTTCTTATTATGTTTTCCATATAGGCAAAGAAACCAAGAATCCTTTCCTTTTTCTGGTGGGTTGCCTCCACCCACGTACCCAATGCTGCAGAAGATCCAGTGGCCTCAGGTGCCACCATCAGTACAAATCTCAGAGGCCACAGTTCCCATGGAGCCCACCACGATTCCAGTGACCCACTCATTCCCAGCATACCTCCCCTTCACTCTACCTCCTGTTCTCAGCATCACCCAAGGTAATGAAAAGCCCAAGAGGCCTTCATCCTTTATCTAGCGACACTGGCTCAATGGGCAGAAAACAGAACCAGAAACATGCCCCAGAACATTGACAGCTAGGGGGAACAGGCATAAATGGAATAGTAGGCAGACACGCAAACACAGGCACACAGAGACTCCTGCAGATGTCAGAAAGCTGTCCTGTGCAGTTTATCTCTTGATGATATCTTGGTGGTTATCTGCTCCCCTCCACAAATGCTCTCAACAATCTGTCCCCAAACCCTCTAGCCATCGTGACTCAAGCCTCCAGAGATCCTCTGTGTCCTTCCTAGAGGCCCAGGAGCTCTTCTGGTCCTTGCTTCCTTAGACCACACTCAATTGGTCACCTACCACTGCTCATCTCCACCTAGGCCAGCCCAAGATGCAGCTCTCATCTCAGCCACTGAGTGTTCAGGGTTATGGCCTCCTGTGCCTGGTTCTCCCATCTACCTTAATGTTGTGGGCTGTATAGATCTAGGTTCACGTTGCCATACCCAAAGTAGACTAGATGCCACAATTGGTGTCTCCCATACCATGTGTAGGTTGAAAATGCCCTAGCTGGTCAGGATTCCTTAGCAGAAACTGGCCATGAATGGTGTTGCACATGGAACTGCATGGCACTAGCTGCTGCAATGTCTTGGACTTCTCCTAGTACACCTGAGAGGAGCCTGTCCTCTAAGAGGCTAAGAGCCAGTCTAGGGCCTTCCAACTCCACTCAGAACACTCGGCCAGGAGGACACAGAACATTCAGGCTCTTCATTTCCACTGCACTCTACAGACAAAGTTACCTGAGCTAGTGTGCCTGCTCTGATATTAGACTGTGGCTAGGCCCCAGGCCTCAGGCTAGGCCCCAGGCCTCAGGCTCCAGGCCCCTTAGCTGCATTCTCCTTGCAGAACACAGCACCATGATGGACCCTGGGCCAGGCCACCACTATGGAAGCAAGGTGTCCACTAGGGCCAGTTCAGAGACCTCTCACTCTAAGTGTCACATCAGAACTTGTTGGCAGCAGGAATTTTATATCTCTGTCCCTCTGAAAATGACCCCAAAAGCTCCATTTCCCTCACCCCATCCAACACATGCAGGCACACATATGAAGAAGCACTGATGCACACACACAACCAGGCTCTTGCACAACAATCCTCACACACACAACATCACAGATCACAGGCCTGTCTCTCCACCTGACAGAAGGTGGCTCTGGGCTGGACATGGTACTCAGAAAACATAAGCAAAGCCCAGTTCCTGTGTGGAACTAGAGGGTCTCGATTCTGAGCCTGGATCAGGGACATATTTCCCCCCTAAAAACACTGGGGTCCTCTTGCCTGCAGATCTTAGGCTATGCCCTTCAGGGGCCTGGCTTTGCCCTCATGTGCATGATGTTGGCTGTCATCCACAGCTTCAAATGCTTTCAGACCTCAAGATGGACCATAACATTCACTTATACTCCCAGATGCCCAACTTCCTGAGGTAGTGGCAAAAAAAAAATCAAACTAACGAAAAGGTCTTTCCCTACCCCTTTCGTCACCATTGCGCTGGCCTTCAAACACATATTTACACACACACACACACACACACACACACACACATACACACCCACTCACTCCCCCTGTCTTACCACCACCATCCTTGCCCAGACACCACACTGGCAAACTCCTTGGGTTTCTCCCACAGCATTACTTATCCTTTCTCACAATATCTGTCTCCCAAGCACTGCACAACAACCCCACTACCTAAATCCCTTTGAAGTTCTTCATGTGTGTTTTCCAGATTGGCAAAGAACCCAAGAATCCTCTACTTCTGTCTTACTTTCTTGGTGGTTTTCCCACACTCAGTTACCGGGTGCTGCTGCACAGGATCCTGAACCCCACGGTGCCACCTTCAGTACAAATCTCAGAGTCCCCAGTCTCCATGGAGCCGACCAAGACGCCAGTGTCCTAATAATTCCAAGGACATCTCCCTGATCACTCCACCTTCTGTCCCCAGCATCTTCCAAGGAAAGGAAAGCTTTAGAGACCTCCATCATTATATCCAGGGATGCTAGTGCTATGGGCAGCGTCCAGATCTGCACATATATCTCTGCATGTCATCTGCTTGGGGGAACATGTGCCAGGGACACAAACACGAGCACTGAGGGACTCCTGTGGACTTCAGCAGAGTGTCTTAGGCAGTTATCCCTTGATGATACCTGTTACCACCTTCTCGCTTCTGTAAATTCTCTCACCAATTTTCTCAAAACTCTCCAACCCTCAAGGCCCCAGCCTCCAAAGGTCTTCTCCGTCCTTCCCAGAGGCCCGGGATCTCTTATAGTTCTTTGTTCCTCCAGACCAGAGTCGTTTGGTCGTTTAACACTGCCCATGTCCATCTAGGCCAGTCCAGGAAGCAGCTCTCATACTCACCATCGAAGAGAATGGTATTGGGCCTTCTACCCTCCTACCTTAATGTCTGGCCTGAAGCTAAATGCCAAGCAGGCTCCACACAACACCATATCCCAGACCACATCCATAAAGGAACTGCTCCAGCTGACCTTGCTTCTCTCTAAAAAACTGGCCATTAAATGTGTAGCACTGGGAAACCCCTGGCCCTGGATGGTGCACTGCTTGGGCTTCTCCTAGCACTCCTGACATGGGCCTGCCAGCTGGCTTCAACTCCCTCAGTATTGAAGCAGAGGCTCCAGCCCTGGACTATGCCATGACACTCCATTCTGATTTCTATCCATGCCCTCGAGGGATAGAGAACACAAGCCCAGGCACAAACTCAACATCCAACAGATATGCCCATCCTAGGGACTGGTCTACTGTTGCCTAGTGCAGCTCAGGGCTCTAGCCGATGAAGTCACAGAGATGCCTGGCAGTGAGGAAGACATTTTGGGGTCAAGGAGGGCTTCATTTGTCTCCAAAGAGGTGCTATCCTTCCTTTGACTGTGTGTGCCCTGGTGACCCACAGAAAGGACAATGCTGTGGAAGGAGGGAAGGAGAGAAGAACAGGTGGGGGAGGAATGAAGGGTGCAAGGAAGCGGCAAGGAGTTGAGGATGGAATATATGAGGCAGCAACAAGCCGCTGGCAAAACCTCCAGGGCACTGTGTGATTCTAGCAAGTGAGTGAATCTTGGAAACGGATGGGAGGTCCTCCACACCATGGCTGTTCCAATACACCCACCAAACCAATAGAGACATAGTGTTTGGGGAAAGCACTGGGGAGGCTCAGTGTCATGCTGCCATGAAGAAGCTGGCTCCTGTATGAGTTCAGGCCTGGAGGCCTATGTCACCAGCCTGTCAAGCCACATGTCCTGGGAATACTTGGATAGAACTCCTGGGTCTGGCTAGTCTTTAATGCACAATCCTGTGCAAGGAGGGAGGGAGGAAGTAGGGATGGAGGGAGGAGTGGAGAATGCGAGAGTTAAAGGAGCTGATAATGTCACGTGTGAGTCAGGAAAAAGCTTGTCAAGACCTCCAGAGCACTGTGTTATTCCAGAAACTGAGTGAACCCTGGATACAGATGGGGGGGGGGTCCTCAACACCCCAGACCTCAAACACTACCAAGAACAAAAGGGACATATTTGATTAGGGTTTTCACTTGGGAATTTCTGGGTCATGTTGCTATGAGCAGGCTGGGCATGGTGGGAGGGGTCCTCGTACCTAGGCCACATGCCAGAGTCCTGGGGATCAGACTCCTGGGCAGGCAGCTCCTTGCCTTCCTTACAGACATGGCCGCCTGAAATCTCTGGGAAGTTGCTTCCTGTTTAAGGTCGGCCAGACTCAGGTCCTAGTGGCCAGTTTCAACAGATTGCAGGGATGTTGTTTCTTGTGCAGGCTTGGCACAAATCTCCCCAGACCAGGACACCCTTCTCTGTCTTAGCTCCTGCCCCTTGGTGAGGGGATCTGGAGTAGCCTTGAGTGACATATACCACTTCTACAATAAAAGTACAACTTTAGTGCTGCAGTCACAGAAGAACCAATCTTCCTCTAAGGCAATATGGCAGAGCAAATGCCAATCTAGTCTGCCCCCAAATGGACTCTGTCTGTCCATAGTGCTGGAAAAAATGATCCTCTTCTCAGGCTTCCTGACCACAACTTGACAGCTTACCCTCTAAGAGGCTAAGATCCAGTCTTAGGCCTGGCAGCCCCAGTCAGAGGACTCGGCCTGGAGGACACACAACACTCAAGCTGCTCATTTCCACTGTTCTCAGCAGATAAACTAACCCCTGGGTAGGCTGACTCCTCCACGGACCAGGTTGGGGCCAGTATCCAGGGCCCAGGTGTTAGGAATGACATACCTAGTTGCAATTCGCTTACATTCCATATGATGGACCCTGAACCGAGATACTTCTCTTCCACACTGGTGGCCAACAGGGTCTGTCAGGAAGTATCTAGAACCTGCCGAAGCTGTCCTCTGACTCTAAGAGCCAGGGCACAGCTATCTAGTGGCAGGCACATTGTTCCCCCATCCCTATGATAATGACCATAACTCTCTTCCCCGTTCATCCCATCTAACGCACACGGGCACACCCATGCACAACTCTGACATTCACACAAAACTAGGCATGTGGAAACCAGTCTTCACATACACATACACACACCCATCACAGATCACAGGCCTGTCTTCCCAGTTGGCAGAAGGTTGCTTTTGGAGGACTTGATGCTCAGGAACCACACATAGATCCCAGCTCCTGTGCATGGGAGCACTAGAGAGCCTCATGCCTGATCCTATTTCAGGGACGCATACATCAAACTTAGAACCATTAGGGTCCTCTTGCCTGCACATCTCAGCCTGTGCCCTCCAGGGCACTGGATTTTCCCTGATGAGTACAGTGTTGGCCATCATGCACAGCTTCAAAAGCTTTCGGACCAGAGGACGGACCCCAACCTTCACTGACATTCCCAGATGTCCAACACCCTCAGGTAGAGACAAGAAAAAGAAGAAAATGGTCTTTCACACACATATATTTTTCATTATCATCCCTGAGCTTCACATACACAGAGAGAGAGAGAGAGAGAGAGAGAGAGAGAGAGAGAGAAAGAGAAAGAGAGAGAAGTCCTTCCCCTGACACACCACCACCATCCCCACCCTGACACCAATCTGGTAAAAGCTCAGGTATTCCCCATAGCATCGCTTATCTGTCCTCATACTGTCTGTCTCTCAAGAACCCCAGTACAAACACCCACCCACCCACAACCCCTGTCCATTCCTGCTGTCTCATTTTCAGGTTAGTCAAGGACCCAAAAACCCTCATTTCTGTCTCACATTCTTGGTGGTCTTGATGCACCCTTGTATCCCATGATACTGCACAGGATCCCAAAAATGCAAGGGCCACCATCAGTTCAAGACATGGAAGTCCAGAGTCCCCAAGATGCCAACACAAAGAGGGTGTCCCACTTATTCTCAAGCCCCTCAGTCCTCCTCCCCACTCACTCTGCTTCCTGTCCCCATCATCTTCCAAGGAAAAGAAATGTCCCAGAAGCCTTGATCCTTTTGTCCACGGAGGCTGACACTGTAGGCAGAGAAGACATCCACCTAGATCCCTCAGTATGTTGTCTGCCTGTGGGAACAGGCAGGACTGGAACAAGTGCCAGTGATATAAACACAAACACAATGTTGCAGTTTGCTTGCATGGTTGCTGGTAAGTTACCATCAAATGGCTTAATGGTACAAGGGGTTTATTTTACAATAATACAATTACAATTCCTATTCCAGCTAGATGGGAGAGTGTGCACCAAAACTAGGGCTGAGGGAACTGGCCACACTATCTCTACATAATAGCTGAGAGACGGACGATCCTTACTTGCCAGGCCAGCACATCTGGCCAAGTGAGTACAAGGATGCCGACTCTTTCAACCAGCTCTTTGTATTTTATTCCAGGGCCTAATCCCACCCTCCTGGGCCTTCCCCATTAGCCAGACAATCTCCTACAGGTTTGTTCTGGGTTTAACTCAAACATTAATTCTCTACAAATGGGCCCAGAGTTCAAACCTTCAACTATCAAATTGACATCTGTGCCTAACTATGACACACAAGTACACAGGGACTTCTGTTGGCTTCAGCACAGG
Organism: Typhlomys cinereus; assembly: GCA_023101885.1. Lineage (NCBI taxonomy): Eukaryota > Metazoa > Chordata > Mammalia > Rodentia > Platacanthomyidae > Typhlomys > Typhlomys cinereus. The sequence continues at coordinate 433,429 of JALPQD010000582.1, forward strand.
TGTCCTGGGCAGTTGATACCTTAGTTGATACCATCGTGTCCTTTCTCCAAATGCTCTGAACTACCGGTCCAGATATCTTCCTGTCCTTGAGGCTCAAACTCTGGACTCTGCAGGGCCTCCATTCATATTTCGGTCTACACGTGAGAGGTACCAAGAATGAATGTTCAGTCACAAATTCAATTTCTCCAAGCCAATTCCAATATACACACTGACCCACTGTTGCCTAGCACAGCTACACATTCTAGCTGTTGAGGTCACAGAAGTCCTTGGCAGTGAGAGAGACATCCAGCAGAGAAGGAAGCAGGCAGTGGGGGATACACTCTTGGGTGAGGTGGTCTGGAGTCTCCAGAGGCAGCTTGGGAAAGCATTAGTGTCCTGTGGAATGAGGGGAGGAAATAAAAATTGAAGCATAGAGTGAGGTAGGAAAGAAAGAGTTCAGGATGGGATATGTGAGGAAGCAACTACTCAGCAGCAAGATGTTCAGAGCATTTTGTGATTCCAGCAAAGGACTTCTCTACCCTGGTCCCCAAATACCTCCAAGGACAGTGGGAACATTCTGGTTAGGGTTATCCATAGGAAGGAAACTTGATCATGCTGCCTTGAACAGAGACAGGGCTGGGGATGGTGGGGGACCTTCTGACTAGCCCACATGCCACATTCCTGGCACTCAGACTCCTGGGCAGGAAGCTCCTCTCCTTCATGCCACACATAGTCTTGAGTGATCGCCAGGAAGCTGCTTCTTGTATGAGGGAAGCCAGACATGTGTCCTGGTTGTTAAACACTGGGCTTTGTAGCCTGCCTCACCAGTTTGCAAGAGTCCTGTGTCCTGAGCAGGCTTGGCACAGATCTGCCCAAGCCTGTACACCCTACTCTGCCTTAACAAACTTCCCTTTGCAAAGGTGATCTGGAGTAGTCCTGAGCCACAGACAGCCCTCCCCTTTTGTAAGTACATCCACAGGGCGGGCTGAATCTAAGAACCAATCCTGCCCCATTGCACTATAGCATGGCAAATGACAACCAAAAATCACCTACCTCCTCATGCTTCATGGCCCCAACATGGTGGTTCACCCTCTAAGAGACTACGGGTCAATCTAGGATCTCCCAGTCCCATTCAGTGTACTAGTCACAGAGGACATACAAACCTCAGGACCTCATTTCCACTGCAGTCAGCAGACAAACTATCCCTGGATCAGGATGCCCCATATAAGGAGCAGACTAGGGCCAGGCCCCATGATTCAGGAATGGCGATCCTAAATACAACTCTCCTTGCAATTCACAAAGAAATGATTGCCATAGGCCCTGATCATCTGCTTCAGTTCAGCCTTCCCTCGGTCTCTCTGGTGACCACCAGGGCCACCCCATAGGTCCCTTGGACATGCCAAGTCTGGGCTCAGACTCAAAATTTCATGGCACATCTAGCTGGGGGCAGGAACATTCATCCTCTGTTCCTCTGACAATCACCATGACTCTCCTTCCTGTCACCCCATCCAACACAACAAGCACATATACACACACACACACACATATACACACACACACATACACACACACACACACACACACACACACACACACACACACACACACTGATGCATGTTCACACACAAACCTGGCACACTGACTTCAATCCTCATGTCCAATACTGATCCCTGGCCTGGGCCCAATCACTCTCCCCACCTGAAAAAAGATGGTTCTGCAATGGATGTGTGGGTCAGGCATCATGAGTAGAGCTTAAAACTTGTGCCCAAGATTGCTGGAGGTTCTCCTGCCTGACACTGTAGCAGAGACACATACATCTTATCTAGTAATCATAGGTTCCTCTTGGCTGCAGATGTCAGCATTTAAAACACAGGAGCCTGGGCTGGAGAGGTGGCTCAGGGGTTAAGCCTCTGCCTTGCAGGCAGAAGGTCCTGAGTTCGTGATCCCAGACCCCATGTATAGACGCCAGGCAGAAGCGGGGGTGGCCTGCGTTTCTGGTCCTGGTAGGGTGGAGCCTGTGAATCCCCGGGCAGAGTAAACAAGGAGTAGGTGGAGGCGGTCCATAGTGGTTCCCAAATTCGTCCGTGGTTCTACACACACACACACATACATGCACACACACACATATGTGCACAATTTAATAAATAATAAAAAAAATAAAATGCAGGAGCCTGATCTTGACCTCATGTGCAAACTACTGGCCATCTTCCATAATTTTGAATGCTTTTTGAACTGAAAATGGATCCCTGACTTTCACTGATTCTCTTTGATGCCCAGCATCCTTAGGTAAAGACACGAAAAAACATCACGTGAAGAAAATTTTCCTTCCCAAATGCAATCTTGCCTTCTCAGACATGGGCTACATTCACATGCACACACATAGCACAAGGACTCACACACACATACCTCACAAACCCAGACACAGACATGGACACAATTTCAGGGCCCAATACCACCATACCCAAAACCCAACCCAGCCACCTCCCTGGTAAATTCTTTGGGATTCTCCAAAAACATACCTTATGTGACCTTGAACCTGTCTGCCTCACAACCACTCAGCAATGCCAATCCTGCCACACACACCCCTTACTGCTTCTACCCTCTGCCCTGCTCACTGCCTATCCACCCTAGCACACTCCTTAGACATTCTCACTGTTTTTAATGTCTGCAAAAGATCAGAAATACCTCTAGGTCTGTCTCCCTTTCTGGATGGTACAGGTGCACCCAGTTACCCCATGCTGCTGCTGCACAGGTGGCCTGGGGAACATCATCAGTACACACTGCAAGGCCTTAGTCCTATGTAGCCCACCAAGATGTCAGTGTCCCATCGACTCTTGCTTGTCCCTCCACTCTGCTTTCTGTCATCAGCAATCTCCAAGGAAGGGAAAATTACCAGTGAAATGCAACCTTTTCCTCCAAAGAGGTTGGCAGTGTGGGAAAAGGCAAAATCCAAAAGTCAGGCACTCCTGAAGGCTTCAGCAAGTGTGTTCTGGGAAGATTATCCCTTAAGGACACCTGCTTGGCCACCATGTATCCTCTGCAAATGCTCTGCACTACCTGCCAGGAATCCTCAGTGCCCTTGAAGCACGAGCTTCCAGAGGCCCTCTCTGTCCTCACCAGAGGCCCAATAGCTCTCCTACTGTGTCCTTTGAAGAGTGCTTGGTCTACTAGCTGCTGCCCATCTCCACTAAGTAATGCCGAGTAAGCAGCTCTCTTCCCAGCCACTCAGTTCCCTGGGCTGTGGCCTCCTGCACCTTGTTTGCCCTCACATCCTGATGTCCTGGACTGCCTAGCTCCAAGTTTAGATTTCCAGCCCATTACCAGATTTGCAGCTGCACCTCAGATCTCCAGACCACCTCTAGAATGGAAGGCATCCACCTTGCCCGGCTTGGGGCAGAGGACCTGGTCATGTAAATTGTTTCATTGGGAACTGCCTTGCCCTGAAGTTCCTTCCCACCTGCTCTCTGCCTTCTGGACCATCAGCTTCACAGACAGAAACACACACACACACACACACACACACACACACTCATTGATAGAGATACAGAGACATAAATTTTTGTAAAAATACATAAGGAGAAGAAATCAAAGTAAAATTACCTTTACTGTAGAACTGTGGAATGGAGCTCCTGGGGAACAAACTACAAAGGAGTAGTTTATAAACACATGGGATCAAACTGCCATTTGAACATTTGTCATCACACCCATGCATTACAGGTACTCTGAGCACTTGACCTATAAGCTTCCTTTTGCAGTGGATGGTGTTTAACATAGAGAATCATAACTGGTCAGTGTGAGAGAATAAGTGACTGTGGACTGCTAGGCACTAAATAGATCCTCTAAACCACATCCTCACCAAAGACTCAGTACATGTCACTCAGTGGGGAGTGAGAATGTAAGAGCCTGAAGGGTAGGATATGGACAGACAGTGTCTCCTAGACTTGACAGGACTCTTGCTTTCAAGAACTCACTGCAGGTAGGTGTATGTCCATGAGACCTGCACATGATTTTCGTTATCAACATTTAACTGTGGAGGAGGAAATATCTCAAGGGTTTTCACCACTCTCTGAGAGATTATTGAGGATTAATGGTGTGTATAGGTGTGATGGCTGGGGAACCATATTGTTCCACAGAATACCTATTAAAGTATCTATCATCCATGCTCTGGCAAGAGCCCAGCATATGTCAATATAAACCACCCAGAAGAAGCTCAGTGGTTCACGGAGAAAGATGTGAAATTGAAGAAAAAGGAAGGAGGAAGAGGAAATTAAGAAACAGGGAGAAATTGGCGGGAACGAGGAAGGATTGCAGTAGGAATAGAAGGAGATTGCATTAGGTAGTATCAGGCCAAAGTAGAATAAATTCATTGTATTCATGCATTAAGCTATCAAAGAAGAAAAATCCATTTAAAAAAGAGCCTTCTTTTTTTATCTCTCCAGAACAAGCCTAAGTCTTCCTACTTTTGACTGAAAATCAGAGAAATCATAGAAAATTTAGAATATAATGCCATGGTAAATAACTCAAAATCAGAAACAAATGACAACATATTCAGAACATGTGTGCTATACATTTTTGGAAACAATGTCAAACATGCGCTTTAGTATGAATAAGAAGAAATTCATGGAAATTTTGGAATATACCACAACAAACCTAACAAACCTATTTAACCCTATCAGGTAGAAGTAACTGGCATATGACCGTAGGTTTTGTTTGTCTATCTATAGTTTGCCCAATTTTGGCATATTTTTATTACCAATAGACTTCATATTTGGACCCTGAAATTGTTCTTTTTAAAAAGTCTTCCAGTCATTAACAATAACATGGTAAGGTTTGTGTAATTATTAAATTAGGGAATGCTTAGTTATTATTATGCCAGAGACCCTGGCTTGCAGAAACCACACTGTGAATTAATAATAACCTTAATTTCAGATCCCCCTCATTCACAAAATTACAAAGCATAGAAAATATGAATGCCACAGAAAATTTGATGGTGATTGTCTCACCTAGTCTATCAGGAATGTTGTCAAGATGCAGTGACCTGTTTCAGTATCTAAATGTGCACGAAAGGAAAACTCCTGCCTCACCTGTTAGCTAAATCTCTGGAGCCCAAAACCTGAGGACCTTGCAGCAAATAGCGGTTTAAGTACCACTCAGCCTGAACCTCCCTCCTCAGCACCAGTATTCTCTCTGGACATTCCTGGAACCAGGGTTCCACAAACCTTCCCTTCCCTTTCTCCTTCCTTTCCCTCTAGTCAGGTCTAGGGGTCACTTAGGTTCACCGGTTCTGAAAAACACAGGGATCTTCCAGATTGCCCAGTGTCAAGCATCCCTTGGGGGTCTCTGAGAAGTAACAGATAGGACCATGCTGCCCGAAGCCTCCACAGCACAGGGTGACCCACCAATGCCTTCCAGGGAGAGGCGATTGCCCCTTCTTCCCCGGGGTTTCCTAGGGGCACTGAGACCAGCCAATAGTGGATCCAGCTGGTTACAAAACCAGCACCAAAAGTGGCTATAGGAGCCACACCATCCTGGGACAAGAACCCTCTTGGCACCAGAAAAATCACCTGGGTCTCAGCACCCTGGGACTAGCCTAAGACGAAAGGAAGAGGAAGGTGAGAATCTCACCTGGGGGAGGCTATGCTGCCCTGGCCCCACCCAGGATCTAGGGTGCACTGCTACCATCTGCCACATAAGCTTCCTGCCCCATCCACATCCTCAGATGGGGTGTAGCCTGAAAAAGCCCCCCAGAAAGGAAGAGCCACACCCCCTGGAGGAAATAGAACTGCCTTCTCACCCCAAGGTCCTGGAGGAATGAGAACAGGACGGAACAGAGAAGCTAGGTGGGTGGAAGACCCTGCTAAGTTGGCTCTGGAGAAACTATTTGGCCCCACAGAGTAACAAGGGGACCTCTGAAGGAACCACCAAAAGGGATATTTGCAGCTCAAACTTCGTGAAAGTATTTCCTGATAAGTAAGTTCATGTTCAGAGAAGGTTACTTCTAAGTTTATGATTTGGATGCCCGAGATAATGAAGCCTGAATAGCTCCCTCACCATGAGAAGTAAGGTTCCCAAGACAAGGCAATCCCCCAACTCTGTTAGCCTCTGCTATTCCCCTGGAATACCACACCCACAGCCATTTTGTACACCATTAGGAAAGCCCCCCCACACACACCCATAACTAAATCAGGCCTTAGTAGGGACCCCTCCACCCCCATGGCCCCTATATTTTTATTTATTCAATTGTGCATGTGTGTGTATGTGTGTGTGTGTGTGTGTGTGTGTGTGTGTGTGTGTGTGTGTGTAGAACCGCGGGTGAATTTGGTAACCACCATGGACCTCCTCAACCTCCTCCTTGTTTACTCTGCCCAGGGATTCACAGGCTCCGCCCTATCAGGATCAGAAACACAGGCTGCCCCTGCTTCTGCCCTGTATCTATACGTGGGGTCTAGAATCCCAACTCAGGACCTTCTGCTTGCAAGGCAGGGGCTTAACCCCTGAGCCACCTCTCCAGCACCCCCTATTTTTATCCTGAGGAGGGCAACCCTTCCTACAACACCTAAGTGGATGCTTAGGAGGGTTCCCCTCATTCCCTCCCATTTTATATACCACTTGGATGAGACCCCTCAGTCTTAGCCCCAAGGTGGGTTCCTAGAAGGGCAGCATTCTCCAACCCCCATATATGTAGTCTTCCCAGCACAGCCTCAAGGGGCATCCCTGATTTCTAGGTGGACAGGTCTAGGACAGGTCCCAGGGAAAGCAAACTCACTTTCCCACAGCCAGGGTGGTGCTGTTACTCCAGTTGACCTTCTCTTCAAAACAACTGGAGGCTCAGGCTCTGGTGTTTTGTTTCCCAGGTGACACGGCCTCTAAAGTACCATCTAAGCTCTTCCCACAATCAAAGAAACCCAGATTGGCTGACTGGATGGGCTCTTCTGGCCTTCTGTAGGGGAAAAGAGGAGCCAAAAGCAATCAAACATATTGATGAAATACATAATGAACTAGACTTAATGAGCAGGCCAGAGAGGAGATATTGAAAGTAGAACAGGAATATAACAAACTGCGCCAACTAATTTTCCAGAAGTGTGTCCAGGTGATCACTGAAGTCCCAAATTTTTGGCTAGCCCCTTTTAGCAGCCATCCCCAACTGTCTGCACTGCTTATAGAGGAAGACATGCAGGCCCTGTGTTATTTGACCAGTGTCGACCTGACAGAATTTGAAGATATAAGGTCAGGCTTCAAAGCAGATTTCTATTTAATAAAAATCCTTGCTTAGAAAACAAAGCTCTTTCTAAAGAACTCTATCTCAATGAGAGTGGGGAGCTGACCTCACATTCCACTGAAATCAAGTGGAAGTCTGGAAATAGTCTGAGGAAGAAATGCTCAGGACAGAGCCAAAAAAAAAAAAAAAAAAAAGCCAGATATGAAGAACCCATAAGCTTCTTTACCTAGTTCACTGACCATTCCTATCAAAGTGTAGATGAATTAGGAGAGGTCATCAGGGATATTATCTAGCTTAGATCCCCTGTATTATTTCATGAGCCTTGATATTGAGCAGCTAGAAGAAGAAGGTTATGATGATGAAGATTCAAGAATCTGAAGAAGTGTTGAAATGTACTGATGGACAAGAGGATGAAAGTGAGGAAGACAAAGATGAGGATGAAGGTGAAGAAGACAAAGATTCCATGAAGGTGAGGAACCAGAGCTAGAGGGAAACTTCGTTAAGTTGCTAAAGACAATATTCAGAGAATTCATACCTTGGGAGAGTTATATATATATATTATCAGAAGTGATCTTAAACTGGATGGGCATCAGTAGAAGGAGTTTTTTGACTGTCCCTGGGTATTTGAGAGTCTGCTGGTGCATATTCATGTGCAGGCTCAGGAAACTGTTTGACCTCCCTTGGAGATTTTCCTCATGTATTATTATTCCAAAAGTTAGTGAGAGCTCTCAGAATCAGCCTTGAGATTAACTGACCATTTTCTCTTTCGGGAGGCCAGTGGAGAAGATGACTGACAGGAAAGCACACTGATGGATTCCAATATATTTCCATTTTCATATTTTTGGAACCTTAGAATGGAATTCAGGTCTTCGTGATTGCAAGGCTGTCTTTTTTAAAATTTTCTTTATTTATTCAATTGTGCATGTATGCGTGTGTGTGTGCGTGTGCGTGTGCATGTGCGTGTGCGCGCGCGCGCGCGCGTGTGTGTGTGTGTGTGTGTGTGTGTGTGTGTGTGTGTGTGTTGTAGAACCATGGGCAAATTCGGGAACCACTATGGACCCCTCCTCCTTGTTTACTCTGCCCTGGGATTCACAGGCTCTGTCCTACCAGGACCAGAAACACAGGCAGCCCCCCCCCCCGCTTCTGCCCGGCATCTATACCTGGGGTCTAGGATCCAAACTTAGGACCTTCCACCTACAAGGCAGAGGCTTAACCCCTGAGCCACCTCCCCTGCCCCAAGGCTGTCTTTTTTTAAACATACTTTAAAATTATTGTATTTATTTACTTATTCAGCATGCTCAAGAACATTCGTGTGTACTCTGTGTTTGTATTTGTGTTTGTTTGTTTGTGTGTGTGTGTGTGTGTGTATCAGAGGGCAAAGTGTTCTACTGTGGAGGACAAAAGATGGTCACAACTCATCTTGGATTTCTTCTGTGTCCTTTGCTCTTTGATTGTCCACACTATCTCTATCGTGGGTGGAAATGCAGGCCACAAATACCTATAATCTGAACTCAGGGGCACTTGCTTGCAGTGCAAAATCTTTTTTCTTTAACGTGATTTTTAAGAATTTTATTTCTCTATATATTTACTTTTACTTTTCACGTGCTTCAGTCTATGTTTTGTGTGTGTGTGTGTTTGTCTGTGTTTGTATGAGAGGGCACCAATTGCTGCTGCTTTCATCCCAGGATGACTTCCAGAATGGTCCTGGATTTTGTTTCTACAATCTTGCTTTTTTCAACTCTGGGATTTCCCATGCTCTGCCTAATAGGTATGGCAGTTCAGGCCACTAACATTTCTGCCTGGGATTTTTACTTGGATCTGGCATCAGAACTCATGCCCTCCTACTTAATGGGAAGTCTTTTATATTTTTGACATATTTCAAATTATTTATTTATTAATTCACATATTTTGCTCAAACACATGGTTATGTGCTTGTGTCTATCTATCTGCATTTGTCTCTTGGTGTGTATCTCAGAAGATACTGTGTATTCCTGTGGAAGACTAAGGGTCACTTCAGGAATCTTCTTGGATGGCTTATACCTTGTCATAGTTAGACACAGGTGTCAACTTACAGTTGAGGTTTTGACCACTGGGCACATTTGTAGAGAATTAATGGTTGAGTTAAATCCAGAGCAAACCTACAGGAGATAATCTAGCTGATGGGGAAGGCCTAGCCCATGGTGGATGGGACTAGGCCATGGAATAAAATGCAGAGAGCTAGTTGAGAAAGTTGACAGCCTTTTTTATACCTGGCCAGACATGCTAGTCTGGCAAGTAAGGATCCTTCCTCTCTCAGCTGTTACGTAGAGATTGTTTGGCTAGTTCTCTTGGCCCTGGTATTGGTGCATGCTCTTCTGTCAAACTGGACTACAAACTGTAATCCGACTAACATAACAAAAGAAACCCCTTGTTCCCTTAAGCCATTTGATGGTGATTTATCAGCAACCATGCAGACGAACTGCAACCTAACCTTCTTATTTTGCTTTGATCTAGAATTTGCACACCCTGCCTACCAGTGCTGAAAGTGCAGGCCACAGCCATTTTTACATGACAATTTTACATGGTATCTGGGAAATGAACTGAGATCCTCGTGTTTGCAATACAGAGGGTTTTTTGTAACTTATTTTGTAATAACTTTATTTTTGTAACTTATTTATCTTCCTCAAGCATTTGTGTGTGAGAGATAGTGTGTGTGTGTGTGAGAGAGTGTGTGTGTATCAATGTATTGTTTCTAAGTCCTAGTTTTGCTTTGTTCTTGATTTCCCAGATTCTGCCCACCAGGGCAAAAGAACAGGTTACATCCTTTTCTGCCTGATATTTTCACTTGGCACCTAGAATCTGAACTGAGGGGCTCTTGCTTCCAATGTGAAATCTTTTTTCTTTAACATATTTTTTAAGAATTTGATTTATATAATTGTTTATTTTTCACGGGTTTCAGTGTGTATGTGTGTGCATTTGTAGGTATCTGAAGTCATTATGTGTCCCTGTGAAGAACCAAGGGTTACTTGGGGAAACATCCTGGATTGTTTAGATCCTTTTCTCTTCGCTCTAGGATTTCCCACACTCTGCCTACCAGGGATAGAAGTGCAGGCCACCACCATTTGTGCCTGGGATTTTTACATGGAATCTGCAATCAGAACTCAGATCCACCTGGTTACAGGGGATTTTTTATTTTTCCATGTACTTAAAATAATGCAATTTATTTATTTGTTCACTTACTTATTTTTAGCACACTTGCAAGTGTGTGTGTGTGTGTGTGTTAGTGTGTGTGTGTGTGTTTGTGTTTGTGTGTGTGTGTGTATCAGAGTATACTTTGTGTTCCTAGGAAGACCCAGGTTGCCTTGTGAATCATCCTGGATTGCTTCTAACTCCTTGTTTTGTTTTTCTCTGGGATTTCAAAGATTCTCCCCACCAGGGCTGGAAGTACAGGTCACAGACATTTTTGCCTGGCACTTTTATTCGGGACCTGAGAAATGAATTCAGGTTCTCATACTTGCAAGGCAGAATATTTTTCTAAGAACATTTTTAAAATTATTTTATCAATTAATTAGAGTAGTAATAATTATTTAATTAAGATTCAGGGCATGCCTAATTTTGTGTGTGTGTTTATGTGTCTATGTGTGTGTGTGTGTGTGTGCGTGTGTGTGTGTGTGTTTGTGTTTGTGTATGTGTATCAGAATACTCTATGTGTCCATGTGGAGGATAAAGGCTGAACTCAGGAATCATCCTGAATTGCTTCTACCGCCATATTTTGCTTTGCTCTAAGATTTTACAGGCTCGGCCTACCAGGCCTGGAATGGCGGACCATGGCTGTTACTACCTGACAATTTTACTTAGGGAACTTGGAAATGAACTCAGGTCTTTATGCTTGCAATGCAGAGACTTTTTTTTAAAGATATTTAAAAATTATTTTATTAATTAAAAATTATGCTTGGCATGGTTACTTAGGAACTGGTAAATGGATTCAGGTCCTCATATTTGCAAGGCAGAATCTTTTTTCATCATATTTTTAAAATTATTTTTTAATTAATAAATTAACTTAATAATAAAATAAATAGTAAGTTAATCATTATATTGAGTAATTTTGGGGGCATGCATATGTATCTGTGTATATATCAGAAGCCTCCATAAGTCTCTGTGGATGATAAAGTATGAAGTCAGGAATCATTGTGAACTGCTTCCACTTCCATGTTTTGCTTTGCTCTGGGATTTCCCAGGCTCTGCCTACCAGTGATGGAAGTGCAGGCCACAGCCATTTCTGCCTGGAATTTTTACTGGCATCAGAAAACATTCTCTCTTATTTAACAGGGAGACTCTTTATTTTTGACATAGATTTTAAATTGTGTTATTTATTTATATATTTACTTTGCTTGAGCACGTGTGTGTGTGTGTGTGTGTGTGTGTGTGTGTGTGTGCATGTGTGTGCCTGTGTGTATCAGGGGGCAAGGTGTTTTCCTGTGGAAGACTATGGGTGACTTGGGGAATCATCCTGTATGGCTCCAACCACTTTCTGTCTTCTGGGATTTTCAATGTTATACCTAGCAGGGTAGGAGGTGCAGGCCACCACCATTACTGACTGGGAAATTCACATGGAACCCAGGATCAGAACTCATATCTTTCTGCTCACAAGCAGATTCTTTTTAATTTTTGACATATAGTTAAAATAAGGTATTTACTTATATATGTTTCTTTCGGTTATTTATTTTTAGCACACCTGCATGTTTGTGTGTGTGTGTGTGTGTGTGTGTGTGTGTGTGTGTGAGTGTGTGTATCAGAGCACACTGTGTGTTCCTAGGAAGAACCAGGGTGACTTTAGGAATCATTTTGGAGTGCTTCTACCTCCTTGTATTGTTTCCTTTTGGTATTTTGAATGCTCTGCCTAACAGGACTGTAAGTGCACGCCACAGACATTTATGCCTGGCATTTTTACTTGAGACTTGGGAAATGAATTCTGGTCTTCATATGCACAAGACAGAATCTTTTTCTCAACAGATTTTTTAAATTAATTAATTAGTTAAGTAATCAGTAAATTAAATAACAAGTTAATTAATGAAATAATTATTTTTGATACATGCATGTATGTGTGTGTGTATGTGTCTGTATGTGTATCAGAAACCTCTATGAATCCCTGTGGAGGACCAAGGGTGAACTCAGGAATCACAGTGAACTGTTTCTACCTCCATGTTTTGCTTTGCTCTGGCATTTCCCATGTTCTGCGTACAGGCTTAGAATGGTAGGCCACAGCCATTTCTATTTGACCATTTTACTTGGAAACTGGGAAATGAACTCAGGCCCTATACATGCAAGATATAATCTATATTTCAAAGTATTTTAAAAATAACTATATTAATGAAAATTCTAATCAATTAATAAATCAATTAAGTGTTATTTATCAAATTAAGGAGTTAATAAATAACAAAATAATAAATTAATTAAGTTGGAGGTCACACAATTGTGTGTGTGTGTGTGTATGTGGGTGTGGGTGTGGGTGTGTATTTCAGAGTATATTTTGATTCCCTGTGGATGACCAAGGTTCACTTCAGGAATCTTCCTGGATTGCTTCTACTTCCTTACTTTGCTTCACTCTTGGATTTCTCTGGCTCTTCCTACTGGTGCTGGAAGTGAAGGCCATCAGCATTTCTACCTGGGGTTTTTACTTGGGACTTAAGAACAGAACTAGGCCCCCCTCTTACTGGGCAAAAAACCTTGTTTTTTTTAAAAATAATCTTTTTAAATTATTTTAATTAATTATTTATTTACTGCTGTATTTACAAGTGTACGTGTTTTTGTGCAGGTGTGTCTTTGTCATGTGTTTGTATCTGTGTGACTATATCACAGGATACTATGTGTTCCTATGGAACACCAAGGGTGACTTAGTGAATCATCCTGATTGCTTCTACCTCCTTGTTTGACATTGCAAGGATTTCTGAGGTTCTTCCTAACAGAACTGGAAGCACAGGCCACTGACATTTATACCCGAACATTTTACTTGGGAAGTTGGAACTGAACTCAGGTGCTCCAGATTACAAAATTCTTTTTTAACAATACGGTAAACTTATTTAACATATGTTAAATTTATCTATCTATCTATCTATCTATCTATCTATCTATCTATCTATCTATCTATCTATTGTGCTTAAGCATGTGTGTGTGTGTGTGTGTGTGTGCGTGTGTGTGTGTGTGTGTGCGCGTATGTGTGTGTGTCTGTGTGTGTCTGTGTTTGTGAGAGAGGGTAAGTGTCCCTGATCAGATCCAAGGGTGACTTCAGGATGATCCTGTTTTTGTTTCTACATCCTTGTTTTAGTTTGCTGTGGGATTTTCCAGACTGCATAACAGGGATGAGAGTGCAGGTCATCTCCCTTTCTCTTTGGCTTATTTACTTGGAACGTTGGTAACAAACTCAGGTCTTCTTGCTTTTAGAGCAAAGTTTTTTGTTTCAGATATCTTTAAATAATTTTCGAACTTTATTTTGATATTCATTGTTCCAATGCTCTTGTGTGTGGGGGGGGCATTTGTATATCAGGGTTCACTATGAGGTCCTGGGAATGATCTAATGTTATTCGTGAATCAGAATCATCCTGAATGGTTTCAACCTCCTTGTTTTGCTTGGATCTGGGAGTTATATGTTTATTGTAAGCCAGGTATAGGGATCCATGCCTGTAGTCCCAGCACTGTAGAGGCTAAGGCAGGAGGATTCCATCTTCAAGGACAGCCTGGCTGAATAACAAGAACTTATCTTAGAAGAAAAAAGTCAGTGATTTTTTATGTTTCTCATTTATTATGTGAATTGTGTGTATGTGTTGGTGCACAGGCCCATGGCAAATCATCACAGGTCAGTGTTGCAACCAAGACCAAAAATAGTCCTAAGCCTGCTAAGTGGGACAGGAAAAATGCCCAATGACTGCTTCATACACCTGTCCCTACTTTACTGTAATTCTGTGAAAAACAAATAGGGTTGGGTCTCCCTGGAACATACCCATGATCATGGCTTAATCAAACACCCAATTTCAGGAGAGTCCTTATGCAGAACTGCTAAAGTTTGGCTTCTCTAAAAACTTGCTTGCTCCCTCCCTCTTACTTAAGATGTAGTTTTTACCCTTAACAACCTGTACACCCTCTTCTTGGGGCCCCACCCTGGGATGCAGACTCACTGGTATGTGCTCTCTGATCAGATTCAATAAATCCCTCCATTTTATAAAGCCTCTGGTGTCAGTGTACTGAATCTCTGAGCGACCCCAGATCTGTAATAAAAGGAAAGCTTTGTGTATATACTTCTCTCATTCTCATTTTTTTAATCTTTTTTGTTTTCTCTTTAATCATTGAGTGTCTGTGTGTGTTTGTGTATGTGGGCATGTGTGTGTATGTGTGTGTGTCTGTCTTTCTGCTTGCTTATGATCATATAACAAGGCACTGTGCCCTGTAATATGTTCCCAAGGGTGACATCTGGCATCATTCTGAATTTCTCTATCTCCTCTTTGCTTTGTTCCCTGCTTTCTCAGGACTGCCTTCTAGGGATGAACATGCAATATGCTGCCTAGTGATTTATGTGGAATATGGGATCCAAAGTCTGGTCATTCTGCTTACAAAGCAGAAGCTTAATAGTTGAGCCATCTCTCCAAACCCCTTCCATCTTTTCAAAGAAAATTTCAAGCTCTCTTATGAGCTTTTAGGGCAAATATCTTTGCTTGATGAACTATCACAATGGTCCTGATTATGATCATTAACATCATTGTCTCAGAATTCAGAATTCCTGGGATATTTAACCATCCTTGGAATGATAGATTAATCATAAATGCCACAAAATTATCATACATACAACAGAGATGGCTTAGAAGCTAAAGCCTTTGGATTGCAAGATTCCACATCAAAATGTCAGGCAGAAATAGCAGCAGCATGTGATTCCAGCCAGAGACATCAGAAACTGGGAAACCCCACAGCCAAGCAATGAGGATTCAAAAGGATACCCTTGGACTCTGATAGGAGAACATATGCACACGAAAGAGCACACATGCGCATGCACACAAAGGCACGAATAAACACACACACATGTGTAAAAAAAGAAATTATAAGAATTCAGCACACAAATTTTGCATCATATAATATTCTTACCAACATTTTATGAATTCATGTCTACAATCATAAAGGAATATTAAGCATTTTTACTTACTTAAAGGAAAAGGAGAAAATCAAAATGTATTATACCTCCTTTTCTATAAACAATGCAATCATATTTTTGAATATTTTTAATGTGGTGCTTTAATTTTTAAAAATATCCTTCTTCAGAAATCAATGAATGGATTTGGAAAGATGGCTCACAGGTAAAGACGATATTGCACGAAGGTGGGAACCTGTTATTAATTTCTAGAGTGCACAGGGAAAATGAGCAAATGTCCTTCAAATGTTGCCCTTTGAACCATCCCCATACATACATTGGCATGCAGTCAACCTCAATAAAGTAAACAAATTAAGCAAAAGCTATTACATCTTAATCTAGCAACCTTTCTCACTACTGACTGAACAAATATTTTAATCTTCAGACTTCCCTAGGAGTCATACCTGGACTCTGCCTAACCAGCATTCAGGTTACCTGTATTCACCACCACCATGTCCACCCCCTGGAAAACTGGAAAACTCTTTGGGATTCTCCAATAGCATTACTTTATATGTCCTCAAACTGTCTGTCTCACAACCAGTCTACCCCATACATCCTCCCACCCACACCCCTTGGCCATTCTCACTGTATTTCATGTTCACAAAAGAGCCAAGTCCAGTCAATTTCTATCTCAGTATCTCAATGATCTGGAAACAGCCAGGTACCGGATGCTGATGCACAGGATACCAAAGTACTGGGGACCACCAAAAATGCATACTTCAGAAGCTCCAGTCCCCATGAAGCCCACCATCATGTCAATGTATCACTGACCCCTATATATTCAAGCCCTCTTCCCCCTTCACTCTCCATCCTGTCCCCAGCATCCTCCATGGAAAGGAAAAGCCTGAGTGACCTCCATCCTTTTTTCAATTGAGCCTGGCACTATCTACAGTGACCAGATCCACAGAGATCTTCCAGCATGTCATTTGTTGACAAATAAACTTGGACACTCAGGGACATGTGCGGGCTTCAGCATGGATTTCCTGGGCACAGTAGCCTGCAAACCTTATGCAAATGCTCTGCTCTCCATGTGCCGAAAACTTCCTGCTTTCCAGAGGCCTTCTCACTCCTCCCCAGAGTCCTAGTAGCTCTCTTCTTCTGACCTCAGGAGAGTCCTTTGGTCATCTATCCACTACCATTCTCCACGTAGGCTGGCCCAGCAAACAGCTTTCAAACCAGACACTGAGTTCCATGGGGTGTGACCTCCTGTGCCTTGTTTTCCCTACCACCTTAATGTCTTGGGATGCCAAGCTCCAGGTTTAGATTGCTAGCCACACACTAGATTTGAAGCCATACTTGGGGTCTCCTAGACCACTTCCAGAACCGAAGTGCTCCAAATCGCCACACTTCCCACACAGGACCAGGCCAAAATAGGTGTTGCACTGGGAAACACCTGGCCCTGGCTGCTGCACTTGCATTGGTTTCTCCCAGCACAATAGTGAAGAGCACTCACTGACACATGCTGCACTTCCAAGGAGGTGCACATCCATTCTCACATACACAGACAGCATAGATCACAGGCTTGGTCCCAGCCAGTGCCTTCCACCTGGCAGGAGGAGGCTCTGGGATGGAGAAGGTGCTCAGGCACCAAGCACAGAGCTGAGATTCTGTGCTGGGGAGGGCTAGAGTGTCTCATGCCTGAACCTGGAGCAGGAATACGTACAACATACCAAGAAACCCTAGTGTCCTCTTGCCTTCAGATCCCAGACTGCCCTGCAGGGCCCTGGCCTTGCCCTACTGTGCAGAGTGTTGGCCATCATCTACAGCTTCAAATGCTTTCTGGCATCAAGACAGAGCCAAGCTGGCACTGCAAGGAAAAGATGCCCAGCACCCGGAGGTAGAGACATGAAAAAATTCAAAAGAAGACAAAGGTGCTTCCCACGAAATCTCTTCTTATCCACTTCAGTCCTGTCCACACAATCTCTTGCTTCTTATACCTACGCTTACCCCCCCCACATTCTTACAGCTTCGCCACCCGAAATGTGAAACCACCCTGGAAAAATTTGGACTTCTGTCACAGGATTATTTATGTGTCCTCACAATGTCTGTCTCTCAAGCACTTTACTCCAACCACCCTCACCTGAAACCCTTTGCCATTCTTGCTGTCATGTGGGCAAAAGGCACAATACTCTTCTATTTCTGTCTCACTTTCTTGATAGTTTGCCTACACCCAGGTGCCTGATACTGTGGCACAGGATCCCGAAGACATGAGGGTACCATCAGCACAAATCTCAGAGGCCCCAGTAACCAAGGATCCCACCTTGATGCCGTGTCCCACTGATTCCCAACAAACCTCCCCCTTCAGTCTGCATCATGGCCCCACCATCCCCCAAGGAAAGGAAAATCCCGAGAGGCCTCCATCCTTTTGTCCATGGAGGCTGGCTTTATGGCAGAGTCCAGATCCACAAACATCCCCCAGCATGTCATCACACACTGATGGATTCCAGCAGACCTCGACAAGGAGTCCTGCGCAATTTATCCCTTGTTGATACCTGGCTTCCCACCTTGTCCAATCTGAAAATTCTCTTAATTATCTTTCACAAAATCTTCCAACCCTCCAGGCATGAGTGTGCAGAGATCCTCCCTGTCCTTCCCAGAGGCCCAGGAGCTTCTCTGTTCCACTGTTCCTTAGCAGACTCCTTTGGTCATCTACCACTGCCCATCTCCTCCTTGCTAGGCCAGCCCAGCAAGCAGCTCTCATCCCAGCCAATGAGGTACCCTGGGGTGAGTCTTCTTGTGGCTTGTTCTCACTCCTACCTTAATGTCCTGGTCTCCCTAGCGCCAAGCTTACTTTGCCAAACCCTGAGCAGACTCTAAATCCCAGTTGGGGTCTCCAAGCCCATGTCCAGAATGGAATTGCCCCAGCTGCTCAAGTTTCCCTTAGAGAACCTGTCCTGGAAAGGGGTTGCACTGGGAAACACCTAGCACGGAATGCTGAACTGGCTCATGATTCTTCTAGCACACCTGACAGGAGCCTGCCTGCTGGCATGAACTCCTTTAGGAGAAGGACCAGAGGTACCCACTCTGGATTATGCTGGGGACCAACATGCTAATTTCTATCCATACCCTCTAGGAGAGATAATACAAGCCTAGACCCAAAGGTCCCACTGAAAAGCACAACATGTCACTGACCCACTGTTGCCTGGCACAGCTCAAGCTTCTAGCTGATGTGGTAATTGAAGTGACTACCAGTGAGGGGAGATATCTTGGACATGGGGGGCTTCCTTTGTCTCCAAGGAGGTGCTGTCGTCCACTTGACGTGTATGCCGTGGAGGGCCACAGAGATAGTCTAGAGATGACAATTCTTCTGTGGAAGGAGGGCGAGAGAGAAAGGAGGAGGAATGGATAGAGGGAGGAATGGAGGGAGTGAGGGAGGCAGCAAAGAGATGAGGATGGATTATGTGAGGCATCAACAAGACAGTGGGAAGATCTCCACAGCTCTGTGTCATTCCAGCAAGTGAGTGAACCCTGGATATGGTTACAAGGGTCTTCCACAACACATAGGACCCCAAAAATCCATGAGACAACTTGGGACCTAGTGCTTGGGGTGAGCACTGGGAATGGGTCAGGACTATGCTGCCATGAGCAGAGACAGAGGTGGGGATGGTGGATGGCCTTCTGCCTAGCCCACCCACCACAGCCCTGCATCTTACACTCCTGGGAAGTCAGCTCCTCTCATTCATGTCAATAATGTCAGCCAGGGATCTCCTGGAAGCTGCTTCCAGTGTGAGTTCAGACAGAAAGAGTTCCTGGAGGCCTACCTAACAAACATGCCTGGCCCTTTGTCCTGGGCAGATGTGGCCCAGAAGCCCCCCACACTCCCAGGCCTGGACACCCCACCTGGCTTTAATTTCCTATCTTATGTGGATGGAAAGTGGATTGTTCCTGAGCTACAGACAATCTTCCCCAAATGAAAGTACACCAGCAGCACCGGTGGCATGCAAGACCAATCCTTCTCAATGGCATTATGCCAAGGCGAATGCCAACCTAATCTGTGTGCTCCCTTGGCCTTGTCCCTCAAAAAATACCTATCTCCTCAGGCTGCCTGGTCCCAACATGGCCCTCTAAGAGTCCAAAGGCCAGTCTAAGAACACCAAGCCTCATTCAGAGGACTCGGCTGAGAGGCCACACAGCATTCAGGCTCTTCATTTCCACTGCACTCTGAAGACTAACCCGGGGAGCAGAGTGCCGCATCTAGGTACAAGACTAAGACCAGGCCATAGGCCCCCTGCCCCAGGCTCCAACAATGCAATACCTAGTTGCAAGTCCCCTTAGAGACTACGGAGACATGATGGACTCTGGGCCCAGTACCATTCTGCAAACCTGGTGGCCATTAGGGCCTCCCAAGAGGCCTCTAGGACCTGACCAAGCTGGCCTCCCACTCCATGTGCCATGGCACAACATGCTGGGGGTGGGCATATTGCTCCCCTGTCCTCTGACAATCACACCAACTCTCCTTCTCCTTCACTCCATCCAACACAAAGAGGCATCCACATGAACAAGCACTGAATTGCACACAACCATACTCCTGCACAACAATCCTCACACTCACACACACAGCATCACAGATCACAAGCCTCTCTCTCCACCTGGCAAAAGGTGGCTCTGCGCTGTACATGGCACTCAGGAACCACACATACAGGCCAGTTCCTGTGCCTAGGAGTGGGAGATAATCTGACGCCTGAGCCTGGAGCAGGAACACACACATCCCACGTAGAATCCTTAGGGTCCTCTGGCCTGCAGATCCCAGCCTGCACCCTGCATGGAACTGACTTGCATTCTTATGCACAGTGGTGGCCAAAAGCTTCAAAACTTTTCTGGCTTCAAGATTGACTGCAACCTTCACTGACACTTCCAGATGCCAGCACCGTGAGGTAGAGACAAGAAAAAACATCAAAGGAACAAAATAGTCTATCCCTCCCAACTTTTTTTTTTTATCATACCAAGGCTTCACACACACACACACACACACACACACACACACACACACACACACACACACGCATGCACACACTTCCACTTCCTCACCTCCTCCATTCCACCCAGACACCACCCTGGAAAACTCTTTGGGATTCTCATGCAGCATTATTTATCTGTCCTCACTTGATGACACCTGGCTAGCTACCTATTCTCTTCTGAAAATGCTCTGAACTTTCTGTCACAAAATACTTCAGCCCTCCAGGCTTGATCCTTCAGAGATCCTCTGTACTTGCCAGAGGCCCAGGAACTCTTCTTCTCCTCAATTCTTTGACAAGATGCTTTTAGTCATCTACCACTGCTCATCTGTACCTAGGCCAGCCCAGGAAGAACCTCTCATCCAAGCCACTGAATACCCAGGTGAACCACCTCTTGTGCCTTCCTCTCCCTCATATTCTAATTTCCTGGTCTGCCTAGCTTCATGCTTGCTTTGTCAGACCTTGATCAGACTTGAAGTCTCAGCTGGAGCCTCCCAGACCACATCCATTCTGGAACCTCTGCCGTTTGCCAGACTTCTCCCAGAGAACCTGTCTAAGAAAGGGGTTTTACTGAGAAAAGCCTGCCCTGACTGCTGCACTGGCTTGTTCTTCTAGCACACCTTAGACCAGCCTGCCTGCTGTCATGAACTCCCTCAGCAGAAGAAGCAAAGCCTCCAACTCCGGACTATGCTGGAGGCCCCCATTCTGATTCCTATCCATGCTCTCCAGGGACAAAGAACACAAGCCCAGGACCAAGCTAAATGTTCCACATCCAAGCCTACCTGGGTACTGGTCCACTGTTGCTTAGTGCAGGTCCAGGCTGCTGCTGCTGAGGTAACAGAGTTGCCTGGCAGTGAGGGAGACATCTTTGGTGGTAGGGCTGTCATTGTCTCCAGGGAGGCGTTGTCTTCCCCATGACTCTGTGTGCCCTGGAGGGCCACACAGGCAGCCTGGAAAGGACAATCCTCCTGTGGAAAGAGGGAGGGAAGGCAGGAAGGAGGAATGGAAAGAGGAGGAATGAACGGAGAGAAGGAGGCAGCAAGAAATTAAGGATGGAAATATGTGAAGCAGCAACAAACCACTGTTAAGACCTCCAGAGCACTGTGTGATTCCAGCAAGTGAGTGAGCCCTGGATACTTATATGAGGGTCCATCACACTGCAGTGGCCCCCAAACACCTCGGAGATGACTAGGAACCTACAGGTTTGAGTGGAGCAATGTGGAGGGGTCAGGGTCATGCTGCCATGAACAGAAAAAGGTCTGGGGATAGCGATTGGCCTTGTGCCTAGCCTGACTACCAGGGTCTTGGGTCTCATGGCTGCCAGGGATGTCCTGGAAGCTGCTTACAGTGTGAGGTGAGACAGGAACAATTCCTGGAGTCCTGCATCACCAGCTTTCCCAGTCCTGTGTCCTGGGCAGGCTTATCCCTGAATCCTTGGGCCTGAATAACCCACCTGTTTCAATTTTCTGTTATCTGAGCAGGTAATCTGGATTGGTCCTGAGCTACAAACTCTCTTCCCCAAATGAAAGCACAATAGCATCTACAACAAAATGAAGAACTAGTCCTGTTTCATGGCACTAATTCCCATCTAGTCTGGCCCCATGAGCACTTCCTTTGATCCCTCAAAACATACATACCTCCTTAGGATGCCTGGATGCTACATTGTGGCTCACCCTCTGAGAGACTAAGGGTCAGTTTAGGACTTCCCAGCCTCCCTCACAGGACTTGTTTGGGAAGACATACAATAATCAGGCTTTTCATTTCCACTGAATTCTGCAGACAAACTATCTCTTGGGACAGGGTGCCACCTCTTGGTTCCAGACTTGGGCCAATCCCAGGCTTCAGGCATCAGGAATGGCATCACTAGCTACAGCTACTCTTGCAAACCACAGACACATGATGGATCCAGTGTCTCACCACATCTCTAAATGCTTGTTGGCCAACAGTTTCTCCTGGGAAGATTATAGGGCCTGCCACAGCTGGATTCTCACCATATGTGCTAGGATACAACAGCCAGGCTTGGGCACACAAACCCTCACACACACAATATCACAGAACACAGGCCTGTCTCTCCACCTAGCAGAAGATTGCTCTGGGCTAGACATGCCACTCAGAAAACACAGAGCCCAGTTCTTGAGCCTTCGAGTCCTACAGGATCTCCTTTCTGAGCTTGAAGAATGAAACACATGCACCTCTCCAACAAATCCCGGGATCCTCTTACTGAAGATGCCAACCTGTGTCCTCCAGTGGCCTGGCTTTGCCCTCCTGTGCACAGTGTTGGCCTTGAGAACAGCTTCAAATGCTTTCTGGCCACAAGATGTACGAAACCTTCACTGACAGTCAAGCATTCCCAGCTGCCTGAGGTAGAGACAAGAAAAACAGTCAACAAACAAATGGTTCTTTTCTACCCACTGTCTTCTTTATTGTAGCTGGGTTTCACACACACATATATACATATGCACACATAGCCATAGTCGTAGCCACAGTCACACACACACACACACACGCACACACACACACACAGAGCCACACACACACACACATACAGGCACACACACACACACACACACACACACACACACACACACAAAGCCACACACACACATACACAGAGCCACACATGCACACTCTACAAACACACACACACACACACATACATGCCCTGATTCACCATCACAATCTCTGTCCAGACACTACCCTGGCAAAGTTTTTGGGATCCCCAAATGCCAGGAGCACCCATCAGCATAAATCTCAGAGACCCTGTCCTGATGGAGCCCACCAGGATGCCACGTGGAGATTCAAGCATATCTCCCCTTTCACTTCACCTCTTGTCCCCATCATTCTCCAGGGAAAAGAAAAGCCTGAGACCCCTGCATTCTTTTGTCCAAGGTCACTGGTCCTGTGGGCAGAATGGAGATCCACACACATGCCCAGCAAGTTGTCTGGTTGAGATAATAAACAGGACTGGAACAGGTGCCAGGCACACAAACGTAGGCATTCATGGACCCCTGAAGACTTCAGCACAGCATTCTGGGCAGTTTGTCCCTTGATAATTAGAAGGCCACGTTGTCCCTTCTGCAAATGCTCACAACAATCCATCCCAAAACCCTCCAACCCTCGAGGCTAGAGCTTCAAAAGGTCTTCTGTGTCCTTCCAGAGGCCCAGGAGCTCTCTTGTCCTTTGTTCCTCTAGACCAGAATCCTCTGTTCTCCTTCTACTGCCCGTCTCCACCTAGGCCAGCCCAGGAAGCAGCTGTCATCCTAGCCACTAAGAAGCTCAGAGTGTGGCCTTGTTCTCCCTCCTACCTTTATGTCCTGGTCTACATAGTTCCAGGTTTACATTGCCAGACCATGAGCAGACTACACACCACACCTGGGATCTCTCATACCACGTGCAGAATGCAACCGCTCCAGCTAGCCAGACTAATCTCAGAAAAACTGACCATGAAATGTAATGCCCTAGGCAATGCAAGGCCCTAGATGCTGGGCAAGCTTGGGGTTCTCCTAGCACATCTGAGACCAGACTGTCTGCTGGTATGAACTCCCTCAGCAGAAGAAGCAGAGAATCCAGCTCTGGTCTACGAGAGGGGCCTCCATTCTGATTCCTATACAGGCCCTCGAGGGACATAAAACACAAGTCCAAGCCCAACTTCAACTTCCCACAGAAAAGCCAAACCCGATCACTGGCCCCCTGTTGCCTAGTGCAGCTCAAAGTTCTACCTGATGAGATCACAGAGATGCCTGGACCTGAGGGACATATGTTGGGGGGGGCCTTACTTTTTCTCCAGGGATACACTGTTCTCCCCTTGACTGTGTGTGCCCTGGAGGGCCACAGAGCCAGCCTAGAAAGAACAAACCTCCTTTTTAAGGAGGGATGGATATAAGAAGGAAGGGAGAAACCAAAGGAGGAAACAAGGCTCTGAGTATGGAATATGTGAGGCAGGAACAAGCCAGTGGCAAGACCTCCAGAGCACTGTGTGATTCCAGCAAGTGAGTGAGCCTTGATACTGATGGGTGGGTCTTCTACACCGCAGCAGCCCCCAAACACCCCCAAGATCTCTAGAAAGCTAGTATTTGGGGGTAAGCACTGAGGAGGGGCAGGGTCATACAGCCATGAGCAGAGACAGGACTGATGATAGTGTTTGTCCACATGCCTAGAATACCTGCCCCAATCCTGGGTCTCACATTCCTGGGAAATCAGCTTCAATCCTTCCTGCCAGTCTTGGCCGCCAGCGATCTCCTAAAAACTGCTTACAGTTTGAGGTCATACAGGAATAGTTACTGGAGGCCTGACTCCACTAGCTTGACAAGCCTTGTGTCCTGGGTAGGATCGGCCCAGAACCCCCACACCCAAAGGCCTGGATACCTCACCCTTCCTTAATTTCCTGTCCTGTATGAAGGGGATCTGGATTGGTCCTGAACTATAGACAGTTTTCCCCAAATGAAAATGTACCAGCAGTGCTGGTGACATGCAAGAAACAATCCTGCTCCATGGCAATATGGTAGGCAAGTGCCCACCTATTAGGGCCCAATGCGAGCTTCCTCTTCTCTTGGTCCTTCGAAAAATGCCTACTTCCTCATGGTATCTGTCTACAACATGGTGGTTAAACTCTAAGAACATAAGGGTCATTCTCGGGCCTCCTAGCCCAATCAGAGGACGCTGGCAAGAGGACACACTACATTCAGGCTCTTGGTTTCCACTGCAATCTGCAGAGAAACTACTGCTGAGGCATGGTGCCACCTCTAGGAAACATACTGGAGCCAAGACCTAGGACCCAGGCCCGAGGCCCCAAGCATGGCATCCCTAGCTGCAACCCCCCTTGCTGACCACAGAGAAAGGATGGACCCTGGTGTCAGCCACCAATCTATAACCCTGGTGGTCAGCATGATCTCCCCCGAGTCCTCAAGAGCCTACCGAAACTATAATTCTACTCTATGTGTCATAGTATAACTTGCTGTTCATGAGCACATTGCTCCCCTTTCCTCTGAAAATCACCCCAACTCTCTGTCCCACTCACCCCACCCAGCACAAAAAGGCATACACATGAACAAGCAATGACATGCACACAACCAATCTCAGACACACCAGTTTTCGCACACATAACATCACAGATCACAGGTCTACATACTTACCTGGAATAAAACGGCTCTGGTGTGGACATGGTTCTCACAAAATATGCAAAGAGCCTAGTTCCTGTGCTGAGGAATATTATAGCATCTCGTTTCTGAGCCTGGAGCACACACACTTACACATACAAACAAACTACACACTCCCCTTTCCTTACCACCACCATTCCCACCTACACAACACCCTGACAAACTCTTTGGGGTTCTCACTCAGCATTACTTATCTGTCCTCACGATGTCTGTCTCAAAAGCACTCCACACCAAGCCCCACCACATGGATCCCTTTGACATCCCTGATGTCATGTGGAAGAAAAACTCAAGACTCTCCTACTTATGTCTCAATTTCTTGGTGGTTTGCCTGCATCCAGGTACCTGATGCTGCTGCATTGGATCCCAACGCCCTGGGAACCACTGTCAGAATAAATCTCAGAGGCCCCAATCCCCATGGATCCCACCACAATGCCAGTATCTCACTGATTCTCAGCATATCTCCCCCTTCACTCTTCCTCCTGTCCCTATCATCCTTCAAGGAATTGAAAAACTTGAGAGGCCTCCCAACTCTTGTTCATGGAGCCTGACACTGTGGACAGAGACCAGATTTACACACATCCCCTAGCACGTTGTCTTCGTGAGGGAACAGAAGCAACTGGAACACCTGCTAGCAACACAAACAGATGATCTTAGGATACCTGTGTACTTCACGATGGGTGTCCTGGGCAGTTTATCCTTTGATGATACCTGAGTGGCCACTGCATCCCGAATGCTCTGAACTATCTGTCCACAAACCATCCTGCCCTGGAAGCTAGAGAGTCCGGGGGACCTATCTGTCCTTTCCAGAGGCCCAGGACCTCTTCTGGTAACTTGTACTTCTAGACTCAAGTCCTTTGGTTCTCTACCACTGCCCATCTCCTCCAATGCTGATTCAGGAAGCAGCACTCATCCAAGCAACTGAGTTCCCAGGGGTGTGGTCTCCTGACCTTATACTCCCTCCTACACTAATGTTCTGTGCTGTGTACCAGCGGGTTTTCATTGCCAGTCTCTGAGCAGACTCAACACCATGCCTGGGTTCTCCCAGATAATGTACAGAATGGAACTGCTCCAGCTGGATAGGCTTCTCACGGTGAACCTGGACACAAATAGTGATATACTGGGAAATATCTGGCCCTGGCTGCTGTCCTGGTTTGGGTCTCTCCAAGCACATGTGAGATGAGCCTGCTTCCTTCATGAACTCCCTGAATAGATGCAGCATAGGCTTTGCCTCTAGACTGTGCCTGCATCCCCCATTCAGATTGCTGTCCATGCCTGCAAGAGACGGTGAGCACAAGCCTAGGACCAAGTTCAACCTCCTACAGATAAGCCCAGCCTGGGCACTGGCCCACTGCTGCCTAGCACAGCTCAAAATTTTGACCCTTGAGATCACAGAGGTGGTTGGCAGTGAGGAAGACATCCTTGCGTGTTTGGTGCTTTGGTTGTCTCCAGGGAGGCGCTGGATTCATACTAACTGTGTGTAGCTTAGAGTCCACAGAGGCAGTCTATGAGGCACAATCCTCCTATGGGAAGAAGGAGAGAAGGACAAAAGGAGGAATGATTGGAAATAGGAATGCAGAGAGAGAGGAAAGGAGGGAAGGAGAAAGGAAGGAAGAGAAGGAGGGAGGGAGGGAGGGAGGGAAATAGAGAGGGAGGAAGGGAGGGAGGGAAGAAAGAAGGGTGGGAGGGAAGGAGAGAAGAATTGAGGATGGCATCTATGAGGCATTAAGATGCTAGTGTCAAGACCTCAAGGGAACTGTGTGATTTCCACAAATGAGTGAGCCCTGGATAAGGATGAAGGGTCCTCCTCACCCAGACCCTCAAATATCACTGAGACCACTAGAAATCGGTTGATTGGGGCTTTCCAGTGAGAATGTCTAAGTCATGCCACCATGAGCCGGTACAGGGCTGGGCATGTTGGGGGCTGGGGCGTTGTGCCTAGCCCACATGCCAAAGTCCTGGTGCTAAGACTCCTGGGTGGACAGCTCCTCTCTTTCCTGCCAGACATGGTTACTTGAGATCTCTAGGAAGCTGCTTCATGTTTGAGATGGGCCATGCACAGGTGCTCTCTGCCAAACTCGTCAGGTTGCCAGGACCTGGTGTCTGGCCCAGATCTCCCCAGGCCTGGACACCCCACTCTGTCTTAGCCTCCTGCCCTGTGGAGAGGGGATGTAGAGTAGCCTCAGGCCACAGACAGTGCTCCCCCAAAGAAAGTGCACCTTTATTGCTGGCAGCATAGAAGAACCAATCCTGCTCCAAGGCACTATGGCAGGGTGAATTACAAACTAGTGTGATCCCACATGCGCTACCTCTGTCCTTGGTCCTACAAAAAATGACCACCTTCTCAGGCTGCCTGGTTGCAACATGGTGGCTTACCATCTAAGAAGTTAAAACCCAGTCTTGGGCCTGCTGGCCTCACTCAGAGAACTCAGCCCAGAGGACACACAACACTCAAGCTGCTCATTTCCAAAGCTCTCAGCAGAAAAACTGCTTCCTGGGCAGGAATCCTCTTGCAGAGACCAGAATGGGACCATGCCCCTGGACTCAGGCCCCAGGCTGCTGGCCCCATTTCTCATAAATTGTATCCTTAGCTTCAAATCTCTTACACACCACAAAGACAAGATGAACCTTGGGCCCAGATACTTCGCTGATTGCCTGGTGGCTACCAGGGCCACCCTGGAAGCCTCTAGGCCCTGACTCAGCTCACCTCATTACCTAAGTGGCAGGGCACATACATCTGGGGGCAGGCACAATGATCCCGTGTCCTTATGATATGACCTCAACTATCGTTTCCCTTCACCTCACCCAACACAAAGGCACGGCCATGCACAAGCTCTGTCACACACACAAAACAAGGTGAGTGGATATCAGATCTCAAAGACACATAAACACACAATAAAAATCTCCTGCCTTTCTCCCCATGAGAGTTGTTCTGAGAGGGACTTGGTGCTCAGGAACCATGCACAGAGCCCATATCTTATGAGTGGGAGTACTAGGGGCAATCCTGCTTGGCCTGGAGCAGGGACACACACATCCCACCTAGAAACCACAGGTTCCTCTTACCTATGGATCCCAGCCTGTGCCCTCCAGGGTCCAGGACTTGTCCTCATGGGCATAGTGCTTACCGTCATCCAGGGATTCAAATGCTTTCTGGCCTAATGACAGACCACAAACTTCACTGACAATGCTGGATACCCAGCACCTTCAGAAAGAGAGAAAATCTTCAAAAGAACAAAATGGCATTACCCACCCACTTTCTTCCTTTTCATACACATACACACACAAACACACACACACACACACATATACACACACAAAAACACACAAAGAGAGAGGGGGAAGAAAGGAGAGAGAGAGAGATATGGGGAGAGATGGAGAGAGATCCTCTCCCTGCCTCAACACCACAATTTCCACCCCCAAAAACTAGCTAGTAAACTCTTTGGGATTCTCCCACAACATTACTTATCTGTCTTCAGACTATCTGACTCCCAAGGACTCCACTACAAACCATCTACATTTCTTCAACCCCTGACCATTCTTTCTTTTTAACAGGTTGGCCAAAGACCAAAGACCCCTCTCATATCTTTGGTGGTGTTGATATATCCAGATATTCCATACTTCACAGTAACTTGAGGCCCTGGGTGTATTAATCAGTACACAACTTGGAGGCACTTATCCCCGTGGTGCCCACCATGATGCCAGTGTCCCACTGATTCTGAGCACAACTCCCCTTTCACTCCAGCTACTTTCTCCAGCATGCTCCAAGGAAAGAAAAAGCCCAAGATGCATCCATCCTTTAGTCCACTGAGGAGAGTTCTATTGGTAGAGACCAGACTAGACTGCATGCTGGCATGAACTCCCTGAACAGAGAAGAGAGGATTCTCCTCTGGATTATCCGTGGCCACCTTTCAGATTCCAGTGCACTCCCACAAGGAAGGGAGAGCACAAGCCCATTCCCGAGATCCACTTACCACAGACAAGCCCATCCTGGGCATTGGCCAAATGTTGCCTAGGACAGCTCAAAGTTCTAGCCCATGAGGTCACAGAGGTGGTTGGCAGTGAGGGAGACATCTTTTTGGGTGAGGGGATTTGGTTGTATCCAGGAAGATGCTGTGCTCACTGTGCCTGTGTGTGACCTCAAAGGCCACAGAGGCAGTCCAGAAAGCAATATCCTCCTATGGAAGAAGAGAAGGAAGGAAGGAAGGAGGGATGAATGGATAGAGAGAGGAATTATAGGTTGGAGCAGGGAACAAGCTGAATAGGGAATATTTGAGGCAGCAACAAGCTGGTGGCAAGATCTCTACAGCACTGTATGATCCAGCAAGTGAGTGAGCCCTGGATATGGATGGGAGGGTCCTTCGCACCTAGTCCCTCAAACAGCAATGAGACCACTAGAAGCATACTGATTGGGGTTTACCACTGAGGAGGTGTCTGTGACATGCTTCCATGATCAGAGACAGGGCTGGCAAAGTTGGGGAACTTCTAGCTAGCCCACATGCCAGAGTCCTGGTATTCAGACTCCCAGGAAGGCAGCTCCTCTCCTTATTGTGAGACATGGCCACCTGGAATCTCCAAGAAGCTGCTTCCTATGTGTGGTCTTCCAAGCTTGTCTCAACAACCTTCAGGGACCATGTGTCAAGAGCAAGCTTGACCCAGATCTCCCCAGTCCTGGGACAACCCACTTCGGCTTAGACCCCTGCCCTTTGGAAAGGGGATCAGGAGCAGCCCTACAACAATGAAAGCATACCTGCATAGTTGGCAGCATCCAAGGAAAAATCCTATCCTAAGGCAGTATGGCAGGGCCAATGCCAATGCAGTTTGGCCCCATATGAGCTCCCTCTGCCCTTGTTCCTACAAAAAACGACCACCTTCTCAGACATGGTAACCACAACATAGTGGCTCACCTTCTAATAGGCTGAGGACCAGTCTTGGGCCTGCCATCCATACTCAGAGGACTCAGGCTAGAGGACACAACACATTCATTCTGCTCATTTCCACAGAACTCAGCAGACAAATTACCCCCTTGTCAGGGTGTCTCCTCTAGGGATCAAACTGGTGCCAAAATCCCAGGTCCGAGTTCACACAAATTGCCTCCCTAGCTGCAACTCCCTTTCACACCACAGACACATGACAGACATTGGGTCCACACACTTCTCTGTCACCTTGGTGGTCACCAGCGCCCCCTGGGAGGCCTCTAGGTCTGCTGAAGCTGGCCTCCCACTCTAAGTGCCAGGGCATGTCTCTCTGGGGGCAGGCATATTTCCCCCTCATCCCTATGTGTCCGGGCCCATGAATGAGCAGGAACCTGATCCTATGAATGCAGGAATCTGAAGTGGGAGCAGTAGGAATTAAAAGTTTCAGGCTTTGGGTCAGAGGGGGCCTTAGATGTCCCTTATCATCCAAGCCAACTTTATTGTAACATACAGGGTTTTTATAATTGAGAAGCAGGGCCAAATTCTTTACAGAATTATGTAAAGTGCATACATTTTGGTTAACAAAGAAAAGTCAGGAGTGACACCCAATTGCCAGGTATGCCAAACAGGCATGGCAGCTGGTTGCTAAAAGAGAAAGGAATGTATGCCTCAAAACAGAGTTACTAGGAGCTTGCATTAACATCTCTTTAGATAAGCAGGAAAGAACTGATGGGGCAGGAACAGCTCAGACAGTTTCTTAGAGAAACAAAAGCTACCCAAATGACCTGGAAGTTCTCTCTACTCCCAAAGGGGGAAGTTAGGCCTGCCATTGTCTTCAGACAAGAGGCAAACTCAACTGCCCAAGGGAGGAGTCACTCAACATCCAGTTCAGTTGCTAATGTATCATCAAGAGAGCAGGCTTTTGGGCCTAACAACCCCTACACCTGTGATGGTGAGTCCAATATTTCTTCCCTTTCATCCCATCCAAAACACACAGGCATACCCATGCATAAGCTCTGACATGCACACAAAGCCAGGAATAGGGACAGCAATCCTCACACATACATATACACACATATCACAGAATTCAGGCCTGTCTTCTTAGCTGGAAGAAAGTTGCTCTGGGAGGTACCACACACAGAGCCCAGCTCCTGTGCATAGGAGTACTAGATGATCTCTGTAGCAGGAACACATGCATTTACCTAGAAAACCTAGGGTCTTTTTTCCTGCAGATCCCACTTTGTGCTTTCCAAGGGTATGGCCTTGCCTTCATGTGCACAGGGTTGGCCATCATCCACAGCTTAAAATGCTTTCTAGCCTGAAGACAGACTTCAACATTCACTGAGAGTCCCATATACACAGGACCCCCAGGGAGAGACAAGAAAAACCTCAAATGAACAAAATGGTCTTTCTACCCACTCTGCTCTCCCTTATGGAACCTGAGCTTCACACACACACACACACACACACACACACACACACAGAAGAAGAGGGAGAGAGAGACCCCTGCCTCACCACCACCACCATCCATACCTTGACACCAACCTGATAGAATCTTTGGGATTCTGCCACAGAATTACTTATCTGTCCTCACAGGGCGTGACTCCCAAGAACTTCACTACAAACACCTCACCCACTTGTAAACCCTGGCCATTCTTATTGTCTCTTTTTCAGGTTGGCCAAAGACCCAAAACACCTCTCCTCTTGTCTCATATTCTTGGTGGTCTTGAAGCACCCAAGGATGCCAATCTGCCAAATATATTCCAGAAACCCCAGGGGCCACCCTCAGTACATAACGGGAGTCCCTAGTCTCCAAGATGCCACCATGATGACAGTGTCAAACTGATTGCCAGGCCTCCCAGTCTTCTGCCTTCACTCTGATTCCTGTCCCCATCATCCTCTAAAAAGGAAATTCTCCAGAGGAGTCACCATCCTTTTGTCCTTGGAGGCTGACACTATGGGCAGAAACAACATCCACATAGATGTCTCAGCATGTTATCTGCCTGTGGGAACAGGCACAAATGGAACATGTGCCAAGGACACAATCACAAACACAGACACCCAGGGACTTCTGGGGTCTTCAGCACAGGTGTCCTTTGATGATACCGTGGCCACCATTTCCCTTCTCCAAAAGCTCTCAACTACCTGTCCAGATTCCATCCTGTCCTTGAGGCTCTAGCTCTGGACTCTGCTGGGCTTCCATTCAGATTCCTGGCCACACCTAATAGTGACTTAGAATGCGAACCCAGTCCCAAGCTCAACTTCCCCCAGGCAATTCCAGTATGCACACTGGCCAACTGCGCCCAAGCACATCTACCAATTCTCCGTTTTAAGGCCACAGAGGTACTTGGCAGTGAGAGAGACAATCTGCGCAGAGAGTACCTGGCAGTGAGGGGAACATCCTGGGGCAAGGGACTGTGGTGGTGTCTCTAGAAGGCAGCTGAGAAAGAAAAGTCTACTGTGGAAAGAGGAGAGGAAGTAGAAATTGAAGGATTGAGGGAGGCAGGGAGCAAGGAGCTCAGGATGGTATACATGAGGAAGCAATAACTCAGTGAGAAAATGTCCAGAGCACTGTGTGATTCCAGAAAAGATTCTCTCTACCCTGTTCCCCAAACACCTCCAAGGATAATGGGAACCTGCTGGTTGGGGTTGTCCACTGGGAAGAGGTGTTGATCATGCTGCCTTGAGCAGAAACAGGGCTGGGGATGTTGGGGGGCTTTCTGCCTAGCCTGCCACATTCCAGATACTCAGACTCCTGGGCAAGCAGCTCTTCACCTTCCTGCCAAACATGGCCTTAGGCGATCTCCAGGAAGTTGCTTCCTATGTGAGGGCAGCCAGGTGCTAGGCCTTGCAGCCTGCCTCACCAGCTTGCAGGGCACCTGTGCCCTCAGAACTCTTGGCTCAGAACTCCCCAGCCCTACATCACCCACCCTCCCTGAGCCCACTGCCCTATGCATAGCTGACCTGGAGTGGTCCTGAGCCATAGACAGCCCTCCCCCTTTTTAAGTGTACCTAGAGTGTTGGCGGAATGTAAGAACCAATACTGCCCCATGGCCATATGGCATGGTGAATTCCAACTAAAAATCGCATACCTCCTCATGCTGCTTGGCCCCAACATAGTGGTTCACCCTCTAAGAGACTATGGGGGCAGTCTAGGGTCTCCCACCTCACTCAGAGGACTATTTGCAGAGGCTCCTCATTTGAACTGCAGTCAGCAGACAAACTCCCCTTGGTTCAGGTTGCCACATGAAGGGAGCAGACCAGGGCCAGGTCCCAGGCTTCAGGAATGGCAACTCTAACTTCAACTCTCCTTACAGATCAGAGAGAAATGATAGACACTGAACCTTGCTTGTCTGCTTCAGCCTACCCTTCACTCTGTCTGTCTGGGGACCATCAAAGCTATCTCGGAGGCCGCTTGGACTTGCCAAGTCTGGGCTCAAACTTGAAATTTCATGGCACACCTAGATGTGTGAAAAAAGATTCATCTCCCAGCCCTCTGACAATCACCATTTCTCTCCTTTTCTTCACCCCATCCAATACGACACACACTGGCATACTTACACACTAATGCATGTGCACACGAACCAGGTGTGCTCACACCAATTCTCATACCTATCATAGATCTCAGGCCTGGCCCCAGTCACTGTATCCCCTCTTGACAGAAAGTGGTTGAGGGATAGACATGGCACTCAGGCACCATGCACAAAACCCAGCTCCTATGCCCAGGAAAGTTCTCCTGTCTGAGCCTGGAGCAAGACACATACATCCCACCCAGAAACCCTAGGGATCTCTTGCCTGCAGATCCCAGCCAGTGGCCTCCAGGGGCCTTGCCTTGCCCTCATGTGCAGTGTCAGCCATCTTCCACAGCTTCTAGTGTTTTTCAGCCTTAAGATGGATCCCCAAACTTCACAGATGGTTTCTGATGCCCAGGAAGCTGAAGGCAAGAAAAAACATCATGAGAAGAAAATGCTCCTTCCCAACTGCTCTCTTGGCTTCTCAGACCTGGGCTACCATCACACACATACACACAGTCAAATGGACACATACACAAATGCTCACTCACACAGACACAATCACAGATAAACTTCCTGGCCCAACACCACCATCCCAAAACTCTAACTCAGCCACCACCCTGGTAAAGACTTTGGGCTTCTCCAAGAAAGCATTCCTTATCTGTCCTTGAACCTGTCTATCTCAAATCCACTCAGCTTGGCCAAAACTGCCACATAATCCTCCTGCTTCTCCCCTCCTCCTCTGCCCCACTTACTACCTAGCCACCTTATCACACCTCTTAGACACTCTCACTGTTTTTCATGTCTGCAAAAGACCTGAAACACCTCTATATCTGTCTCCCTTTCTGGGTGGTACAAGTGCTCACTGTTCCCCCATGCTGCTGTTACTTCACAGGACCCTGGTGGCCTGGGGAGTATCATCAGTACACACGGAAAGGGCTTATCCTCAAGGATCCCACCAAGGTGCTAGTGGACCACTCACTCCTGTTTGTCCCAGCCCACCTCCACTTCACTCAGCTTCCCATCACCAGCATATTCCAAGGACAGAAAAAAGCACCAGAGGCCTCCTTCTGTTGGAACCGAAGTCCCTGTTTGTCACCCACCCAGACCCCGAGAAGAACCACGAGGACCGAGAGGTTGCTGCAAGAGGCAAAAGGCAAGTTTTATTATTCTGGCTCGCCAGGACCGTCCCTCTTGCAAGCAAGGAAGGAGCGGCCCTGACTGAGATCGGGGTAGGGTTTTTATAATGAAAGCAGTCACAGCAAACTCTATGGGAACACGGCACACAATAAATTTAACCACCAAATGTTCTTTTGCTGATAGCGGAGTCTCTGGGCAGTTCCCATACCGCCCAGGGTGGAGGGCGGAATGTAAACAAGGTTGGCGCCTTTGGGCTGGCGCCAGCGGGAAGTTTTAGAATGCGCACGGGCGGAGAGCTAGGTGCTGGGGGAAGGGAAGCCTATCTTAAAGTCCCACATTCTCAGCGGGAAGTTTTAGAATGCGCGCGGGAGGAGAGCTAGGTGCTGGGGGAAGGGAAGCCTATCTTAAAGTCCCACAGCCCAATGTAGTTCAGCAGTCATAACCAGGTGTTTCCCAGTGCAGCCCCTTTCCTGGACAGGTTCTCTGAGGGAATCCTGGGCAGCTGGAGTGGTTCCATTCTGGAGATGGTCTGGGAGACCCCAGCTGGTGTTTAGAGTCTGCTCAGGGTCTGGCAAAGTAAGTGGAGCTACACAGACCAGGACATTAAGGTAGGAGGGAGAACAAGGCACAAGAGGACTCACCTCAGGGTACTCACTGGCTTGGATGAGAGCTGCTTGCTGGGCTGGCCCAAGTAGAGATGAGCAGTGGTAGATGACCAAAAGAGACTCTTCTAAGGAATAGAGGACCAGAAGAGCTCCTGGGCCTCTGGGAAGGACAGAGAGGACCTCCGGAGGTTCGACCGTGGAGGGCTGGAGGATTTTGTGACAGATATTTGAGAGGATTTTCAGAGTAGACAAGATGGCCATCCAGGTATTATCAAGGGACCAATTGTGCAGGACTCCTTGCTGAGGTCTGCTGGATTCCCTGAGCACCTGTGTTTGTGTGCCTCTCACGTGTTGCAGCCCTGTCTGTACCCCCAAGCAGATGGCATGCTGGGGAATGTGTGTGAATCTGGTCTGTGCCCCTAGAGTCAGCCTCCCTGGACAAAAGTATTGAGGCCTCTCAGGCTTTTCCTATCCTTGGAGAATGCTGGGATCAAGATGTAGAGTGAAAGCAGTGGTTGCTGGGAATCAGTGGGCATAGTGTAGGCTCCTTGGGCACTGGGACCTCTGAGATTTGGAGTAATAGTAACCCCTGGTGCTTGGGGATCTTATGCCACAGTATCTGGTACCTGGGTGCAGGCAAACCTTCAAGAAAGTGAGACAGAAATAAAAGAATCTTGTGTCTTTCGCCTACATGACAGCAAGAATGGCAAAGAGTTTCTTGTGAGGGTGATTGGAGTAAGTGCTTGAGAGACAGACATTGTGGGGACAGATAAGTAATGCTGTGGGAGAGGTCCAAAATTTTTCAGGGTAGTTTCTGATTGGGGTGGTGAGGCCATTGGAGTGTGTGTGTGTGTGTGTGTGTGTGTGTGTGTGTGTGTGTGTGTTTCGGGGGGGTTGTGTGTGTGTGTGAAGCCTAAGTATGATAAACAAGAGATTGGGTGGGCTGAATCTGATAATAAAGAGATTTGGTGGTAAGCACATTTTTCTTCTTTTGAACTTTTTTTTTTGGCTCTACCTCAGGGTGCTGGGCATCTGCTTCTTGCAGTGAATGTTGGGGTTTGTCTTGAGGCCAGAAAGCATTTGAAGCTCTGGATGATGGCCAACACTGTGCACAGTAGTACAAAGCCAGGCCCCTGGAGGGCACAGGCTGGGAGATGCAGGCAAGAGGACACTAGGATGTCTTGGCATGTTGTATGTGTCCCTGCTCGAGGCTCAGGCATGAGACTCTCTAGTCCTCCACAGCACAGTGGCAGTGATCTGTGAGTGGTACATGAGTGCCCTGTGCATCCAAGAGCCTCCTGCTGACAGGTGGGGAGACACTGGCTGGAACCAGACCTGTGATCTGTGATGTATGTGTATGTGAGAATGGATGTACACACACGTAGTTGTGTTCCTGTGTCGTTGCTCTTTGCTATTGTGATGGGAGGATCCAAGGCAAGACCAGCAGCCAAGACCAGGTGTTTCCCAGTGCAACACCTTTTTATGCCCTGGTCCTGTGTGGGAAGTGTAGCGAGCTGGAGTTCTTCGGTTTTGGAAGTGGTCTAGGAAACCCCAGGTGTGGTTTCAAGTCTAGTCTGGGGCTGGCAATCTAAACTTGGAGCTTGGCAGCCAGGGACATTAATTTGGAAGGGAGAACAAGGCACAGTAAACCATACTCCATTGAACTCAGTGGTTTGAGAGCTTTTTGCTGGACCAGCCTACATGTTGACTGACAGTGGCTAGATGACCAAAAGTCTGTCCTGGGGACAGAGGGGGAGAGCTACTGGGACTCTGGGGAAGAGAGAGAAGGCCTCTGGAAGGCAAGAAGTTTTCAGCACAATGGAGTGCAGAGCATTTTCATGTTTGTGGGCTACTCTGCCCAGGACACCCAAGCTCAAGCCCACAGGTGTCCCTGACTGCCCAAGTTTATTTGTTCCCAGGAAAATTACAAGCTGTGCATCTGGTCACTGCCAATAGCACCAGCCTTGATGTCAAAAAGGATGGAGGCCTCTCAGACTTTTC
The DNA here is from genome assembly GCA_023101885.1 of Typhlomys cinereus. Taxonomy (NCBI): domain Eukaryota; kingdom Metazoa; phylum Chordata; class Mammalia; order Rodentia; family Platacanthomyidae; genus Typhlomys; species Typhlomys cinereus. The sequence goes on from JALPQD010000582.1 coordinate 471,058, forward strand.
CTTCCCATGCAGGATGCTGGCAACAGAAAGAGTGAAGGGGAAGGAGGGTTTGGATGCACAGGAGTCAGTGGTACATTGGCATGGTGGAGGGCTCCTTGAGGACCGGGGTCTCTGAGGTATATACTAATGGTGCTCCCCAGTGCTTCGGGATCCTATGCAGCAATATCAGGTACCCTGGTGCATGCAGATCATTGAGATACTGAGAAAGAAATTGATTGGATTTGGCTCTTTTGTGAACATGAAAAACAATCAGTGAGAAAGGCCAAGGAGTGTGGGTGGGAGGGTGTATGGGGTAGAGTGCTTGTGAGACAGACAGTTTGAGGACACATAAGTAGTGCTGTTGGAGAACCCCAAAAAGTTTACCAGTTTGCTATGGAGTGGGGATGGTGATGGTAAATCAGATAATCCGAATGTTGGCCAAGCAGAGTCCAGGTATGACTCCTGGGAAAGTCTGAAGTTTATAATAATACTTATTGAATCAGTAGTGAGAATGGTTGCTGATTGATATGTAATAGATTCTGTTCAATTTTTTATTTATGGAGATTCATTGCATGCCAATGCATATATGTGGATGGTTCAAAGGACAGCTTTTGAAGACCATTTGTTTCTTTTCCCTGTGCCCAATTGGAAGTACGATCAGGTTCCCATCTTCATGTAATATCATCTTTACCTGTAAGACATTATTCCAAACCTTTTCATTGATTTCTTTTTTGTTGTTGTTGTTTCTTAAACTTTTATTGATTATTTATTACAGTATTTTCTTTTTTTATTTTTTATTTCTGCTCATACAAACTTAATAGGTACTCCAGTCCCCTTCCTCCCTCCAGTCCCTCCTGGACCCCTTTGCTCTCTCCCCCCTTTTCCCCTTCCTTCCCCCAGCCATCTCCCAGTGCCTCCCCCCCCATCCCTGGAGCATACTTTAATGTGTATGTTAAACTTTCCTCTAGGTCCTCCTCTCTAATGAGGTATAAGGATTCAGTGGCATTTTCTAGAGCTCTTTTCTTGTGTTCCGCTTAAGTATAGGAACATTATTGTGGTTGTTAATTCTTAGCTTCTCAGGATCCTAGTGCCTTTAGTCCATGCTAGACTTTGAGGGGTCAATAATGTGTTGGTCATTGCGCAGGTCATGCAAAGTCCTATTATGATTGCTTTGGCCCTAACTTGTGTAGTATCTTGCATATTGTTGCTCCTCCCCATCATTAGGCTCTTATAATCTTACCGCTCCCTCTTCCGCAAATTTCCTGAGCTTCAGGATGGAGAGAGATTAGGCTGGCCTGGTTCCAGGTGGTTGATATAAAGTCTCTGACGTAATGAATTATGGTTTGCTGATGTTTTTTTTTCTGTTTTGCTCCACCTGCAATGCCCTTGGCTCCATCCTGATGGGTATTGGATGCCGCCCCCTAGCCAGAGATAAAAAGCTGTTAAATTACAGTCTTATTAAAAGAGTATATTCAAAGGTAGATGGAATAAAAGTAGGAGATCATGGTGAGGGAGGATCAGTTTCCAATTGCAAAATGGTTACTTTCTATCTGCTAGACTATATGCCCTCCCCTTTTAGTGAGATCATATCCCTTCAGTAGCAAATGATCAGGAAGGATAGTCTGTGAACTTAACCAGATGTCTCATTGCATACTTGCAGTCCTTGATGGTGGCCTATTTTTCTCGGCTGTAATATGATCCCCTCTCTCCTTGTTTCTGGTGGGGCCTTCCTTCCCTATCTTTCCTGTTTATAATCTTTGCAATTACTGTAGGTATTACAGAGATTTATCTTTGAGTGTGCCTCTAAGTGGGTTTGGTACTAGGATCCACCTATAAGGGAGTATATATGGTGCTTACTTTCTGTGTCTGGGATACTTCACTCAATATAATTGTTTCTAATTCCATCCATTTCCCGGCAAATTTCATTAATTCATCATTTTTGATGGCTGAGCAGTATTACATTGTATAAATGTACCACATTTTCCTTATCCACTCGTCAACTGTTGGACATTTGGGCTGATTCTATGATTTTGCTATTGTAAACAGTGCTGCAATGAACATGTCTGTGCTTGTGCTATCAAGGTGAATCTTTGCTATGGAGGGTTATTCCCAAAAGTGGAATAACAGGGTCATATGGCATTTCAATCTTTAACTTCTTTAAGAATCACCAGATGGCTCACCAGAGTGGTTGCATGAGCCTGCATTCCCACCAGCAATGTAGGACAGTGCCCCTCTCTCCACATCATCTCCAGCATTTGGTGTTCTTTGTATTGTGGCTTTTGCCATCCTGATTTGGGTGAGAAGATATCTCAGGGAAGTTTTGATTTGCATTTCCCTGATGGCTAAGGATGTGGAGTATTTTCTAAGATATTTCTTAGACATTTTAATTTTGGCCCTGGTAAAGTTTATTTTAAGTTCCAGGGCCCATTTGTTTCCTTGGTGTTTAGTTTTCTAAGTTCGTTGTGCACTCTGGATAGTAGAGCTCTATCAGATATGTGGTTAGTGAAGATTTTCTCCCATTCTGTGGGTTGCCTTTGTGCTGGAGTTACAATCTCTTTATCTGAACAGAAGCTCTTTAATTTCACAAGATCCCATCTGTTGAGTGTTGGTTGTAGTGACTGTGCTATTGGATTTCCATTTAGGAACTGTTGGCCTAGTTCAATCAGCTCGAGGGAGTTCCCTACCCTTTCAACTATGGTTTATATAGCCTCTGGCCTTATATCAAGGTCGTTGTTGCATTTGGAATTAATTCTTGCACATGGTGACTAGTACGGGTCCAGTTTTCATCTTCTGCATGTGGATATCCAGTTTTGCCAGCACCATTTGTTGAAGAGGCTGTTCTTTACCCATTGGATTTTTTGGGCCCCTTTGTCAAAGATCAGATGGCTGTAGTTGTGTGGGCTTATATCTGGGTCTTCAACTCTTATCCACTGATCTGTGTTTCTATTTTGGAGCCAATACCAGGCTGTTTTTATAATTTAGGATTTGTAGTATAGACTAAGGTTTGGTGTGGTGATACCTCCAGCAGTGTTTTTGTTACTCAGGATTGACTTTGCTATCCTGGGTCTTTTGTCCCTCCATATGAATTTTGAGATTGTGTGGTCAACCTCTTTAAGGAATTGCTTTGTGATTTTAATTGGTATAGCATTCAATCTGTATATTGCCTTTGGTAGGATGGTCATTTTTATGATGTTGATTCTACCAATCCAAGAACATGGGAGGTCTTTCCACCTTCTGGTGTCTTCTGCAATTTCTTTCTTTAGGGTTTTAAATTTTTCGTCATAAAGGTCTCTTACTTCCTTGGTTAGGTTTATACCGAGGTATTTCATTTTTTTAGGGGTTATAGTAAATGGGATTGTTTGTCTCAGGTCTTTTTCACTTCTTTCATTCTGGGCATAGATGAAGGCCACTGATTTTTGTATGTTTATTTTGTATCTTGCCACCCTGCTGAACCACCTGTATTAGTTCCAGAAGTTTCCTCACGGAGTTTTTACAATCACTCAGGTATAAGATCATGTCATCTGCAAATGGAGATTACATGATTTCTTCCTTGCCACTTTGAATCCCTTTTATGGCCCTTTCTTGTCTTATGGCTTCAGCTAAGACTTCAAGTACAGTATTGAATAGAAGTGGTGAAAGTAGACAGCCTTGTCTAGTTCCTGATCGAAGCAGGAATGCTTCAAGTTTTTCCCCATAGAGTATAATCCTTTCTGTTGGCTTGTTGTATACAGCTTTTATTATATTGATAAAGGTTCCATCCATTCCAACTCTCTCTAAGGCTTTGATCATAAAGGGCTGTTGGATCTTGTCAAAAGCTTTTTCTGCATCTATGGAGAGTATCATGTGGTCTTGGACTTTGGACTGTTTTTTATGGTGAATTACATTTATTGATTTGCTTATGTTGAACCAAATTTGTGTGCCGGGGATAAAGCCTACTCCATCCCCGTGAATGATCTTTTTGATATGTTTTTGAATCCGATTTGCTAGGACTTTGTTGAGAATCTTTGCATCTGTGTTCATCAGAGAGATTGGCCTATAGTTTTGTTTTTTTTTAAGTATGTCTTTATTAGGTTTTGGGATTAAGATGATATTGGCTACATAGAAGAAATTTGGTAGTGTTCCTTCCTTTTCTATTTGATGGAACAGTTTAAGGAGTATTGGTGTTATTAGCTCCTTAAATGTCTGGTAGAACCCTGTATTGAATCCATCTAGTCCAGGACACTTTGCCGTAGGAAGATTCGAGATTATTTCATCGATTTCCCCATATTTTATAGGACTATTTAAATAATTCAAAACTTCCTGATTCAATTTAGGTAAGTTGTGCTTACTTAGGAATTCATTCATTTCTTTTGTGTTGTCAAATTTCACAGAGTATAAGTTTTTGAAATATGACGTTATAATTCTCTGAACTTCTTGGGTATCAGTATGGATAATTCCGTTTTCATTTCTAAATTTTGTTAATTTGTGTTTTCTCTCGCTTGCTTTTGGTTAATTTAGCTAGGGGTGTATCAATCTTACTGATTTTTTCAAAGAACCAGCTTTTAGACTGATTCTCTGTATTGTTTTCCTTCTCACAATTTTCGATATTTCTCCCCTTATTTTGCCAATCTCCTCTCTTCTACTGCTTTTGGGATCAGATTGCTCTAGTGTCTCTAAAGCTTTAACCTGCATTGTTAAACATTTATTTGTGATGTTTCTATCTTTTTTTTTTTTTGATGTAGGCATTAAGAGCTTTGAACGTACCTCTTAGGACAGCTTTCATTGTGTCACAAAGATTTTTTTTTCTTTGTTTATACATTTTTATTATTATTTCCACTCATACAAACTTAATAGGTACACCAGTTCCCTCCCTCCCTCTTCCTCCCCCCGAACCCCCTACTCCTCCTCCCCTCACCCCTACCTCCCCATCCCCCAGTGCCTCCTGCCCCCATTCCCAGAGAGTCCTTTATTGTGCATGCCTGACTGTCCTCTGGGCCCAAAGATTTTGATAAGTTGTATTTTCATTATCGTTCGCTTCCAGGAAATCTTGAATTTCCTTTGTAATTTCTTCCTGAATCCAATTCTCATTCAGCAACATAATGTTTAGTTTCCAGGAGTTAGTGTATTTTCTGTTGTTTGTTGTGTTGTGGATGTCAAGCTTTAGACCATTGTGATCTGATAGGGTACAGGCTAGAATTTCAACTCTCCTGTATATGTGGAGATTCCTTTTGTGGCCCAATATGTTTTCTATTTTCGAGAAAGTTCCATTTGCTGCTAAGAAGAATGTGTATTTTTTGGTGTGTGGATGAAAAGTTCGATAGAGATCTGTAAGGTCCATTTCAGTAAGGGTTTGATAAAGGTCCAATGTGTCTCAATTAAGTTTTTGACATGTCGATCTCTCCCATGTTGCTAGAGCGGTGTTGAAATCCCCAAGAATGTTCATTAAGGGGTTGATTTTTCACTTTAGACGCTGTAGGGTTTGCTTAATGAAAGTGAAGGAGCCCGTATTGCATGCATATATGTTCAGTATTGTGAAGTCTTCCTGGTGAATTGTACCTGTGACTAAAATGTAGTATCCATCTGTGTTTCTTAGGATTTTTTTTGGTTTGTAGTCCACTTTGTCCGATAGCATAATGGCTACCCCTGCCTGATTCCTGGTTCTATAAGCTTGCAGAATTTTGGACCAGCCTTTTATTTTTAGGATGTGCCATCTTTTTTGGTGAGATGAGTTTCCTGAAAGCAGCAGATTGATGGGTTGTGATTTTTAATCCAGTCTGTGTCTTTTGATTGGCGAGTTAAATCCATTGACATTTAAAATTATAATGGAGAAATTATTTTCAATTCCGGACAATGTTTATGTTTAGTACCTTTTGTAAGTGTATTATCTGGCTTTTAGGTTTTGGTGTATTATACTTCCCTTCTGTCTTCCTGGATATGCTTATTTTTTTCTTCAAGTTTGTGTATCATTTCTGGCATTGTTTGAAGGCCTGGTTTGGTAGACATGTAAGCCTTTAAGTTGTCTTTGTGTTAGAAAACTTGTATTTCTCCCTCTGTCATGATGGATAGTTTTGCCGGGTACATCATCCAGGATTGACCTTTTTGCTCATTTAATACTTGAAGTATGTCACTCCAGGCTCTTCTTGCTTTTACTGTTTCCATTGAAAAAAGTCATTTGTTATTTTAATAGGTTTACCTTTAAAAGTGACTTTTTTTTCCCCTTGAAGTTCTCAGCACCTTTTCTTTGTCTTGAATGTGGAGTGTTTTGACTATTATTTGCCATGGCTATTTTCTATTTTGGTCATATCTGTTTGGGGTGCGGAATGCTCACTGTATTTGGAAGGGCTTCGCATTCTTTAGATAAGGGAAGTTTTCATTTCTGATAATTTGAAAAATTTCCTCAGGTGTGGTATTTTGGGATTCTTGTTCTGGTATTCCATGAATACGCATGTTAGGCTTCTTCAGGGTGTCCCATAACTGTTGAATATTCCTGTCAAATATCTTTTTGGCTTTAACAACCTCTTCCATTGAACTGCTTAATAGTTCCACTTTGTCTTGAAGATCTGAAATTCTATTTTCTGCTTCGTTAGTTCTGCTGATAAGACTCTCTGTTGAGTTCTGGCTTGAAGATGACTTGTGTTTTAGTTCAATTTTAAACTCTGCCTGAGACTGTTTTAACTGCTCTATGCCTGTTTTTGTTTCTTGAGCTGTTTTTCTCAACTCCTGCAATTGTCTGTTGTCTTCCTGTTTAAAGTGGTTGATGCGGTTATTTAACTCCTCCCAGATTTCCTCTTTCATAATATTGGTCATGGTAATGATCATGCTTTGAATGTCATTATCTTGGGGCGGGCTTTCTTGGCTATTTTCTGTGAATTTGTTCTGATTGGAATCTATCATTATGGGGTTAATTCTTTTGGTGGGAGATTTGTCTTCTTGGGTTTTGTTTCTCATGGATCTGCACTTTGACTTGGGCATTGTTGTTTTGTCTCTTAAGACCTTCAGTTTCTGTGTGTTTTTGACTGTACTGATTTAGTTGGTATTACTACTTTCGGGCAGTTATTAATAGTGTTTGCCTTGGAGTTGGGTACGTTTGTCTGTTGTTATTGTTATATCTTAGATGTGGCTATTAGACTGTTAGTACATCAATTAAGTCAGGTTTAGTAGGCAGGGGGTGAATATTAGTATGGTAGCGCACTTTTATGATTTAGTACCTTGGAGATGTGTGAGGGTGAGTGGTATAGTTCCTGAAATTGTATGTGTTTTGGGGGTGGCTATATGGAAAAGTTAATCTACAGTGATTAATAACTGAAAGGAACAGAATGGTTAAAAGGGGTTTACTTATCTTTGGGCTGGCTGTGAAGAATCTCTCCCATGTAATAGGAAGATTTTAGAGGACTTTAAATGTATGGCCTTTGTCCCCTAGAGATTTGCTTGGGTTTCCTTTGGACTTCTGTCGAATTCTGAGGAGCAGTGTGTCCTCCCTTGACTGCGAGCATCCGGGGCCAGCAGAAAGGGCAGAGGGGCTGCTCGAGATAATAGTGCACTTCATCTGTGTCCTGGGGCGTGGCCTAGTGGCTCACCCTAGCCCGGGGCAGCTTGGGTGCTACTCAGGCTGGCTGGTGGTAGCAGCTGGAATGAGCGGGTGACCTGGGGGCTGGTGGGATTTTCCTGAGAAGCAGAGTGTGCTCCCTGGACCGCAAGTGTCCTGGGCGGGCAGAAAGGGCAGAGGGGTTGATTGCTTCTTAATTTTGTGACGTTCAATTTTTCTCAACACTTGTCTTGGTGTGTATGTCAATTGTATGTGAGTGTGCATGTCTCTGTGTGTTAACGTGCACAAATATTTGTGTCATGGCACATGCATCTGGAGTGAATGCTGGAGGTTTTAGTAGTTCTTTTAAGGTTGGTGCACACTTTCCATCATGTGTACTCCTCATTTTGACCTTAGATCTTCAGCATTGTGGAAGGGGTTTCTACTTGCTGATGCATCCCTCTAGTGACCAGGTCATGTGTTAATCCTCTAATGTAGCTTTACATTTCAACTGCTTTTCTTATAAATTCCACAGAGTTGGTTTGTTTTTTTATATTTCCTAATATTTGAGTTTCAGGACATTTAACAAAGTGAAATCTTTTATTCACATACTTATCCTACCTTTTTTTTTTTTCTTCCACATTTTATTGTTTCCTGATCATACAATCTCAAGAGGTACTTTGATCCTCTCTCTCCCCCTCCCTTCTCCCATCATCCCCTCTTGCATTCTCCCCCCTTTTCATCCTTCTTTTCCCCCGTCTCCCAGTGCTTTCCCTTTCCTCCCTCCCATCCCCTGGAGCATACATTTATGTGGAAACTGAACCTCCCTCTGAGTCCTCCACACTAGTGAGGGAGATACAGTGACATAGCCTGAGGCCACTTCTTGGGCTCCCCATTAGCTTGGGAACTCTATTATGACTAATCCATTGCCTCTAAGGATGCTACTGCCTGAAGACTTCTCCCCTATGATCAATGCTAGACTTTGGGGAGAGGTCACTGATATTTTAGCTATTGTGAAGGTCAAGAAAAGTCCAATTGCGACTGCTGCAACCCAACTTATGTGGAATATCTTGCAAATCATTGGTCCTCCCCAGCTTTAGGCTCTTACAATCTTGCCTCCCCCTCTTCTGCAAGGTTCCCTGAGCTTTAGGATGGGAGAGATGTGGCTGGTCTGCTTCCTGGTGAATTATGTAAGGTCTTTGGTGTTCTGAATTATGGTTTGTTGTTGTTTTCAGTTTTTCTTTTTCTACACTGCCCTTGGCTGCGTCCTGATTGGTATTGAGGGTCATCTCCTAACCAAACATAAAAGACTGTTTAAATATAATGTCTTAAATATAATGTTAGATATAATGTCTTAAATATAATATTAAATATAAATAAATATAACTGTCTTAATATAAGAGGAGATTCAAAGGTAGATGGAAGAATGGGAGTAGGACACAACAGTGTGTGTGGGGAGTGTATCAGTGACCCATTTGCAAGATGGTTACCATCTATTTGCCAGTCTCTATATCCCTCCTGATTGGTCAGATCAAACCTGTTCAGCCCCAAGTGACTAGGAAGGGAAGGGAGAATGAGCTTCACCAGATGTCTTGTTACTTACATGCAATACTAGGGCTAGGCAGAATGCCAACCATCATCCCCACCATCATCCCCAGACCTGTCTCTGCACATGGCAGCATGACAGTGAACACTCCCCAATGTTCACCCACAAACACTAGGTCTCTAGTGGTCTCAGGAGTTTTGTGGGGCCACGATGATGAGGAACACCCTCCCATTCCTATCCAGGGCTCACTCAAATGCTTGAATTACACTGTGCTCTGGTGATCTTGCCACTGCCTTTTCCCTCCTCATATATTCCATCATCATTGTGTTTCTGCCACTCACCCTCCCTCCATTTGTCTCTCTATCCATCCCTCCTTCCTTCCCTATCTCCCTGCTTGCAAAAGAGATTTCCCTTTTCTAAGCTTCCACTGTGTTCCTCTAGATCAAACACAGTGAAGGGGAGTAAAGCACTTCCCTGGAGACAAAGGAAACTCCACCCCAAAGATGTCTCCCACACTGCCAGTTAAAACTGAGTCCTCATGGGCTAGAACTTTAAGCTGTACTAGGGGACAGAGAGCCAGTGCCCAAGTTGGGCTTGTCTTTGGGACTCTGATGTGGTGCCTGGGCTTGTGATCTCTGTCACTCTAGGATATGGATAGCTATCAGAATGGGTGCCCCCAGTGTAGTCAAGGGCTAGAGCTTCTGCTTTTCTACTGATGGAGATCATTGCAGCAGCCAGGGTCTTCTCAGTTGTGCTAAGAGTATCTCAAGACAATGCAGCAGCCAGGGTCAGGCATTTTCCTTTGCAACCACTACACACAGATCAGGAATTAAAGATGGGTGGGGTATCTTGGGCCATGTTTCTGGGTTAAGCCTGCCCAGGACACAGGGCCAGAAAAGCTGGTGAGGAAATATTCTTGTTCTCAACTCACACTGGAAGCAACTTCCAGAAGATCCCTGGTAGCCCTGACTAGTGGGATGGAGAATAGCTGATTTTCCCGGAGTGTGAGTCCCAACACTTTATCATGTAGGCTAGCAGAATACCAAACATCATGCTCAGCCCTGCCTCTGCACATGGCAGCATGACCCTGACCCCTCTCCAGTGCTCACCCCTGAACACTAGGTCACCTGTGGTCTCAGGGATGTTTTGACGTCAGCATTGTCTCAAAGACAATGCTCACAGTGCTCTGGTGCTCTTGCCACTGGCTTGTTGCCACCTCACCTATTCGATCCTCATCTGCTGGCTGCCTCCCTCCCACCCTCCATTCATATCTACATACACCCCTCCTTCCTTCCCTACCATCTTCTTTACACAAGAAGGTTGTCTTTTCTAGGCTGCTTCTGTGACACTCCATGAAACCGAAGTCCAAGGGGAAGGCAATGCCATCCTAGATACGAACTGAGGCAATCCAACTCTAAGATGTCTCACTCACTGCCAGGCATGTCTACGAACACATCGGCCAGAACCTTAATCTGTGTTTGGAAAATCTGTGCCAGTGCCCAAGTTGTATTTGTCTTTTTGAGTTTGAGCTTGGGCCTGAGCTTGCGTTCTCTATCCCTCAAGGAAATGGATAGAATCAGAATGTGGATTCCAGGCAGAGTCTTGAGCTAGAGATTCTCTGCATCTTCTACTGATGGAAATCATGGCAGCATACTGCTCTTGTCAGGAGTGGCAGGAGAAGCTCAAGCCCGTGCAGCATCCAGGGTCCGGCATACTCCAGTAGAACCCCACCAAACAGTACGGGACGATAAAGTGGGTAAGGTTTACTGGCCTGGGTTTATGAGAAAACCTGCCCAGGACACAGGGTCAGGAAAGCTGGTAAGGCAGGCCGCCAGGAACTATTCTTGTTCCTACCTCACACTGGAAGCAGCTGCCAGGAGATCCCTAGTGGCCATGACAGTCAGGAAAGAGAGTAGCTAGCTTCCCCAGAGTGTGAATCCCAGCATGTGGTCTAGGCAGAATGACAGCCATTATGCACAGCCCTCTTTCTGCACATGGCAACATGACCCTGACCCATCCCCAGTGTTCATCCCAAACACTAGGTGTAACAGTTAATCTTAACTATTGCTGTGAGAAAGCACCCAAAGTCAACCACCTTAAGGGAGAAAGGGATATGTATTCACCTTACGGTTCCAGAGGGGAGAAACAGTCTTTCAAAGCAGAGAAAGCACAGCTGGTTGGCCAAAGGTGGAGGAGGCTAGATCATTGCAGTCATCTTGGAGAGATGAGAGCTTGATGCAAAGGCTGAATTCTCCTGGAGGTAGGGTAGGACTAATCCACCTAAAGACCCACTCCTTTTGACTGGCTTCCTCCAGCAAGGATCCACCTCTTAAGGTGCCATGACCTTGCCAGATACATGAGACTGTGGGGGACACATTTCAAACCATGACACTCCACCCCTGACCCCCACAGGCTCATTGCCATTTCATTATGTAAACCATACTCAGTCCAACTTTAAGAGTCTTCATAGAATATATCAGTAGTCCAACCACAGTCCAAAACTCCAAAGCCCACAGCCTCCTGTAAAATCAAAACACAAGTTACATATTTCCAACATACAATGGCACAGAATAAACATCCCAATTCCAAAAGGAAGGAATGGGAGCATATCAAGGAAAGATTGCTCCCTAACAGGACTGAAAACCAGCAGGTCGAAGTCCAAATCTTGTAGCTGTAAGTCCAACAGGTGAGCCTCTTGTTGAAATCATTTCAGTTCCAAAGGGCTTTGGTTCCACTCCTCCAATGCAGCTGCCCATAGAACACATCACTCTGTTGGGCTGACTCCTCCCTGGGTATACAGCTCTCCTTGGCAGATTTACCATGTTGTCTCTGGCATCTCCAACATCTTTACTCCTCAATGGCAAACCAGGCTTTAATTCCATAGAGCAAACTGCCCTTCTTGGGCCTCTAAACTGCAGACTTTCTGCCACATGCTGCCTGGCTTCCACCATTTTTTTGAAATCTTGGAGGAGGACTCCACCATCTCCTCCCTCTTGTGTCCTTGATGCATCTAAAACCAGAACCGTGAGGACAACATTGCCAAGACTGGGCCCATTGAATCACAGCGGATTCTGCTTTTCTATGCTGACCATCTCTTTCACTCCTGCGCAGTTGCTTTGTAGGAGAAACAGACTCTTGCTTTGGAACTCTACCCTTTAGCTCACATCTTCTGAAAGCATTTGCATTCTTATGGTGGGAACCTTCTCTGAGGATCTTGCCCTCAAGCTAGGACCTCTCCTATTATCCAACTTAAGAGCAGGCTTTGGTTTACTATTGGAGCTGATGTTTTTAACAGCGGACATTTTGTCTTTGCTTCTGCCTGGCTCAAATCTTTCAAGTTTGCCACTGCATTTTTTATCACCAGATCTTATAGTTACTACTTCTCCCTGCCTGATTTCTTGTTCTTTTTCATAACTCTGAAGACAACTAAAAAGTGGCCATATCGCATTGTCAAGACTATGTTGCTTTGAAATTTCCTCTGCCAAGCACTGCAATTTAACTTCAGGCAAACTTTCAGAAAAAGGGCAAAATTTCGTTAAACTGTCCACCAACACATGGCTCCATGTGTCACTCATCCAGTTGCAAATACAGTCTCTGTTCCCATCTCGACCATCACAAACTAGGCTTCCACTGCCTGCACTCCTCACAACATTGCTCTCCTAAGAGCTCTCATGAGAATGGCCCATTTGACCCCATCACCAGGACTCAAAGACTTTCCCAACACAAAGTCCCAAAGTTCTCCATATTTCTCCCAACAAACAGTTCCAAAGGCACACTAGCCACATCACAGCATTAGCCACACTGCTGGGTACCAACTTCTCTCAGCTTCTCAACCACCTTCACTTTGTGGTACCTGATGCTCTTAATCTCACAACAATATCCCACTACCTGGTCCCAACTTATATAACAGTTACTCTTAACTATTGCTGTGAGAAACCACCCAAAGTCAAGCAACTTAAAGGAGAAAGGGAGATTTATTCAGCTTATGGTTCCAGAGGGGAGAAACAGTCTTTCAAAGAAGAAGCAGCATGGCTGGTTGGCCAAAGCTGGAGGAGGCTAGGCCACTGCAGTCATCTTGGAGAGCTGTAAGGTGCAAGACTGCTTCCTGCAAAGGCAGATTTCTCCTGGAGGTAGTGTGCGACTAATCCACCTCAAGACCTACCATTTTTGACTGCTTTCCTCCAGCAAGGCTCCACCTCTCAAGGTGCCATGACCTTGCCAAATACATGAGACTGTTGGGGACATATTTCAAACCATGACACTAGATCACTAATGGTCTATAGGGTTCTTGGGGGCTGCCATGGTATGGTTAACCCTCCCATTCCTATCTAGGGCTCACTCACTTGCATTAATCATGCAGTGCTCTTGTGGACATGCCACTGGCTTGTTGCTGCCTTAGTTATATCATCTTCATCTGCTTTCTGCCTCTCTCCATCTTGCCTTTTGTCTCTACATCCACCCCTCCTTCCTTCACTAACTTACTCCTTACATAAGAGGATACTCCTTTCTAGGCTGCCTCTGTGGCCCTCCGAGGCACACACAATCAAGGAGAAGACAACGCCTCATTTGAGACAATGGAAGCCCCTTCCCCAAGATGTCTCCATTGTAGCCATACACCTCTGTTACTGCATTGGCAAGAACTTTGAACTGTGCTAGGCAACAGAGGGCTATTGCCCAGGTTCGGCTTTTCTTTGTGACTTTGAGTTTGGGCTTGGGGTATTGTTCTCTTTCCCTATAGGATATGCATACATTTCAGAATGTGGACTCCCAGCATAATCTAAATATGTTGGGGCAGCAACAAGCCAGTGACAACTCCACCAGAGGACTGTGTAATTAAAACAAGTCAGTGAGCCTTAATAGGAATGGGAGGGTCATCCACACCACGGTGGCCCCCAAAATCCCTGAGACCACTATGGACCTAGGGTTTGGGGATAAACAGTGGGGACATGTCAGGGTCTTGCTGCCATGTGCCCATCAGGGCTGGGGAGTATGGTTGGCATTCTGCCCAGCCCACATGCCACAATCTTTGGACTCACACTCCTGCAAAGTTAGCTACCTTCTTTCCTGCCAGTCATGGCCACCAGGGATCTCCTGGAAGGTGATTCCAGTGTGAGGTGGGAAAAAGGAACAGTTCCTGGAGGCCTCCCTCAACAGCTTTCCTGCCCATGTGTCCTGGGCAGGCTTAGGCCAGAAACCCGGCATGGATACCACTCCCGCTTCAAATTTCAGTCCTGTGTGAAGGGTTTGCACTGGAAAATGCCTTACCTTGGCTGCTACATTTGGTTGGGCTTCTCCAAGCACACCTGAGTGGAGTCTGCACACTGCCTTGAATTACAACAGTAGAAGATGCAGATGTTCCAGTTCTGGACTATGCCAGGAGCCCCCAATCTCAGTCTGTAACAGTTACTCTTACTATTGCTGTGAGAGAGCACCCAAAGTCAAGCAACTTAAGGGAGAAAGGGAGGTTTATTCAGTTTACGGTTCCAGAGGGAAGGTACAGTCTCTCAAAGCAGAGGCAGCATGGCTGGCTAGCCAAAGGTGGAGGAGGCTAAGTCACCGCAGACATCTTGGAAGCTGAAAGCTGCAGACTGCTTTCTGCAAAGGCAGACTTCTCCTGGAGGTAGGGTGGGACTAATCCACCTCAAGGCCCACCCCTTGTGACTGCCTTCCTCCAGCAAGGCTCCACCTCTCAAGGTACCATGACCTTGCCAAACACATGAGACTGTGGGGGACACATTTCAAACCATGACACAGCCCTATCCATATCATGGAGGGACAGAGAACAGAAGCCCAAGCCCAACCTGAAAGTCCTAAAGACACCCTGGTCCCTCACAAATTGTTGGCTCAAAGTTCTAGCTGATGCAGTCACAGAAGTGCCTGGCACTGAGGGAGATATCTTTGTATCTAGTGAGGACCTGTCTTCCCATTTACTCGGTGTGCCCTGGAGGGCCACAGAGGCAGCCTACAAAAGACAATCCTCTTGTGTAAGGTGGGAGTTGTAAAGGAAGGATGGAAGGAGAGATGAATGGAGAGAAGGAGGGAGGCAGCAAGCAGATAAGGATAGAATAAGTGACGTGGCAACAACCTAGCAGGAAGACCACCAGATTCCTGTGTGATTACAGCAACTGAATGAGAGTTGGATAAAAATTTGAGGGCAGTTCAAACTATGGCTGACCACAAAAACTACTGAGATCATTAGGGACCTAGAATTTGGGGGTGAGCACTGGTAAGGGTTCAGGGTCATGGTACCATGTGCAGAGACAGGGCTTGGGATGATCGTTGTCATCCTGCAAGCCCACATAACACACTATTGGTACTCTCAATCCATTGAATTTAGCTACTCTCTTTTCCCCAGTCATGGCTGCCAAGGAACTCCTGGAATCTGCTTCCCCTGTAAGGTGAGAACACAAACAGTTCCTAGAGGCCTGCCTCACTAGCTCTCCTGGCCCTGTCTCCTGGGCAAGGTGAGCTCTGAAACACGGGCCTTCGTACCCCACCCACTTTAATTCCTCACTTATGTGGAGGGATTTTACAGGGAAAGGCCTGACCCTGGCGGCTGCATTGGCTTAGCTTCTCCTAGCACACCTGAGAGGAGCCTTCCTGTTGCCATGAACTCCCTCTGTGGAACAAGGAGATGATCTATCTCGGGAGTATCCCATATTCTGATTCTTTCAATATCACAGAGGAACAGAGAACCCAAGTTCAGGCCCAAACTCAAAGTCCTGAAACAGTCCCAATGTGGGCATTGGGCCACTGTTGCCTAGCAAATATCAAGATTCTAGCAGATGAGGTCACAGAAGTGCCTGGCAGTGATGAAGATATCTTGGGGGTGGGCAGCTTCCTTTCTCTACAGAGAGGCACTATCTAACCCTTGACTGTGCATGCCCCAGAAGGTCTCAAAGGCTTCCTAAAGATGACAATCCTTGTGTAGAAAGAGGGAGAGAGTGAGGGAAGGAGGGATGGATGGAGAGATGAATGGAGGAAGGGAAGGAGGGAGGAAGCAGATAAGGATGGAATAAATGAGGCAGCAATAAGACAGTGGCATCACCACCAGGGCACTGTGTGATTACAGCAATTGAGTGATCCTTGGATCAAAATGGGATGGAAGTTCAAACGATTTTGGACTCCCCAAATACTGAGGTGACCAGGGACCTCGTGTTTTGAGGTGAGCACTTGGAAGGGGTCAGGGTCATGTAGCCATATGAAGATATGGGGCTGTGGATAATGGTTGTCAATCGCATAACCCAAATGACACAATCTTAGGACTCACACTCCAGGTAAGTTAGCTACTCTCTGTCCTGCTAGTCATGGCTGCCAGGAACTTTGGGAAGCTGCTTCCAATGTGAGGTTGGAACAGGAACAGTTCCTTGAGGACTGCCTTACTAGCATCCTGGCCCAGATTCCAGGGTAGGCTTAGCCCAGAAATCCAGGCCTGGGTACCACACACACTTTATCATCCTGACTTGTGTGGAGGTGATGCACTAGAAAACACCTTACAGTGCCTGCTACATTGAGTTGATCTTCTCCTGTCACACCTAGTAAGATTCTGCCTGCTGACATGAATACCTTGAGTAGAATGAGCAGAAACTCCAGCAGAGGATATGCTGATGGAGGAGTATCTGTGGTCTTGGACTTTGGACTGTTTTTTATGGTGAATTACATTTATTGATTGCTTATGTTGAACCAAATTTGTGTGCCGGGGATAAAGCCTACTCATCCCCGTGAATGATCTTTTTGATAGTTTTTGAATCGATTTGCTAGGACTTTGTTGAGAATCTGCATCTGTGTTCATCAGAGAGATGGCTATAGTTTGTTTTTTTTTTTTAAGTATGTCTTATTAGGTTTTGGGATTAAGATGATATTGCTACTAGAAGAAATTTGGTAGTGTTCTTCTTTTCTATTGATGGAACAGTTTAAGGAGGATTGGTGTTATTAGCTCCTTAAATCTGGTAGAACCCTGTATGAATCCATCAGTCAGGACACTTTGCCGTAGGAGATTCGAGATTATTTCATCGATTTCCCCATATTTTATGGACTATTTAAATAATTCAAACTTCCTGATCAATTTAGGTAAGTTGTGCTTACTTAGGAATTCATTCATTTTTTTTGTGTTGTAAAATTACAGAGTATAAGTTTTTGAATATGACGTTAATTATAATCTCTGAACTTCTGGGTATCAGTATGGATAATTCCGTTTTCATTTCTAATTTTGTTAATTTGTGTTTTCTCTCGCTGCTTTGGTTAATTTAGTAGGGGTGTATCAATCTTACTGATTGTTTCAAAGAACCAGCTTTTAGACTGATTCTCTGTATTGTTTCCTTCTCACAATTTTCGTATTTCTCCCCTTATTTGCCACTCTCTCTCTTCTACGCTTTTGGGATCAGATTGCTCTAGTGTCTCTAAAGCTTAACCTGCATTGTTAAACATTTATTTGTGATGTTTCTATCTTTTTTTTTTTTGATGTAGGCATAAGAGCTTTGAAACGTACACTGGACAGCTTTCATTGTGCACAAAGATTTTTTCTTTGTTTATACATTTTATTATTATTTCCACTCATACAAACTTAATAGGTACACCAGTTCCTCCTCCCTCTTCCCTCCCCCGAACCCCCTACTCCTCCTCCCCTCACCTACCTCCCATCCCCCAGTGCCTCCTGCCCCATTCCAGAGAGTCCTTATTGTGCATGCCGACTGTCCTCTGGGCCCAAAGATTTTGATAAGTTGTATTTTCATTTCGTTCGCGTTCCAGGAATCTTGAATTTCCTTTGTAATCTCTTCTTGAATCAATTCTCATCCCAACATAATGTTTAGTTTCCAGAGTTAGGGTATTTTCTGTTGTTTGTTGTGTTGTGGATGTCAAGCTTAGACCATTGTGATCTGATAGGGTAAGGCTAGAATTTCAACTCTCCTGTATATGTGGAGATTCCTTTTGTGGCCCAATATGTTTTCTATTTTCGAGAAAGTTCCATTGCTGTAAGAAGAATGTGTTTTTGGTGTGTGGATGAAAAGTTCGATAGAGATCTGAAGGTCCATTTCAGTAAGTGTTTGATAAAGGTCCAATGTGTCTCAATAAGTTTTTGACATGTCGATCTCTCCCATGTTGCTAGAAGCGGTGTTGAAATCCCCAAGAATGTTCATTAAGGGGTTGATTTCACTTTAGACGCTTGTAGGGTTTGCTTAATGAAAGTGAAGAGCCCGTAATGCATGATATATGTTCAGTATTGTGAAGTCTTCCTGTGAATTGTACCTGTGACTAAATGTAGTATCATCTGTGTTTCTTAGGATTTTTTTTGGTTTGTAGTCCACTTTGTCGATAGCATAATGGTATCCCTGCCTGTTCCTGGTTCTATAAGCTTGCAGAATTTTGGACCAGCCTTTTCTTTTAGGATGTGCCATCTTTTTTGGTGAGATGAGTTTCCTGAAAGCAGCAGATTGATGGGTTGTGATTTTTAATCCAGTCTGTTGTCTTTTGATTGGCGAGTTAAATCAGACATTTAAAATTATAATGGAGAAATTATTTTCAATTCCGGCAATGTTTATGTGTTTAGTACCTTTTAAGTGTATTATTGGCTTTTGGTTTTGGTGTGTATTATACTTCCCTTCTGTCTTCCTGGATATGCTTATTTTTTTTTCCAGTTTGTGTATCATTTCTGGCATTGTTTGAAGGCCTGGTTTGGTAGACATGTAAGCCTTTAAGTTGTCTTTGTGTTGAAAACTTTTATTCTCCATCTGTCATGATGGATAGTTTTGCGGGTACATCATCCAGGATTGACCTTTTTGCTCATTTAATACTTGAAGTATGTCACTCCAGGCTCTTCTTGCTTTTACTGTTTCCATTGAAAAAAGTCATTTGTTATTTTAATAGGTTTACCTTTAAAAGTGACTTTTTTTCCCTTGAAGTTCTCAGCACCTTCTTTGTCTTGATGTGGAGTGTTTTGACTATTATTTGCTGGTATTTTCTTATTTGGTCATATCTTGGGGTGCGGAATGCTCACTGTATTTGGAAGGGCTTCGATTCTTTAGATAGGGAAGTTTCATTTCTGATAATTTGAAAATTTCTCAGGTGTGGTATTTTGGGATTCTTGTTCTGGATTCCATGAATACGCAGTTAGGCTTCTTCAGGGTGTCCCATAACTGTTGAATATTCCGTCAAATATTTTTGGCTTTAAAACCTCTCCATGAACTGTAATAGTTTCCACTTTGTCTTGAAGTCTGAAATTCATTTTCTTGCTTCGTTAGTCTTGCTGATAAGACTCTCTGTTGAGTTCTGGCTTGAAGAGACTTTGGTTTAGTTCAATTTTAAACTCTGCCTGAGACTGTTTTAACTGCTCTATGCCTGTTTTGTTTCTTGAGCTGTTTTTCTCAACTCCTTGCAATTGTTGTTGTCTTCTGTTTAAAGTGGTTGATGCGGTATTAACTCCTCCCAGATTTCCTCTTTCATAATATTGTCATGGTAAGATCATGCTTTGAATGTCATTATATTGGGGGGGCTTTCTTGGCTATTTTCTGTGATTTGTTCTGATTGGAATCTATCATATGGGGTTAATTCTTTGGTGGGAGATTGTCTCTTGGGTTTGTTTCTCATGGATCTGCACTTTGACTTGGGCATTGTTGTTTGTCTCTTAAGACCTTCAGTTTGTGTGTTTTTGAACTGTACTGATTTAGTGGTATTACTACTTTCGGCACGTTATTAATAGTGTTTGCCTTGGAGTTGGGTACGTTTGTCTGTTGTTATTGTTATTCTTAGATGTGGCTATTAGACTGTTAGTACATCAATTAAGTCAGGTTTGTAGGCAGGGGGGTAATATTAGTATGTAGCGCACTTTATGATTTAGTACCTTGGAGATGTGTGAGGGTGAGTGGTATAGTTCCTGAAATTGTATGTGTTTTGGGGGTGGCTATATGGAAAAGTTAATCTACAGTGATTAATAACTGAAAGGAACAGAATGGTTAAAGGGGTTACTTATCTTTTGGGCTGGCTGTGAAGAATCTCCCATGTAATAGGAGAGATTTTAGAGGACTTTAATGTATGGCTTTGTCCCCTAGAGATTTGTTGGGTTTCCTTTGGACTTCTGTCGAATTCTGAGGAGCAGTGTGTCCTCCCTTGACTGCGAGCATCCGGGGCCAGCAGAAAGGGCAGAGGGGCTGCTCGAGATAATAGTGCACTTCATCTGTGTCCTGGGGCGTGGCTAGTGGCTCACCTAGCCGGGGCAGCTTGGGTGCTACTCAGGCTGGCGTGGTGGTAGCAGCTGATGAGCGGGTGACCTGGGGGCTGGTGGGATTTTCCTGAGAAGCAGAGTGTGCTCCCTGGACCGCAAGTGTCCTGGGCGGGCAGAAAGGGCAGAGGGGTTGATTGCTTCTTAATTTTGTGACGTTCAATTTTTCTCAACACTTGTCTTGGTGTGATGTCAATTGTATGTGAGTGTGCATGTCTCTGTGTGTTAACGTGCACAAATATTTGTGTCATGGCACATGCATCTGGAGTGAATGCGGAGGTTTTAGTAGTTCTTTTAAGGTTGGTGCACACTTTCCATCATGTGTACTCCTCATTTTGACCTTAGATCTTCAGCATTGTGGAAGGGGTTTCTACTTGCTGATGCATCCCTCTAGTGACCAAGGTCATGGTTAATCCTCTAATGTAGCTTTACATTTCAACTGCTTTTCTTATAATTCCACAGAGTTGGTTTGTTTTTTTATATTTCCTAATATTTGAGTTTCAGGACATTTAACAAAGTGAAATCTTTTATTCACATTACTTATCCTACCTTTTTTTTTTTCTTCCACATTTTATTGTTTCCTGATCATACAATCTCAAGAGGTACTTTGATCCTCTCTCTCCCCTCCCTTCTCCATCATCCCCTCTTGCATTCTCCCCCCTTTTCATCTTCTTTTCCCCCGTCTCCCAGTGCTTTCCCTTTCCTCCTCCCATCCCCTGGAGCATACATTTATGTGGAAACTGAACCTCCTCGAGTCCTCCACACTAGTGAGGGAGATACAGTGACATAGCTGAGGCCACTTCTTGGGCTCCCCATTAGCTTGGGAACTCTATTATGACTAATCCATTGCCTCTAAGGATGCTACTGCCTGAAGACTTCTCCCCTATGATCAATGCTAGACTTTGGGGAGAGGTCATGGATATTTTAGCTATTGTGAAGGTCAAGAAAGTCCAATTGCGACTGCTGCAAACCCAACTTATGTGGAATATCTTGCAAATCATTGGTCTCCTCCCAGCTTTAGGCTCTTACAATCTTGCCTCCCCCTCTTCTGCAAGGTTCCCTGAGCTTTAGGATGGGAGAGATGTGGCTGGTCTGCTTCCTGGTGAATTATGTAAGGTCTTTGGTGTTGAATTATGGTTTGTTGTTGTTTTCAGTTTTTCTTTTCTTCACTGCCCTTGGCTGCGTCCTGTGTTATTGGGGTCATCTCCTAACCAAACATAAAAGACTGTTTAAATATAATGTCTTAAATATAATGTTAGTATAATGTCTTAAATATAATATTAAATATAAATAAATATAACTGTCTTAATATAAGAGGAGATTCAAAGGTAGATGGAAGAAGGGAGTAGGACAACAACAGTGTGTGTGGGGGAGTGTATCAGTGACCCATTTGCAAGATGGTTACCATCTATTTGCCCAGTCTCTATATCCCTCCTGATTGGTCAGATCAAACCTGTTCAGCCCCAGTGACTAGGAAGGGAAGGGAGAATGAGCTTCCACCAGATGTCTGTTACTTACATGCAATACTAGGGCTAGGCAGAATGCCAACCATCATCCCCACCATCATCCCCAGACTGTCTCTGCACATGGCAGCATGACAGTGAACACTCCCCAATGTTCACACAAACACTAGGTCTTAGTGGTCTCAGGAGTTTGTGGGGACATGATGAGGAACACCCTCCCATTCCTATCCAGGGCTCAATCAAATGCTTGAATTACAATGTGCTCTGGTGATCTTGCCACTGCCTTTTCCCTCCTCATATATTCCATCATCATTGTGTTTCTGCCACTCACCCTCCTCCATTTGTCTCTCTATATCCCTCCTTCTTCCCTATCTCCCTGCTTGCAAAAGAGATTTCCCTTTTCTAAGCTTCCACTGTGTTCCTCTAGATCAAACACAGTGAAGGGGAGTAAAGCACTTCCCTGGAGACAAAGGAAACTCCACCCCAAAGATGTCTCCCACACTGCCAGTTAAAACTGAGTCCTCATGGCTAGAACTTTAAGCTGTACTGGGGACAGGAGGCCAGTGCCCAAGTTGGGCTTGTCTTTGGGACTCTGATGTGGTGCCTGGGCTTGTGATCTCTGTCACTCTAGGATATGGATAGTATCAGAATGGGTGCCCCCAGTGTAGTCAGGGCTAGAGCTTCTGCTTTTCTACTGATGGAGATCATTGCAGCAGCCAGGGTCTTCTCAGTTGTGCTAAGAGTATCTCAAGACAATGCAGCAGCCAGGGTCAGGCATTTTCCTTTGCAACACTACACCAGATCAGGAATTAAAGATGGGTGGGGTATCTTGGGCATGTTTCTGGGTTAAGCTGCCCCAGAACAGGGCCAGAAAAGCTGGTGAGGAAATATTTCTTGTTCTCAACTCACACTGGAAGCAACTTCCAGAAGATCCCTGGTAGCCCTGACTAGTGGGATGGAGAATAGCTGATTTTCCCGGAGTGTGAGTCCCAACACTTTATCATGTAGGCTAGCAGAATACCAAACATCATGCTCAGCCGCCTCTGCACATGGCAGCATGACCTGACCCCTCTCCAGTGCTCACCCTAACACTAGGTCACCTGTGGTCTCAGGGATGTTTTGACGTCAGCATTGTCTCAAAGACAATGCTCACAGTGCTCTGGTGCTCTTGCCACTGGCTTGTTGCCACCTCACCTATTCGATCCTCATCTGCTGGCTGCCTCCTCCCACCCTCCATTCATATCTACATACACCCCTCCTCCTTCCCTACCATTTCTTTACACAAGAAGGTTGTCTTTTCTAGGGTGCTTCTGTGACACTCCAATGAAACCGAAGTCCAAGGGGAAGGCAATGCCATCCTAGATACGAACTGAGGCAATCCAACTCTAAGATGTCTCACTCACTGCCAGGCATGTCTACGAACACATCGGCCAGAACCTTAATCTGTGTTTGGAAAATCTGTGCCAGTGCCCAAGTTGTATTGTCTTTTTGAGTTTGAGCTGGGCTGAGCTTGCGTTCTCTATCTCAAGGAAATGGATAGAATCAGAATGTGGATTCCAGGCAGAGTCTTGAGCTAGAGATTCTCTGCATCTTCTACTGATGGAAATCATGGCAGCATATGCTCTTGTCAGGAGTGGAGGAGAAGCTCAAGCCCGTGCGCATCCGGGTCCGGCATACTCCAGTAGAAACCCCACCAAACAGTACGGGACGTATAAAGTGGGTAAGGTTTACTGGCCTGGGTTTATGAGAAAACCTGCCCAGACACAGGGTCAGGAAAGCTGGTAAGGCAGGCGCCCAGGAACTATTCTTGTTCCTACCTCAACACTGGAAGCAGCTGCCAGGAGATCCCTAGTGGCCATGACAGTCAGGAAAGAGAGTAGCTAGCTTCCCCAGAGTGTGAATCCCAGCATTGTGTCTAGGCAGAATGACAGCCATTATGCACAGCCCTTTTCTGCACATGGCAACATGACCCTGACCCATCCCCAGTGTTCATCCCAAACACTAGGTGTAACAGTTAATCTTAACTATTGCTGTGAGAAAGCACCCAAGTTCAACCACCTTAAGGGAGAAAGGGATATGTATTCACCTTACGGTTCCAGAGGGAGAAACAGTCTTTCAAAGCAGAGAAAGAAACAGCTGGTTGGCCAAAGGTGGAGGAGGTAGATCATTGCAGTCATCTTGGAGAGATGAGAGCTTGATGCAAGGCTGAATTCTCCTGGAGGTAGGGTAGGACTAATCCACCTAAAGACCCACTCCTTTGACTGGCTTCTCCAGCAAGGATCCACCTCTTAAGGTGCATGACCTTGCCAGATACATGAGACTGTGGGGGACACATTTCAAACCATGACCACTCCACCCCTGACCCCACGGCTCATTGCCATTTCATTATGTAACCATACTCAGTCCAACTTTAAGAGTCTCATAGAATATATCAGTAGTCCAACCACAGTCCAAAACTCCAAAGCCCACAGCCTCCTGTAAATCAAAACACAAGTTACATATTTCCAACATACAATGGCACAGAATAAACACCCAATTCCACAAAGGAAGGAATGGGAGCATATCAAGGAAAGATTGCTCCCTAACAGGACTGAAAACCAGCAGGTCGAAGTCCAAATCTGTAGCTGTAAGTCCAACAGGTGAGCCTCTTGTTGAATCATTTCAGTTCCAAAGGGCTTTGGTTCCACTCCTCCAATGCAGCTGCCCCATAGAACACATCACTCTGTTGGGCTGACTCTCCCTGGTGTATACAGCTCTCCTTGGCAGATTTACCATGTTGTCTCTGGCATCTCCAACATCTTTACTCCTCAATGGCAAACCAGGCTTAATTCCATAGAGCAAACTGCTTCTTGGGCTCTAAACTGCAGACTTTCTGCCACATGCTGCCTGGCTTCCACCATTTTTTTGAAATCTTGGAGGAGGACTCCACCATCTCCTCCCTCTTGTGTCTTGATGCATCTAAAACCAGAACCGTGAGGACAACATTGCCAAGACTGGGCCCATTGAATCACAGCGGATTCTGCTTTTCTATGCTGACCATCTCTTTCACTCCTGCGCAGTTGCTTTGTAGGAGAAACAGACTCTTGCTTTGGAACTCTACCCTTTAGCTCACATCTTCTGAAAGCATTTGCATCTTATGGTGGGAACTTCTCTGAGGATCTTGCCCTCAGCTAGGACCCTCCTATTATCCAACTTAGAGCAGGCTTTGGTTTACTATTGGAGCTGATGTTTTTAACGCGGACATTTTGTCTTTGCTTCTGCCTGGCTCAAATCTTTCAAGTTTGCCACTGCATTTTTTATCACCAGATCTTATAGTTACTACTTTCCTGCCTGATTTCTTGTTTTTTCAATAACTCTGAAGACAACTAAAAAGTGGCCATTCGCATTGTCAAGACTATGTTGCTTTGAAATTTCCTCTGCCAAGCAAGCCAATTTAACTTCAGGCAAACTTTCAGAAAAGGGCAAAATTTCGTTAAACTGTCCACCAACACATGGCTCCATGTGTCACTCATCCAGTTGCAAATACAGCTCTGTTCCCATCTCGACCATCACAAACTGGCTTCCACTGCCTGCACTCCTCACAACACATTGCTCTCCTAAGAGCTCTCATGAATGGCCCATTTGACCCATCACCAGGACTCAAAGCTTTCCCAACACAAAGTCCCAAAGTTCTCCATATTTCTCCCAACAAACAGTTCCAAAGGCACACTAGCCACATCCACAGATTAGCCACATGCTGGGTACCAACTTCTCTCAGCTTCTCAACACACTTCACTTTGTGGTACCTGATGCTCTTATCTCACAACAATATCCCACTACGTCCCAACTTATATAACAGTTACTCTTAACTATTGCTGTGAGAAACACCCAAAGTCAAGCAACTTAAAGGAGAAAGGGAGATTTATTCAGCTTATGGTTCCAGAGGGGAGAAACAGTCTTTCCAAAGAAGAAGCAGCATGGCTGGTTGGCCAAAGCTGGAGGAGGCTAGGCCACTGCAGTCATCTTGGAGAGCTGTAAGGTGCAAGACTGCTTCCTGCAAAGGCAGATTTCTCCTGGAGGTAGTGTGCGACTAATCCACCTCAAGACCTACCATTTTTGACTGCTTTCCTCCAGCAAGGCTCCACCTCTCAAGGTGCCATGACCTTGCCAAATACATGAGACTGTTGGGGACATATTTCAAACCATGACACTAGATCACTAATGGTCTATAGGGTTCTGGGGGCTGCCATGGTATGGTTAACCCTCCCATTCCTATCTAGGGCTCACTCACTTGCATTAATCATGCAGTGCTCTTGTGGACACATGCCACTGGCTTGTTGCTGCCTTAGTTATATCATCTTCATCTGCTTCTGCCTCTCATCTTGCCTTTTGTCTCTACATCCACCCCTCTTCCTTCACTAACTTACTCCTTACATAGAGGATACTCCTTTCTAGGCTGCCTCTGGGCCCTCCGAGGCAACACAATCAAGGGGAAGACAACGCCTCATTTGAGACAATGGAAGCCCCTTCCCCAAGATGTCTCCATTGTAGCCATACACCTCTGTAATGCATTGGCAAGAACTTTGAACTGTGCTAGGCAACAGAGGGCTATTGCCCCGGTTCGGCTTTTCTTTGTGATTTGAGGTTGGGTTGGGGTATTGTTCTCTTTCCCTATAGGATATGCATACATTTCAGAATGTGGACTCCCAAGCATAC